>VXBL01008160.1:24360-40408 GCA_013400195.1 Aramus guarauna
TTCTGCAAACCTATTATGTCCATGCTTTGCCATGCTGAGACTGGGGTGTATATGACCCCAGTGCCTTCAGTCAGTTTTCACAGATGTCCTTAACAGCCACTTACTTTTCTTGCTGGGGACCACAACTCATTTTTTGTAGCAGTGCTGGTCCCATTGGGTCAACAGAGTTTGTTTTTGAGTAGCATGAACTCCCCCATTCCCACTGACAGATACGCTGAGTAAGAGCAATACTTAAGAATTTTACTGAAAGCAACATTTGTGAAGTGTGCAGGTTTTTCTTCAGCTTCCTTACTTTTTTCCTCCTCTGCCTCCCTTGGTCTGGTTATTGGAGAGTTAGAACTTGCTATGACTGCCTATCGGACATGTGAATCTCTATTTAGTCTTCTGTGCGGGCACAAGTACAATGGGAATTGCTCTAATTAGGCTCTCTGTAGCTGCCTGAGCTCATTCGCATGGTATGGTCTGGTTTTGATAAAAATCACAATTTAGAAAACATTTGTTAATATTTTTGGTAAAATGTTCAAAGAGATATATTTTATGTGAAAAATAATTCCCTTTTCCTGTGTCAACAGTTTCAGTGAAAATAAATCTCTCTGTTAAAAAGCCATTTTGGTGAAAACCTTTATTCTCTTGCAAGTGTTTCATCAGCGCTCAGCACTTTCGCATGCTTGCTGAGATCAAATGACAAAGATGCTTTGGTTTGTACCTCCTGATAGTGCAATGGAGGATATTTGTCCCACGCTTGCCTGCCTGAAGTTAATAGGAGTACCGATGTCAATAGGACCTCACTCTAAGCAATATGCATCGCAAGGTGACGTTGGGGAAGAAACGGTGCTGTGCCATTAGTCTTGCACATCAACACATATGGGAACAAAGCCCCTGTGTGGCCAGCAGTGACCACCAGCCCAAAGGCAGAGGATAGTTCCCGATGGTTCCTGCACCAGCTGTGGTTCAGCTCCTCCAAACAAAAAGCCTACCTCTGCCACGGCCTTGGCAGAAATAACTTTGGAGAGGCCAAAGATTATGTGATGGATTGAAACCTCGCGGTTAAGCAAGCCTTTCAACAGGGAAGTGGCTTTTGTTGGTAACCAGACCCATGTTTTTCAGCGGTCTAATTGTTCCTGCATGTCAGTATTGCCTTTGGTCCTTGGGTCACTGCTCTACCCTCGCCAGTGGAAAAGGTGGTGAGAAGGTAGGGTCTCACCTCCGGAGGAAAGATGGGGTTTGAGCTGCAGAGCCTCAAAAGGTGGTAAAAAGTACTGTTCTCCCTCTGCAGCAAACTTAATCAAAGAAGGTTAGGTTGGTCCACAGCCCTGTGCAGGATCAGTCCCCTTTTAAGGCCCAGATGTAATGTTCAGGACAAATCCATGCTGCTGCTGGTCTATGTTTGTTTTCTCATTGCAGCCTCTCTGTACAGAGGCAGGGTCCATGAAAAATGCAAATAGAGAAGACACTGAAAAAGTCACCCCTCCACCAGGTGCCACTTAGGGGCTCCTCGGAGCTGCAGCTGGTCCCTGCAGCTCCTCACAGTGCCCAGTGAGTGCTGCTGGCAACTGCTAACAAAGGGCTTAAAGTTAAAATACGGCTCTGCTCCAGTAGCCCTTACATGCTAAGGAAACAAGTCTTCCTTAGCCACCTGAAGGCCAGAGATACGTCTTATGCATGTATTCTATGGTAAGGCAGATTACATTTTTAATTCACAGGTTTATCAGAGAACAGATTGATTTCTAACTCATTTTTATAGAGAGTTTTCTGAATTTAGAATATTTTACCACTGGTTTCCTTGCTGAAATTTTATTTTCATTATCACATTCTACTTTTAAAGTATAAATTTCGCTGAGTAAAGAAAGGATATTGATAAATTTCAAAATGAAATCATGCTATGAGATTCCCTAGAACATGTTCTTTTACAAAATTGGAATTGTTTGATATTTATTTTTATTCTCACCATGCAGTGTGTGACCTGGGCCATGCATATCACACTGCATCCATGCCCATTGCAGAACAGAGAACAAATGATTTACACTTTGCTCAGATGAGATGGGAAATTTTTGAAGCAGGTCCAATTCTGCTCTCCCTTCTCCTCTTTTTCTTCTGAAAATGCACAAATGTATACCTGAACATAAATCAAGTAATAAGAAATCTCCGTAGATACAGAGCTGAAGGACAGAACCAACCCCTCTCAAAGCTTCCTGAACACACAGCAAATAAAACCAGTCCCATGATTCAGTCACTGGCATGAAGCTACCCTGTTATTCCCTGACTCAAGATAAAACTAAAGTGGAACAAAACCACCTTGCGTCTCCTCTGGAAGGATGGCACAGATGCTTTCAGATCCCTGTTGAAGGCAGAAGATGTATCCGCCCCATCGCTTGAGTAGGTGACGTCTGCCTCTGTCCTTCAGCTAGATACAGTTAACTGCACAGACTAGGATGTCCCAGATCGCTTTACTACACACAGCCCTTTCTCATCGTATGTAAGATCTGTATTTAGATCTTACAAAGCTGTAGAGTAAGATACAAAATCACTGCTTGAGGTCTATAGTCTATTGCATTTTTTTAGTCTAAGATAATGTCCTGAGATACTACAATACTGGGGACCTTGTAAGAGCCCAAACTGACAATTTTTTTTACTCTAAATTTAGGCATAAAGCCTTATGTGATACCCACTGCCCTATTTTCATTGTTTAGGGTCTACTTTCTCTCTACCTCAGTATTTCTGTAGGCCTCTTTAATGAAGTGCTGACATACAAAATATTTTTTTTTCATTAATACAATGCTATTGTTGATTTCTTTCCACATTGAGAGGGTTGCATTGGGATGCTTTATGTTACTTTTTCCCCACTTTGCTTTAGGTTCCTGCCCTTAAAAACTACTTCAGGAGCTCGGTGATAGACTAACCCTACAATCTTCTGAGCACCTCTTTTCACTGTAGGGTACCATCCTAGTGACTTCAATGAGGCTATTCACAGAACAATGTGCACAGTTGCTTCAGCAGTGACCCAAACCCCTGCCTGGAGATAGAGTCAGTTGTCAAGCATCCCGTGTTTTACTGGCAGATATTTTAGAAGATTTTGTATTTAACTTAAAAAAAAAAAAAAAATTGTTTAGGAAGCTTTGGCATTATACCCTTAATTAAAAAGAAGAGGAAAGAAAACTAAATCCTGCATTTTTTTGTAAGAATTACTAATAAAATTGCCTCTGAATGTAAAGTGCCTACTTACCCTCACCAATTTCTGGGGCAGACACACCATATTTCAGAAACTGTAGCAGATTACACAGCCAAACTCCATCTTGTTTCAATAAAACTCTTAAGCACATAGTCACTTCTAAAGCCAACCCTGTGCATACAAGCTTTGCTGATCAGAGTCAGCAATTTTGAATTTAATTTGGGGTTTGAGATCAGATGTTATATTCTGATATCATGCGAATGGAGAGCATTAGGAGGGCAGGAACAGTGGCAGCAGGAACAGCTGATAAGCATTTTAACACGGGTACACACGTAACATGTATTGTATGTGCCAGAAGCATATAACATGCTTGATATATGTGTGGTTGAGAAAGGTTTTCAGCTGATGGCCACGTCAGATGTAAATATATTGCAGATGGAAAAGTGGAAGGAGGCACTATGCATCTGTGTGACTTGTGCCGTGGTACAGGGCATGGAGGGGGGGCTCCCCTGAGTGGTACCAATGGCAGAGGTAGAGAAGTGTCGGGCAAAATTGCACCGGGGAATTATAATCTGGGCACACTGCAGGATTTCACCAGAGGTAGTGTGTGTGAATGGCTAATCACATACACAACTTTCTTTTTGTTACTGCTTACTGGTACTGTCAGCATTTTCCTTTGTACAAGATTCAGCACGGAGCTGGAATGTCTTTGGGCGTATTTCTGCCCTGTTCAATGCAGAGCTGGTGGTCTTTAGAGATGCCCAACATAACTGATAGTTTTCTGGAACTCGTGAAGCTGCATCAGAGCCAGAAGAGTCTGGGAAGTCCTGTGGAAAGTGGCACAGAACCAGCTATTGCAATCTTCAGCCCATCATAGGCACATTATTTCTCTAAATTGCATTAACGTCTGATGTCATTGTTGTATTCAGCACTGTGAAAACTAATTTAAAATGTTTTGGTTCTATGGTAACTGCTAGAAACTGGTAATGTCAGTGGAAAGACTCACAAGACTTTGTCTTTGCCTATAAATCTTTGGATCAATCTTAGAATGCAGCCTCCTAAAATGGATGGAAAAGGCTAGATTTTTCACTCCTAGTTTTTGCCTTTACTTGTTTCCTCTGCCTCTGTGTCCACACCTTTTCTGTCATGAGGTGAATGGAGGTTTAAATGCAGAATAGGAGGGTGCCTGCATACTGGAGGCTTTTAGGAGCAGGTTAGACATGAGCAGTCAAGTTGGGAATGCTTTCAGTTTGTTTAGCTGACTCTGCTTTGCAGCAAGGGAATAGACCTGCTAATCTCGAAGGTCCTTCTGTGAGCCCCCCCGCAAAGCATAGATGCTGTGCTTCTGTGTTGCACATTTCCATCTGAATTCATATTTATTTCTCCTGAGCACAGCAGTATGCACAATCAGCCACAGCCCTCCTTCGAGAAGGGCTACATATTTAGTCTCTAGACTGTCACCAAAGAAAACATCATTAAGCAAAGAAGGCATTTGACACTCTTTTCTGTCTTGAAGAGAGAAAGTCATTTCCTTGACCTCACTGAAGCCACCGATCTTTGGTCTCTGCTGTCAACCACTGCACACAGCCTTCTTTCTGCTGACAGGTGACTGCAAACTTGAGGACATTTTAAAGCTGTAAGTCCACAGAAAGCGATGTGGGAACAGGGATGTGCTTGTGTCTTGCGGTCCTTCTCAGGTGCTAAAAGAGGTGTTTGTTTCCCCAACCCCTGCATCAGCTGGATACATGAGCTCTCGTGTATTCTTAATATATTTGGCTCCAATTTTCAGCAATGCAGCAATACTGTCAAATGGAAAGAAAGACAGAGCAGTGACAGCTGTAATTGTCCACATGGCCAAGGGTGTGGGGTGTCTGGTTTGGGATGATTAATACATTTCATGCCTAGGGAAAATGAGGCACAGAGAGGTGACGTGGCTTGTGGAAGGACACCAGGCAGGCTACTGATGGAGCACCTCAGAAATCACAAATCAGTGAGTCTGTGGGGACTGCTCCAAAAACCTGCTCTCTTCTGATCTCTGTCCTTAGGTTGTCACCTCCAACTCCATGTCCCCCAGACATTCAGCCCCAAATTACAAAGGTCCTTTATGTTACAAGTGGAGCCCACTGAGGGTCTCCCTCTTGCCCTGAATAAGGGACATGGGGCACTTTGCAGATATCTGGCATCAGCTTCCCAACTGATGCTCATGGAATGATGCTCGAGCCTTCAATTCCCCTTTCCTGCCAGAGCAGGTGTACAAAGCACCTTCCCTCAGCCCGGCACCCAGCAGAAAAGTCTCTCCTACATGCTTCATCTCAAGCTGCGCTGGTCTGAATTTCTGGAAACCATGGGCCTGCTTCCTCCTAAATGGGTAAGGGACAAAGGGCAGCCACCCCACTGACCTCCACTTCTTTCCCTGGTACGCCCAGGTGATGAACCAAGGGCAGGTAAGGCAGCCAGACATCCAGCTCTTCAGGGAAAACTCTCAGCCCCAGTATGTTTGCTCCTCTCCACTTTGCTTCATGCAATGTCCATCCCTGCACTTAACATCTGGGGGCTGTTGACCGACCTCCTCACGGGGTGCATGCTGTGCTGTGCCCTCAGCTCACCCTGCTCCTGCCCCTCCTCTTCCCACAGCCATTTTCAGTGGCGTGGCAGCTGGCACTTTTGGTAAGGGTGCGACCAACTGACCCATAAGGTAGGTTACTCAGATCCTGCACAGCTCCCACAGCGATTTTCTTGCCAGTGCCGTGCCATGGCTCCTTTCAGAGGCAGAGAAGGCAGGCGCAGGCTGTGCAGGGTGGAAAGGGAGCAAATGGACACGGGAGCCAGAGGGCAGGGAATGTGGAGGCAGTGGAGCAGGAGGAGGCAGCCATCCATCCTCTCACAGTGTTTCCCTGGGCTGCCGGCCCCTTCATGCCTGCAAACAGGACATTGCTTAGCCTGGACCACAGGTCGCTGCTCAGCTCAGCTGCTCTGCAAGCAACAACTTGCTGGCTTCAAAGAGACCATCCTGGTGCCCCCTCTGCTGATGAAGCTGCAGGATGGTGTCCAAACATTTGGATAACATTATAATGTCTTCCCTACTGTTGAGTTGGAAAATAATTCAATCGGATCCCCAGATAGGGAATCAACTGTATTTGGAAATGACACAAAGGGCTGACCTTGCTTCTAAGCATCTATGGCTGCACTCAGCAGGTTTGATTGATGATGTGATTACTGTCCATACCAAATGGTCATAGAGTCATAAAATACTTGGCCAGCCACTCATCTCACCCCTCCAACCTTTCCAAAGACTTACCCAGCACTTTGTTGCAGCACAAAAACCCAAGAAATATGTCATGCATTCAAGTCAGCTCTGAAATGCATGGGAAACAGCCAAAGATTTCTTGATATGCAGGTAGGACAAATCATTATCGAATTAGACAAACAGAGCTATAGTGGGAAATTCCTGTAAAGAAATTACAGATTATAAGGTATCAGTTGTTATATAAATAAACAGAAACAAGTATATATGTGTACATTTGTATAAACAATACATATAAACACACACATGTACATATCTGTTCCTATATCACAGCTTTCATTTATGCACTTTCTGGCTGTCATCCCTCAGCCTGTGTTTGAAAGAGAAAAAGAAAGCTGTAGGAGTGTGTGGATGTTGTGTGTGGCACAGTACTTTGAAATCTGATTTTTGAAGCAGTTTGAAAAGAGCAAAGAAGGAGAAAATAAGACTGGAGTTCACCACAGCTCAGCAGAAGGAGGTGCAGAGCACCAGAGACATCAACAGAGCACAAGTGTGTCCCAGTTCTGGTGTTCTCCCAGGAGCTCTGAGAAGACGCTGGGAGGTCATGGTTTGAGTAACTTTAGAAAGCTGGTCTTATTTGTTCTCTCCTGTAATTCCTCACATTTAAGATCTCTAACTTCTCCATTATGCCAGCATGTTGGGAGACATTCTGAAATGGAAAACAAAACATAAAGCACTGTAAAAAAGGCATTTGCTGAAGGTATGGCACAGTTAATTACATTTTTCTCCAAGCTACTCCTGATGTGCAGTGCTCCAGACCAAAACAAAAGTGCACATTTTTTGCCCTCCATGCTCCCTGCATAGACAGGACAAGGTCAGGGAGCAACTTTCTGGAATATCTTGAAAGAGAGTGGGGAGGTGACACGAGCAGAGAACTGAAGGTGTCTACTCATGCCCTCCGGAGAGAGCAGATACCAGTGTCAGAGGAGCTGAGACAGTCCATCACATTGACTTCTGCTAGTCTAAGAAGACTTTAAAGTTATTCGGACTCTCCGAGTAGTTGGGCAAAATCTCTCTCAAGTCCTCTGGATGAGAAAGGTGATTTTACGAGTTTTACAGTGTTTAATCAGATGGAGAAACACCCTTGCTGTTTCCCTCCAGGGACTTACTGCAAAAAGAATGTTAGCTATGTGGAGTGCAACAAAGTAAAGTTAATCACTTACCTAATGACAGTTATTATGAGGATTAAACAATCATTTTCTATAAACTGGCTATAGATACTAATTATTGTTAATCAGCATCATTCTTAAAACTGTAGTTCATTGTGAAAGCTCTTGCAGGCTTTATAATTTAGAAAGATGTATTCATCGTTGCTTTGAGAAGCACTATGGCTCCACTCACATGAATTTTTTAGTTTGGTGTCTTTTGGTGGCTTTACATGTAAATGCATGGATGCTTGAATACCATATACAACCTCATTGATAGTGTGATTCATTTACATGGGGCCTAATTTGTCTTCAAATCTCGTTCAAATTTTTTTTATCAGTTCATTAAAAAAAAAGTTGTAGATTGTGTTTTTCTCCAGGGTGATACCAGAAGATGCACTGGTAAACCCGCTCTGCCTCAGTGAACATCCACAAATTAAAATGATAAATTAGCCCTGAACAGACATTTTAGGACCTAGAAGAAATCATTACATTAGTTGAAGTTTCGTACCCTAATAACTGGCTAGCATCAGGCTGACTGGGAAGGACACCACTTTACTGTACGCAGGGTGATGGCAGCTCAACTGGATGCTGTGAGCTCCTGTCCCAGTGAGAGCAAAACCTCTGTGGGAAGAGTGTCGTTCCCCACTTCAGACTGAGCAGCCAAGTTCCTTGCAGGGCTCTGCATGCATCGGGCCATAGAAAATTCAGTGCTGGATATTGAATGTTGTCTCTGCTGCGGCAGGGTGCTCCCACTGCACCTCACAAGGACAGGGACTGCTCCTGAGCCCTCTCCCCTGCCCAAAACTCCAGCATTGCAGATGTAGAGGGAGGTGAGCAGGAGGGGTGAGTCTCTGGGGATTAAAAAGCCCACTGGATGTTTTTGGACCCCACAAAGAAATGCAACCTCTTGCTCAGTGGGTCCTTTTGGGATGTTCAAAGACACAAGGAAGGAGCAGGAGAAGCAGAGATGGTCCAAGGCTGTGGTCAGAGTGCACAGCAGGTTGATGCTCCCTCCAACTTCAGTCACATCTACGGTGGTGGTTGCTGCCCCTTGCAGCCCACAGAGTTTATTCTTGAAGGACAAATGGGGTGCATGGGAAACCTCTCCTGGAACCACTAGTTTCCTCTCCTCCCCATCAGCTACACCACTTCTCTCTCCCCAGCGACAGACTGGAAAGCTCTGGCCTTTTATTTCTCTTTTTTGACTAGAGAGACGAAGCAGCTAATATGCAGATCTCTTTGAGCACACACTGGATTTTGTGAAGTTCAGGAATTTGTATTTCCTCATCTCTAACACCAGAGATTAAAAGCCCCTCGACCTTGCTGGGACATTGCACAGACAGGTGATACCCAAGATGCTCACGCAGAGCACACAGAGAGTACCACTCACAGGGCTAAAGATAGGCAATCCTTATGAAAGCTTATACACTACATAATTTAGGGCTTATATGCTGAACAGATACTTGTAACAGAGCACTTTCACGTATGCCCCTGAGGACACCACACTGGTGCTATTTCTACATGCAGCCATGTACACACAGTGTGTGCACAGTGCAATATCCTGCTCGTGGCTACTCCTGCTCTCTTTCCATTTGCTGGTCTGCAGCGTGTGTGCCTAACAGCTTGGAGTAGGTACCCACACAAGAAGCCTGGGGTAGGAGTGTTGTTACAGTTTCCAGGAAAGCGCGTTGCCCAGTTGCCTCCCTATCTGCCTGGAAGCAGCACTGAGGCATCACATCCGATTGAAATCAGGAGGGAGGAAAAACCTGAATAAATGAAGAGGGCTGGGAGCTCCACCACGCAAAACAGTTTCTGATACAGACAAAAGGAGAAGCATCAAGCACCGTCTCGCCGTGCCACTCATACACATCCCGTGCACAGGCTGAGGAGGAAATCCCTATCCTGGCAGTCAGGTAAGTATGGATACTCTCTGTTCCTGTGGCTGCCATCCCTCTTCCCCAGCATGTTTCCATGGCAACCTATCCACCAGGCTTCATCCAGCAGTGCAAGGACCTGCCTGCTGTGCTTTAGTCCTATGGGCACTAGCTGGAGTCTCTCTGACTCAGAGACATCCGTCCTCTCCCGTGCTTTTGTCAGCAGAGCAGCAGCATGCGGCATGGAGCTGGGCTGGGCAGGCAGCCAGGCGTCACGTCCCTGGGACCGCACGCAGGTAGCTTTGCTCTGACAGCAGGTTATTTTGGAGAGGTGTCCCCACACAACACTGAGATCCCCTCTCTCTGGCCAGCACTCACGGGGCTCCCTGCTTCAGGCTCCAGGCTGCAAATTAGCGGGATGTCAGACTTGGGCTGCAAATCAGAAGTGGCAGCAAGTCACTCCAGAACGACAAGAGGGAGAGAGAAAAGTCTGACGGGAGGAGGACATGGAACGAAAATGTTTACTGCATCAGGCTATCCAGAGAGGCAGTGGAAATTCTAGCCTAGGAAAAGGGAGGAGCCATAGAAAGACACCATACCAAAAACTGAGCAAATGTTTCCTGAGCATCCCTGCATGGAGTGGAGGAGAAAGGCAGCTTTGTGAACAGAGGAGGGATTAATGGACAAGCAGAGGAGTTGCTTTGCCCTGGGTCTCGCAGCAGGTCAGTATGCCTCCAGCCCAAACCTGCCCCACAGCACTGCCTTCACCTCAGCTTGCAAAACAGGGAGGAAACATGGCTTAAAGGGGAACGTACTAGGCAGGTGAGTCAAGTGCCTCTTCTGCTGTTGGCCCCTTTGGTAAGCAAATTGCACAAACTGCCTGTGATTCAGTCTCCATTTCCAGAACAGGAATGACAGTACATCCTTATTTCCCAAGGACACTGTGAGAGGAAAATGCATCTTGTAATCTGGGAGAATCATCACCCTGCAGTAACAAGGTTTGTTACACAAACCTTTTCATACGAAGCTTCAGTACAGCCAAGAATTCTCTTGCCTCCTCAGCGTTCACAGCTTGTGGAAATACAGGGAAGCATTTATTTTGAGAACTGACTGGCCTCCTTTTGCTCCTGGGTGCTGTGACATTCTCTGGAAATGTAGTGAGGCAGAGCAGCACATGGAGGAGAGGAAGAGGCGTCTGTAGCACAGTACATACAACCAGGCTATGGAAGTCACTACCACTGGGCGTCACTGTGCCCACGAGTTAGCAAAACTGAGGAAGTAAGCATTTTCTTACATGCACAACAGAAGTCTCCAGGCTTTTGGAGAGCCATGGTCTGCTTTGGAAGCTTCTGGTTTGGAAGTCAAGTCAAGCCCTCAGGGGCTTGCCTGTGGCAAATTATCCTATACCTGCCTTCTTACACATCCCTTGCTTGTCCGGAGGGCTGTGGCCAGCAGCAGGACGATGGAAAGCTGTTCTTGAACCTGGTGTCTGCTTCAGGTGTCTCTCCATTGTTCTGCAGCTTTTTTTTAAAATGCTGCCAGGATCAGGGAGATCTAAGTGACCTAAGTGTACATGCTCTGTCTTCTTTCCCATCCCAGGAAAAGGGCCCATGCCTTAATTATTGCCATTGTAATCAGGGGAAAGCTAGTGCACCTACAGCTTGCTATCTTATTTTTGAAGGGCGGACTTTTGCAAGGGGCCAGTATCCTGAAAGCTTCTAGAGTGTTTTCTGCGACTGATTAAACCTGCTTAAATCCATGCAGAAGAAAAGCAATGAAACTGTGATCCAAAGTCAGGGTGTGGGGCAAAGGCTAGGTTAGCAGTAATGCCATGGCAAAACAGCTTTCTTTCAGTGCTGGGATTAAATATGCAGTCAGGCTGCTGTACTTGTGAAAAATGCCACCTTTGCAAGCACTGCTCTTGTCCTTCTTTCCTCTCCTGATGGATCCATCTGTGGCTCCTGCATTGCCACTTACTAGTGGGAACCAGTCATATGCAACATAATCCACTCATTTCAAACCCCATGAGCATCCTGCTCAGCAAGAGCTACCTTTTTATTCATGATTCATCACCCTTCCTCCCATGCCTTCTTGTCATCCTTAAAACTGCTGAACCTCTTCCAGTGTTTCCCTTCCATGCCAAGTTCTAGCCCTGGACCTTACCGGAGGCCAACTTTGCATGCAAGATGTTACCCTAATACCCCCCACTTTTTTTTTCACTATTGCTGTAGCATGCTCCATTTCCACCCAACAATGGTAGCTCTCACACCAAACACCCACACCACCACTAAAATATTAACATACCACATGCTTTTCAGTGGGCATTAGCAGTGTCACAGCTCCCTGCTGTACAGCAGAACTCAGAAGGGTTTGATATGCTGATGTACAAATTTCTCCTCCCCCCAGTAATCAAGAGAAGGCTTTCAGTGTCCAAGTCCCACACGCTAGGCAGGATTACTGCAGTTTTTGTGAGATGTGTGGCTCTGCAGCTAAGGCAGTTGTGCTGTCCTTCCCTGCTGCCCCCACCACCCAGCAGCTGGATGTGCAGCCAAGGTGTGGGACAGAAATGCAGTGGCTCAAAAGTGGCTGGGGAAGAATAAAAAATGGCAATGAAAGACAGCAGCCATTTCAGAAATTGCGTTACTTGTTTTCGGGGTCAGTACTTAAGTAATTGTAAAACTGCACACATCTTAAATCTCTCCTTGAGCATAAGCATACGGAAAGTATTGTGGGATAAATTAACTTCATAAATTATGGTTTCTCTGTTTTCACTCAGTACCCCTTTCTCTTGATGATTAATACTTTACTTATACTTCATTTCATGGGCTTTCTGCTTTGCCATACAGGAGACATGACAGCAATGAATCCCAAAGGACTTAAATTCTTCTGTGAAAGGACTTTTGGGCTTCCCGGGTATCATCAAGAACAGAAAGAAAACAAAGAGCTGCGCTTAGGCAGAAACAGATGGCCATGCTGTAAATGAAATAGCATCTGCTAATGTCTTTTCAGAGCTGGAACCCGTGCTTTGTTCCTTGCTCCTGGGCCAGGGTGGGTGAGGCAGTGAGCTGGACATGCGCATGGTGTTCCCAAGGGAGACCTTGCCACTTGGCGATGAACCCAGCCATGGGTTGGAAAGGATCAGCAGACGCACTTTTCTCATTTGAGACAAGGTCCAGCTCTGAAGCGCATTGCCTTCAGGCTGCCTGAAAGGTCTCCAGTCCCTGTTTTGCTGCTGCACCATGCACAATTATGCTCCTGCACCTTCCTTTCTCCCTTCTCAGGGTGTTTCTCATGCCTGCCCTTGCAGCAGCTTTGAGTCCTCTGAAGGGCACTGTCCTTATCTGCTTTGACAAGGAGTCTTTACTGTGATTTGTGCTACACCAGGGCTTACAGCCGCTCAAGATCTTCCATCTAGAGCTGGTCAGGAAGCAGATTTCATGTCCCATGAGAAGATGTCAAGATTTAAATGCTCTTATTGTAAAGGAGAGAAAAAAGGGCAAATTGATTACTTTTTACTTAAATACTGTTCCAGGGAGATATGTTCAGCTTTGATCCTTCTCTCTTCCCTCTTTTCTTTTTTTTTTTTTTTTCTTTTTTGCTTCTCCATTAAATAAGGTAAATATCACTTTGAATAATACAATAAAATTCTCCATTAGAAGTAACTTCAGCTTTGTATACGGAGAGGTTACAGGCATATTTGATGTACTTTTAATGGTAAAACACATGCAAGTGGTGGAGAATATATTCCTGTGTTGAAGTGCTGCCCCCCAGGGGAAGGAAAAAAAAAAATCAGGCATCTGTGCTCAAACCCTTTCTAGCAAGCATTTTGGCAATTGAGGTGAGCCCCAGTTTGTGTAGGAGCTGTCTTGTTGTGGAGCTGGGTTACAATATGACAGGAATATTCAGTCTACCTTGGTTTAATGAAATCACTTTTACTTCCTCACCTAGATGGAGGCTCAGCCCTTCTCCCATCAGAAACAGAAGACAGAAATGGATGGGGAGGGAGGGGGAGACGGAGTGTGGGATTTTCCCACAGCAGTCCCAAGAGGGGCATATTTCTGCAGCCAGGGTAAGTTACAGACAGGATTTTTCTGAAGACAGGAATAAATTTTTGAGGTTCCCCCTCACCCTCCAAATAGTTTCATATTTTCCATGCAAAAAGACAGGGTTGGGATATTTCCCTTTGGAGGTCTGAGTCTTTGAAATAGCTTCTTAAGTTTAAAATAGATATAATGGCAGAATGAAAAGGAGGCAACTTACCCCATTTCCTTTAATATGACAAATAGTAAAGGTTCCTTTTAATAACTAATTGCAGCATCAATGCTGTTCTTGACTAGTTCTGCCACGTAAGAGTTTTCTCTATTAGCTTTCAAAACCATGTCATTCTGCACTCTCATGTGTATATCTGACTGTTTTCTGACCTTGTAAATGAGCCTCTTACTTGGTATATGGAAAATAACAATGAGCAGAGAGGCTGCTTGAATAACATGGCTTTTTGTGAATGTTACGTATGATTAAGTAGAACTATACCTAGTTCACCTATTGCTCCTATCAGATGGCATTATTTTTACAGCAGTCACTGAATTATCTGAGGTAGCAGAAATAAGGGTCAGTTATTTTTCTTTCACTTACCCCTGAATATAATTTATCGATCAGGCTCCAGAGTCTCAAATAACTGCCCTGCAAGTAAAAAATGTGTAATACAAAATTACTACTTTTGGCCTCAAATTTTATGCACCCGAGGTCTAAAAACATGTAATTTTTAGCCCAAATACATTTTTCTTTTTTCCTTTTCAGCTAAAAGCTCTGAACAGCCTATTTAAAGGAAACAAAACCTTTCTAATTTATGTAGAAGCCTTAGTTACTTCAGCTGCCATGGACACATTCAGTTTTTCACCAGCAAGTTTGACAATGTAAAGGTTTTCTCCTATAATTCAAGATGTTATTTTTTAGTATCCTTCTCTCATTGCATTAAGCTTTAGCTATGTGCTAGATACCAACTCTACGGTTCCCTTGAGATGTGTCTCTTCTAGTCTCTTTTACCCAGGATGCCCGCTATTGGGATTGGCCTTTTAACCTATGTGGCAAACTGTACCTTCCGTCCTTTTTCTAATGTATTTATGAGAAAGGGTTGAGGAAGGTGCTGGGTTTGTGTTCTTTCTCCACTTAAGTGGCAATCTGTTGAAAGTGTAAGGACAAAAGCTAAGCAATGCAGAATAAATGGGCTTAATCATATTTTTTAACTGTTTACTTTGTATCTGTTGGTGTTGTTCTCTATTTACTCCCAGTGTACGAAGAACATTTGGGTGAAAAGAAGCCATTGTTGAATATTTCAACTGCCACTTTCTTCAAGTAAGCTGTAAAATCTCATAACAAACATGTCTGAGATTTCTAGGAATCTTTCAGCAAAAGCTTAGACAATTCCTGCTAAACAAGGTTTGAGAAAAAAAATAAAATAAGCAAGACATTTTTAAAAAAAATTTAAATATTTTTTTAGGCTTATGGAAAGGAAAATGGACTAATCTTTAAAAAAAAAATTATGAAAAAATATGCTTCAAAACCTTGGCACCTTCAGTTGACATAAGGGCCTTCAATCTGTTGAAATGAGAATTTTTCTTAGTTGTTTTATACAGATAACAAGCTTTCCCCCCCTCTTTTATGTTCCATGTACATTCTTGTTGGCTCCAGAATATTCTCTTGTCTCCTTTAAGAGAGGAGAAAAAAGCAGTACAAATTCATTGTTATGTCACTTTATACCAATGACAAATGGGTCTTTAAATGTATGACAGCAGAATTTGGCAAACTTTGAAGACAAAAAGAGAAGCAGGTCAGGGTTAATTTAAACACAGAATTTTAGCTTCTAACCACATTTGATCTTATCTTGAGAGAAATTATTTAATGGATTATTGCATGGAAATGGAAAGAGCTGGAAAAACCTTTAAAGTCATCTGACACAGCATTGAGTTTCCAGCATATTTTTGAGTGCTGTCTTGAAAAAAAAAAGGAAGCAGCTACAATTTCAGCCATTATTTTCACAGGGAAAATATATTTGTAAAGGGCTTTGTTGATGATGAATTGGAATTATCTCAGAAATAAGTTTACTGTGTACAAATCCCTTGCACATGGTACAGTGAGAGAAGTATTCTTCAGTGGGACATCGAAGAGAGAGCCAAGGCTGATTCTGTTGCACATTGACGGTGCCAGAATGCCCAATGAATCTGCATCTTGCACACTCTTTCCTCCCTCTTTGGCTACCCGTGACAGCAATTTTCATTCTCATCTGGTTATTATTCACCCAGCGCTGTTCAGAGCATGGTTGCGTGTCAAAGGCTGGTACACAGTTGTTGTGTACAAAAGTCTCTAGGTTGATTGGACTGCCTAACTCTTCTCTGCTGAAGGCTGAGGGTCTGTGCTCTTTGCTGGTCCAGCACTTGTAGTCGATACCAAAACCTGGTAAAAGTTTCCCGGTCGCACACAGAAGGTGGTCAATCACTGACAAGTTATCTTTCAGCCAGTTGTAGTTCCTCAGAAGTAAAATATCCCAGAGGTGCAT
>VXBL01008160.1:65667-83663 GCA_013400195.1 Aramus guarauna
TTAGAGAGAGCTTGTGCAGCCAGAGAGAGGAGTGAGAAGATGTGAGGAACCCTGCAGCCCCCCAGGTCAGTGCAGAGGAGGAGCAGGAGGTGCTCCAGGCACCGGAGCAGAGATCCCCCTGCAGCCCCTGGAGAAGACCATGGTGAGGCAGGCTGTCCCCCTGCAGCCCAAGGAGGCCCATGGTGGAGCAGATACCCACCTGGAGCAGAGATCCCAGGCTGGAGCAGGGGCAGAGTGTGAGGAGTCCTCCCCCTGAGGAGGGAGGAGCGGCAGAGTCACCGTGTGAGGAACTGAGCACAACCCCCATTCCCCGTCAACTGAGGATGTTGGCAGTACTAATCATAGAATCATAGAATCATTTAGGTTGGAAAAGACCCTTAAACTCATTGAGTCCAATCGTAAATGGGATGTGGCCCAGACCTCTCAGGATCACAGCACAATCCTTGGCCATAGAGAAGCATTTCCTGGACTATCATGAGGAGGTGGCAATGGGGAGGCCCTCAGAAGAGTTTTCCTTTGGTCTTTGGACCATAACAAGTCTTAGTCTGATGGCATCTGAGGTCCTAGTAGCTGAGCAGGCTTCCTTGACTTCCACTGGGGGACAGCACATGGCAGACCAGTGATGAGGTAAGCATATGCACTGCCTTGTTTTCAGGGTCTAGCAGGAGCCTTAGCATGGAAACTTCCTTCTGTGGGCTGAAGGAGAATGGGTCCTGGCTTCCCTTTTCAGGCTGTGCTTCCAGGTGCGTATGGAGCCAGAGCCGTCACTTTCATATCACTATGCAGTGCCAGCTTTTATCAAAACCAAGCACTGAAAAGCTAGGAAATTAATAGTTACGGGCATGATAAATCTTAATGGAAACTTCATATAAGTGTTTTGCTTTTATTGAGTGGTTAAGAAGTATATGTTTCATCACAGCAGACATGGAGCAATGGAGAGCAAGAAAGAATGGCTCATCAGATTATTAAATTAAGGGAGAGAAAGGTTTTGGTAAAAATAATTTATTCTTATTTAGTTTATTTAGATTTATACAGGAGTTCAACAAAGACATCTAACCCAGTGCTCCAGGCACTTTTTCTCCATGTTAAGGAGAAAAGGAAACACAGCTGTACTCCCTGAAACTAAAAGAAAAACATTATCAGTGCCCTGGTTCAGCAGCAGCTTAAAGTTGAGCACCAACTTAAGTGCTTTTCTGGGTCCATGGCAGAACTGGAGTGCTGCTTTTCTAATTTGAGCAATGTTTATCTATCTATTTTCAAACTATTCTTTGAAAAGGAATTACTGCAGTCACAGTCGTTAAGTATCTAANCCGTCACCATATCAGGCCTCAGAGAAGTATTTCATTGTATTTATTACCTTTGAAGTTGTTTTCACCTCATTTCATCGATTTATAGATTTTTTGCCAACAAAGAGGATGAAGAGGATGATAAGCATCCAGTAGCTCGTTTTAACTTGCAACAAGCGCATGTCTGTGAGTGCACATCATCCAGGAAAAGCTTGTCCAGTCACTTGCACCTAATCAAGAAACAGAGCTAAATTTAACAAAGCAAAAATGGAGTGGAGGGCAAAGACAGGCTGAGACTTTATCTGGCAGGCGAACCAAAGAGGTCTTTGGAACAGTTTCAGAAGGTTTCCATTAAGAGAGAATAGCAAGTACAGAAAGATTGTTCATCAACAGCTTTTAAAAGCATCATTGTAAAATGGATGGTCATGATAAATAATGGGGAAAGATTTGTGCAAAGGGAGTTTTAAGCAAAAACCTCACAACAAATGTTGCTGTGTAGGAATAGAGCAGAAACATTCAAGAATATCTCACTGTTGCAAACTTCCAGCTAACATGATTTAGCAGCGGTGTAACTGTCTCACAGTGGCTGGGAGCTGCCGCCAGACATTCAGTGGTGTATATTTTTCTTCATGTTATTGAGAGTGAAAGGTTAGACAGAGACAGGGTTTATAAAAAGCAGACTTTGCTCCAAATATTTTGTTTAACCTTCATAAAATATCCCCAGCTTCAGTGCAGAATTCCAGGACTGGAGGAAGGAGAAAATGTGAGGGATATTTGCCTTTCTGTAAGTACATTTATTCTGCCTTAATTAGAATTCCTCTCTTGCCAAATGACAAAAAAAAGTTTTAATTTGGATGTAGCAAAACAGCAATAATCTCTGCCTTATCAAGGCAGGCGATCAGTGTGGTACAACAGAATATTCCAGGCTCTTCAGAGCTGAGGTAATGTTGTTATATATGACTGCCCTGTAGCTCGACATATCCAGAAAAAGTTATATGATTCTTTTATCACCTCACAGTCCATGGCATTTGGCCACAGCAAGGTGCTGTCATCAGCTTTTGCACTTCAGCAAGCAAAGTCACTGTGTTAGTCAAAAACTGGGGGGGAATGGTGAAGTTATTTCCATTCCACAGTTTTTCAAGAGGAGATTTTCAGTTGCTTACCCAGTAAAAAACATGGAGAGGGCCTTGTCGTTGCTGGTATCGTTCTGGTGCATTGGCATGCAGAAAATTAGGAGAGGGAAGACAAAAGCACTACATTTTGTCTTCCAGCTTCAACCAGCACTTGAAAATTTGGAGGGAACGAAATGCCAGATCTAGAGAAAGTGTGTTTCTGTCTGGGTGTGAGGTTTTCATTCTTGAACAACTGCAGAAAGAAGCAGCAACACAAAGAAGCAGCCCTTTTTTGCACTGATTTGGGAAGCTGTTTCACCCTCAACTCTCAATCTGTTCAGTCCTACCCTTACCCTTCACCCATTCCCGGCAGAGAGGACTGCTTTTCTCCACATGGCTGTTGTACTCCTCCCCATGTCCTAAAGCATGTGGTCCAGTCCCTCTGTTCTTGCTGCCATGTGGATGCTTGGGCCCATAGGTGTCTTCTCTAACCAGCCTTTCTCACCCTTTGGGGTTTCCCCAGTCACTGGATGAGGAGGGGTACTGGGGATTGCAAAGCTGCTCATCAGCATAGGGACTCGTGTCCCATAGCAGATTGGGTGACTACAGAAGTCACCAGACTTCAGCAAATGGAGGTACTTGCAAACAGCCAACAGCGTTATCTGAGACTTGCAAATTGCTTCTTGGTTCCTAGACAGAGCTACAGCTGTGGTCTTGTAAAACAAAAAACAAGACTCAAAGAGCGATCAGTCTGGTCTTGATTGTCTAGTGGTGTATGTCATCTCAACAGTGTCCCACACCTGAGGAACTCACTGGCTACTGGAGGCAGTTTTAAACTTATCCAGGATGCTTACATTCTGCTGTAGAGAGATGGATTTTTTTTTGGGGGGGGGGGTACTTCTGACTTAACACTGAAAATTTTGTGTAACAAAATAGATGAAATCACAGCATTCCTTCTGTTTCTTTGTTTCTTGAGATCCTTGTCTATCCAGAAATAGCTAATTTACAGTGCCCAGGGAAAGAAAGATTGCTATTGCATTATTTATTCATGAAAATGGTGTAATGATAATAACCAGAGAATGAAGAAAATACTAAATTAAGTCCACAAATTTTCCCCCAAACTGTGCACTGTATAAATGCACAATTAGTGAGGATGTAGGAGGACTGCACAATAGATGAAAAGTGTCAGAGAGAGAGGAGAAACAAAGCAGACATTGCAAGGGAAAAATTATTGCTCCAGTCCTAAAAGTAGGCCACCATAAGGTTTAGGTTAAAACTTAAAACATTCTGCTGTGCTCCTGCCGTTTAAGAATAAAAGCTTCACAGTTTTATTGGTCATTTTGGTTGCTGTCCTCAGTGAAAGACTCACACAACTTCAACCCATGTAAGCCTTGTGGTACGGCAAGGGGTCCACCCCAAGCCTGGGGAACATAAGGAGTCCTCCTGTAGACTATGGGCAGGTGATGTCCAACACTTCACCCATCTGCACTGCAAGAGTTTGAAAAATGGGAGGGACATCCCTTCCTTTATAAACCACTTCAGATTTGTAGGTTTATTTCTAAAAAGCAAAATGACACCTTACCATTCTTATTAATGACAACTAACCTCCATCTTCTGGAGCACACATTCTGTTCATAGTGTAGCAGGAACAGCACAAGGATGGTGAGGCTTCCAGAAACAACCTCAGTGTTCACACCCTACCTGCAGCACCAGGCAGATCACAGGCAGAGCAACCTCCAAGACCTCTCTGACTTAAAGATCCCTTTCCAGAACATCCAGCAGGTACTGCAGAAAACCTGTCTCCTGGGACACAAGCCTCAAAACACTTGTCAAAGCCCTGCACAATGTGAGGTCCATGGAAAATGACCAAAAGTACAATTGCACAGTGCTGCAGGCAGATGAGAGGACCGTGTTGCCAATGTCCCTGCAGCAGTAGATACTTTTTTGAGTATGTGGGCTGTGTCCTGTCCTGTTCTGAAGCACAGGACAGGAAAACCAGACAGTAGTCCTGGCTGAACTGAAGGAGGAGGGGGATATTTCCTAGCTCCAAAGCAGTCTGTCAGCTTAATCCTAAATGCATGAGGAAGACATGACAAGAAGCTACCTAAGAAATCTTTTCTATCCATAAGACTGTGGTAGGATCTTACACTCCTCCTCTCTGACTGTTCCCTGTGCTACAGAGGAGGGAAAAAACTCTTCTTATCCAGAAGCCAGGTTCTGGGAGGCAGGAGAGGAAAGAATGATTCGGGAGGGAAGGAGGGAGAATGAAAAGAGGAGACAGCTCTCTGGCACTTAGTAGCAGAAAGCAGAAGGAGTTGTGCTTTGTTGCAAATCTTCACCTTTTGCCTCTTCCTCTTCATGCTCTTCACAGCAAGTGGAAGCTGTGCCCTGTTTATTTTTGCTGGTCTGATTTATAAGGAGATGGCATATAGAAGTGGAAGTCTTATTCCTCAAGCCAGAGGGAAGGATTTGAGGACTTAAATACACTGGAAAAACCATATATGGTAAAGGCTGAGGGATTTTTCAAGACATTTTTAATATCTTCTGTAGTCTCATTATTATATGTATTTTTATTATATATATAGTATCAGACTACATATATATAGTGTCAGACTATATATAGTATTATGGCTATTATATATATGTATATACATATAGTATCAGACTGATGTTTGTTATTAGTGAGGCTTTTGGAGTGAGGAGGTGCTTGGGCTGGGAGGTGTTGTCAGAGGACACGTTCCCCTCTGGGCCAGTTGAAGGCAGAAGGTGAGAAGGGTACGATACAGGACCAGAACCCACCATTGCAACACCCACGTGGTAACTCAGACTAAACACGCCAGGATGGAAAAGCAGATGAAAGTGACAGAAAGAGAGTCTCGAAATGATTTAACTCAGAGAAACATTTTCCATTTTTGGAACAAAGCTTTCTAGACTTGGCTGTAGCCTTTAAAGATACACTATCTCAGAAGATTTTTTTTTTTCCTCTCTCATTTTTCATAGCAGTAGTCATGTGCATGGGCAGGGGGAAAGAAGGGGTAGTGATAAAAGAAAAAATGCATTCAATTTAACCTCAGGAAGGAATTTGATTATAAAGTAATGAAATAAACGTTACCCCTGAGTGATTTCCAGGCAAATTTTACAGATTAGCATTATTCCCTGTCAAAATGTTGGTGATTTTGTGTCTAAGCCTACAATAGGTGGAGACTGGGAGATATACTGTCATGTGCTGCTCTTGCAGCTTCCCAAATCTAGCAGTCTTCAAATTTATGTGGAGCTGCCTGCTTTTTATTCCATTTTTTTCATCCTGCTTGTATTTGGCAGTGTTAGTTGGGGAGTGCATCCCCAGGGGAATCTCCCAAAGCAGTAAATGAAAGAGGCAAAGGGAAAAAAAGTAAGATGGATTCTTCCTGTCTGGAGATTCTAGTATTTTATGTCTTATATGCATTTCAACAGCCTTATTCCACCCTCAACCTTCACATCACAGCTCAGTTTACCTTCCCCTCCACCCACAAACCCTGTAAGACTGAACGTTTTATTTCCCTTTATAACATTTCCCCGCATTGCCCGTGCTGCTGATTTCTTCCCCTCTCTGGTGCTTCCATTTCTATTTTGGATGTTATTCATTGAATGAATCTGGTAACCGTTAAAATCAGATCTCCATTGTCACAGGACCTACAAAGTGTGCAGTGAGAGTTGGCCCGCTCCAAACAGCTTGCCAGAGTGAGACAAGCACAGACTGTATCAGGGGAAAAGACACGCTAGTGTGTTCTACTGAGGGTGCACAATTGTTAAGAAAATAGCTCAGGGTCATCCGGAAAATTATAGCAAACCAGGAACGGAATTCATGTTTCCTTATTCTTTACTAGAAACCCGGCCTTCCATCTCCATATTAGCAATTTTCCACAAGCTGTCTTATAAAAGAAATGAAATGTGTAATTCAAAAATACTTCAGGAACTAGATGTTTAGGGAATGTCTCCATAAGAATGACATTTTTTTTTCCTGAAATACAACTGGAAATATTAAATTATATAGCACTCATTAAACTTATTCTTGACAGGCCTTTTCCATAAGGTTGAAACCACTTCTTCTGAATCCACTACTGAGAAAGGCATGATTATGTGATTTTATACTTACATCAGAGAACACCAATTTGTGATTTATTTCCAGAACACTTGAGCATCTTTCAAAATAGAATAGAATAGTAATAGCCCTTCTTCTTAGCCATTCAAGTGTTTTTTCCTCTTCAGAATAAGAAAAATTACTGATTTGATAGTGAGCTATAAGACTACTCATTTCTAAAGGCTGAGAAGTGATTATGCAGCAATTTTACCTGTGAATTTAAGCTTTGTCCTTTCCTGTCATACAGAGGATTTGAGACTGCAGCCAATGCTTAGTTAATGGTAAAGCAAGGATCTGCCTCTCTACGTGTTTAAAGAAAACCACGATTTACAATAGACAGCCAATTTTCACTTGACATCATAAAGTAACTTGAGTTTTGTAAGGCTGGCCGCTTTCTTGGTGTACTGAGCTGACATTTACAGTTCCCACTTCTGTAAAGAAGCCCTCATTCCCTGCTATATTATCCTCGTATGCCCATGTAATCTGGTAAACTTTGCTTTCATTTAAAAGCTAAAGGTCTTTCCCTGATCTCAAGACAAACTGGCCAAAGAAAGAACTAACCTTGTCCCTCTCAACATGCTATGCTAATTCAGACAGATGCTTAGGGAATTGGTCACATTTAGTGCCGACCTAGTTAGATCAACTTGAGTTCTGGCAGGAGAGTAAATGTATATGTGTTTTTAATTAATCCCCTGCCTAAATCAAGGGAAAGGATATTGCATTTTTCAGCAGAATTGCTCCACACAGTGCTGACTGCATATATTTAACAATTCTTACTCATGTAACTGAGAAAAGCCATTGGAAATCTTCCAAACCTCATGTAGTTTTTGCCTAACTCTGAACTCCCCTCTACCTGGTGCAGAGCTGGGGCACTTGAGCTAGCAGCTGCAGGAGGAGATCAGTCCTGACAGCAGAGCCCTGTTCAACAAGGAACTTTGCATTTATAGAATCATAGAATCATNTCTAGACCCTTCACCAGCTTCATTGTTCATTTATGGAGTACGGTTCCCCCACGTACGGCCCCAGTGCAATCCAGTCCTTAACATTAAACATCATGAATAATTCCATCCCTTCCTGTCAAAGACATCAAGCATGTGCTTCATTTTCAAATAAGTCCTTGGTAGGAAACTAGGTATGTGTTAAAGTACGTCATTGAAATGGTCACCAGACAAGCTCATTATTTAGTGTTGGCAGAATGTATACATTACTTTACATTACTTTTTTTTCCCCTGTGCTTTGATGTCTAGCTTTTCAGTGAACTTTTTCCTTTCCTTCTTTTTTTCCTTCCCCTTTCCCTTCCCCTTTCTCTTCCCCTTTCCCTTTCCCATTCCCTTTCCCATTTCCCCTTCTCTTTCTCCTTTCTCTTCTCTTCCCTTCCCTTTCCCTTCCTCTTCCCCTTCCCCTCTTTTCCTTCTTTCCCTATTGCTTCCTCTTCTTTCCCTTTCACTTTCTTTTCTACCCCTTTTCTTTTTCTCCTTTTCTCCTTTTTTTCCTTTTTCTCTTTCCTTTCTTCTTTCCTTTCCTTTGCCCTTCCCTTCCCTTCCCCTTCCCCTTCCCCTTCCCCTTCCCCTTTTTCTTTTCTCCTACTCATTTCTTTGGAAGGATTTGGCCAGATTTTGGTTTTTCCAACTTTCTGATCTGTTCAGGAATAAAATGACTCTTTAAACATGAAGTTTTTCAGGCCTTTTGATTTGGCTAACCACAAAGGTCAGGTTTTCATTTATAATTTAAATTATTCCAGATGCTAGCACAAATGAGAATTGCAAAGAGATCAGTTTTGACATGCTCTTTAATACAACATGTGGTTACAATTTATAATCAAAAGTCACCTTTGCTAGGATAGCTTGGATTTTGGAGGTCAGAGCAGGTAAGATATTTATTTCTTGGCTAAGCCAGTGTGAAGGGCTAACGGGCTGATTTGCAGTGTCTTAAAGTATGCAAATCTATATGTAGGAAGAGAAAGAAACACAGTCATTAAAAAGGCAGGACTCCTATCAGGGATGTTTTTCTGAGCTCTCTTACTGCTGCAGAACTGGTATACAGTAGGATTAAAGGAAAGACAACCTTGCCAGACTACGTGTAAGGAAAGCCTTTGAGAATAGAAAAAGTGCTCCAAGGGACACTCCCTTTCTGCTAGGCAAAGGACAGTGATCCAGACTGAACTACTGAAGTTACTACATCTCCATAGCCTTTGCTTTATCATTTTACCTTTACAAACCACTGTACAGGAAACAATCCTTTCACCTCAGTCAGCATTCACTCAGGTGAGTAACACACAAACCAGTGACTCACCAAGCAGACCATCTCCCTGGTATTGCCCTGTCCCTTGCGCATGCTGGAACTGTTACAAGCAAAAAATAGTCAATTTTCTTGGCCAAGTTAGCTCTCTGATGGATCAGCTCCTTGAACTGGCTTCCTGCCCACTTATACAGACTGGTGAAGGAGAAACCTCTGCCACATGTGGAAAGACAGGGCAACATGTGGCAGCAGCAGCCATAGTTTAGACTGATGTCAAACTTGTTGTGAAAGCAACCCCTAGGTATGTATGGGTGGTGGTGTTTCAGGGCACTGCTGTAGAGAAGAAAGCTTGCAATCAATATTCCTCAAATTTCCAGCCTTCTAGTGTTTTTCCAAAACCTACAATTTGCTAGAGCAGGAGACACCGCTTAAGATGTTTTTCTCAAGAGTTTGACCACAAATATTTGTAGCAAATTTTTTCTCATTTAATTTTTTTTTTTTCCCCAACATGAAAAGAAGTATTCCTTGCAGGAGGTGGAGTACAGTTATACAGTATAAAAGTATGGATTAATAGCTTAGATGCTGATGTGATTAAATTAAAGGTAATGCACAGCATGTTATTTTTCAGTGTATTTTTCTACTTGGTGCTGTATTGTTTCAGAAAGCTCTTGAGCAAGGAAGTCTTTACAAGAAGTGGTGAGAGAAATTACAGCTGATAAAAAGAATTAAAAAAAAACAAACAAAACAAAAAAAAAAAACAAACTCCAAAGAATACAAACAAAACTCATGGGTTTACATAACCAAGATGAAGACAATTGGCTATATCAAGTGAGACAACTCTTCTCCCTCTCCATCCTTCAGTACTATTTCTGAAGCCATGAGCACACAGAAAAGTAGCCCTTTGGTCTCTGCCACAGCCTGCACTTACAGAGGTGGGAGCTTATCTGGAGAGTGACATACTTGAGGCCATCCACAATGTGCCACACCAAAGGTCTAGCTTCTTCCATATCCTTCTTCCAACAGTCACTTTAAGTGGGTACCTGAAAAGAACATGCACAGGCCAAGAATATATGACACGTCTCTTTAACACTCTGCCAGTCCCCAAGTATTTCCACTTCAGGGTGTTTCCTGCACTTGCGTGTATTTCTGTGTATTTAGTTAACAACAGTGGACTGTAGGCCATGTAAACCTCCACTCTGGCAGCATCCTTTGGCAAGGAGTTTCACAGACTTGTTGCCTGAATAATCATCTCCCACTGTCTGTTTTTAACCTGGTTCCTGCTCTCTGAATTTGATGCCCTTGGCGCGTCTAGAACTGGATGACAGTGAACTTGATCAGTCCCTCTCTGGTATTCATGATTTTATAGACAGATGTCTATAATATCCCCTAAATGTCTCTCTTTTGCAGATTCAGGTGTCCCCACCTACTTAGCAGTTCCCTGTACAGAAACTATTCCCTAGCCTTTGAACATCCTTGACTTACACTATCCCAACTCCATTGTGTCTGTTCTTGTGTTACAGAATTACACACAGTATTCAAAGGGTGAGCAAAATGCTGATTTATTCAGTGGCACCATGATATCCTCTGGTTTGTTCTCTGTTACTTGCTACCTTTTGGCTTGCCTTTTTTCAACCACTATTTCACACTGAGCTGCTATGTTCTTCACACCATCTCTCATAACCCTAAGACCTCTCTCCTAAGAAGTCATCATCCACTCAGAGTCCATTATTTTATGTGGAAACCTCAGATGCTGGGGCTTAATTGCTGGGGCTTAATGACCCTGCCCAGCCTCACCTGGGGCCCCAGCCACACCTGCCCACTTAAGCTCAGCCCTGGGCCATCAGTTCCCCCCTGAACTGTGATGGAGGAGAAGGAGTCTCTGCTCTCAGTTTAGGATCTTGCTGTTCCTGACCTCCTGCCTCTGCTCTGGCCAGCCTACTTGTGATGGGATGAACCGTGGGTGGTGAGGCTCTCTGCCCTGCCAGCCATTTTGCAGGACTACGAAGAGCTTAAGTAGACAACAAGCCCTTCAAGGTCAGCAGCGTTGAGCAAGAGAAAGAAAGAGTTGGACAGAGGTGCGTGAACACTGGACTTTAACCAATAGATGCGTGTACGCGTGAGCTTGATAGCAAAAGATATATAAACTACGCTAGGAGAGCCAATAAACAGATTGAACTTGCATCACATTGAAGTGTGTGTTCTCTCCCGTTCTTGCCACGAATGGCGGGCTGCGGCACTCAGATATTTCCCCTTGTAGAACACTTCAAGTTTAATTTCCCTACACTGAATTTCATTTTGGTTTCTCACCCAATCATTCAGATCTTTCTGCAGCTCTTCACACTTGACACTTCTACTTGCTACCCTCAGTGTCATCATAGAATCATAAAATGATTTGGGTTGGAATGGACCTTACAGATCAGCTAGTTCCAATATCCTGCAGTTCACTCTTTTTCCTGGGTTGTCTATGAACACATTGACTAGCACAGATCCCTGCACGACTTCCAATAGTTTGACCTCTCATTTACTTGTTTATGCCAGAAGCTTCTTTACAACATGGCTGTGTAGTAAGATTGGGAAATAATTGAACACACATTTGTATGTATGCATACAGCTTGAAAAGTAAAAGGAAATGGCATTTTCCATTTTACAACAGTGGCAGCATGCTAGCTTTTAATGAGGTCAAATCCTTGATTAAGACTTCCAGTTTGTGGAGTTCTTCAGCTTGCCCAGTTGTAATGACCTTTTTGTAGTTGAAATAATTACCTTAAAGCCTTTTGCCATGCTGTAGTAATGAAATGAGAAAGAAATAGGATTCCCATCTGACAAAAACCTCTCTGTTCCAGTCAAGTACAATAACCCCCCTTTCAACAGTGTTTTTAAACATGCTGAACAGGTATGTTTCTCAGCATTACATCAGGGAGGGAAAATACCCATGAGGAGGACCACCTTCTTCTACTTGTTCTTCTGAGGCTGACATTGCTCATTTGCAGAAGAACATGGCCAGGGCTGGGTCTTACGGCAGCACTTCTGGAGGAATAGGTGGTGATTTGATAGTGATCTTTCAGAAAAAGAGGCTGCACAGTACCAGAAACCTGAATATTGGCTGGAATGTGTTTTGCATCAGATGACATTCATTAATTTGCACAGAATCCAGAAGCAAAATGAGAGCGCCATATTATAGTTGCCCATGACAAACATCTAGCTTGCAATAGTTGAGATTTCCTTTGTGCTGAGCAGCAACCAAACAGCCTGCTATGTGGCATTTTTCAGGTGGGCCACCCAGAATGTAGCCATGGACTACAAGGTCCTGATTTCTCATCATTGACACCCATTGACAGCTTCTCCTCTGATTTCTAAAGGATTTTAAAACACAGTGAATGCTACTGTGCTGCTCAAATGGAATAAAAAGTGGTCAGCCTTCCTACTGGAGTATGAGACGTGATCTTTGCCAGTTCTTGGCACTTCCGTGCACTGATCCTATGTGTGTCAACGTTATTTTCATCCTATTTCTATTTCCTTGTTTTTCTGTAAGCTTTCACACACTTTTATCACAGTCTGTGATGTTTGCAATGAGGGCACAAATCTCAGCTAACAAACACAGACTCAGTGAATACTCAGTTTGGATCATTTATACCAGAAAGGTGCCATAAAAATTACATAATGTAAGTAGGAGTCCTTTCACAAATTACATCATCCTTCTCTGTAAATTTGTACTAGACATAAAGCAAAGAGAAAATAATTTCTAGGGCACACCAAGGCTAATACAGGGAGATTAAATACAGTCAGCAAACCAAAACAGCATCTGGACTCAGTGGTTAATGGAACATTTCAGTATGGAGTTATAATGCAGCATAGTGCAGTAATGTTAGCTGATTTTTCACAGACTGATAGTTATACATCATTAAAGCTTTTTATGCCCTGATCAGCAACTCTGACTGCTGTTCCTGCTTTCAGACTAGGATCAGTCATGAATAAAATTGTTTTTAATGTCTTGACTAAAGGAGTGCATTTTCAAAAGATACAAAGAAAACCTAGAGTTGAAAATACTAATTCTGCCATAGCCTTACTCTAGCCATGCATGACACCACAACACAGCTATTCCTTCTTCCAAAAATAGTTCTTTTGAAAGAGGAAGCATTTCCTTTGGAATAAGAATCTACCAAGAAGGATTTTAAAACCTAAGCTTTGTTTACTTGGTCGTTTGTCTTGTTGTGAGTCATGTCTCGCAGCAGAGCCCAAGGCTCTGACTGGACAACCACTGTTCAGAAAAGAAGTCAAATACATGTTGCTGTATATTATCTTCATTAGTTTACAACACAGTATCAGTCCGAGTCTACCTGTAGACTGCCACGGCAGATGTTGTAGCCATGTTATTCCCAGTTCTGTATAGGTCCTGTGATCAAACATCACTAAGATGGACTTGTGTCATATTTTTTCTTAAGGAGAAGAGCATAAGATTGTTCTGTCCCTTATACAGACACTATCCTGTCTGTTCAGTACCACCTCTATCCATTTAAGATGCCATCCCCTGTTTATAGAACACTTCAATACTCCACACACTCTACATTCTTTCTTCACCCATGTTTGGGCCAGCAAACTAATGCCAAGAGTGCACTGCACCATGTCCCGTGTAGTTAGGTGAAGAAATGATGCCAAGAAAGTTAAGAAGGGGACTGAGGGATGTAATGTTGTTTTTCCAGAATGGAATGCAATCCCATGAGCATTATCATCTGCTGAACTGCAGTTTGCAGAGATTACAAAATTTCTGGGGGGTTTACATACCTATAAAGGTTAAAATAAAAAAGAAGTAGCTCCTCATGGTAATATATGAGGCTGCTGATTCTTACATAAATTGGGAGTAAAAGCTGTAAAATGGAGAAGTTGAGTTTCCCTTTGCTGAATGTCAGCACTGTTAGTCTAAAGCAATGCAGTCAATAATGTTTTGGTTTGCTGCAAGTAAGGCAACATCACCCTAAAGAGGTGTGGTGCAGAAATGTCTTTCTCAGCAAAAGCCCCTTTGTGACAGTACTGGTACTTTAAAGTCAGACAGACCCAAGTGGGAGACTTTATAAAATTAACATTTTTCCCCATGCAGCCTAGAAGGTGCTTTACTTGAACACAGAAACAAGTATCATCAGGCCTCATGATGTTCTCCTTCAGGATCTCACATAGACTACGTTTTGAAACTGTTCTTAAATCTCATAATGAGGAACATCTTACTGTTGTGGGATTCTCAATGTGAATACAGCAGCCTAATTTCATGCAGAGCATAGGAAAGGGGCACAAACAAGGCGGGTGTATTATATCCAGGTAGTGCCCTTTTGGGTAGTAGTGTGGCTCCAAATCCTCTGTAAGAGCTGCATCACACAGCCAGGCTGCAGGATGAATGCTGCCCTTCACCAAACAGACTCTCATAGGCTTAATATATGCCTATCTGTAATGGGATTACTTACCCCCTGTTAGGTAAGCAAAAAGCGAAAGGAAAGCTTTGCTGCTTCAGAGCCTGAATTCATTTGCTTACATACCCTAGACACAGCATGATATGAAAACTCAGCACTTTGAAGAAGCTGCTCAAATGGAAATGCAAAGATCCCATGGCACTTTTTAAAAAGATATATGTAGATAACCTGTGATTAAGAATTAGAGGAATATTTCCACTAATTGCAGAAGATTAAGAGAAGGCTGGGAAAGATGACCACAGGGATGGAGTCATCCTTTCTTACAAGGGATGGCGGTGCAGACTGAACTTTATTATCCTGGAAAGAGATGAACTGGGGGAAGCATGTTAGAAATCTATGAAGCATGAATGGCTTGAAGAGGCGTTTTTGGCTGAAGGGTGCTGTGGGTGCTAAAGGGTTACTGAGGTTCAAACGGCAAGTGTACAAGCCTGGGGCAGCAAAGTCTAAGGAGGGTTATGTCCAGCTCAGGAATTCTCTGAGCCTCAAATGATTGGATACTGGGAGAACACTTGCAGGAAGCATCATTTATATGATCACCATTTCGATGCATACCCTCTTCCCTAAGGGCCTGCTATGGCCCATGAGGCAACAGCTCTTTGGTCTGACCCAGCACAGTTGCTTTCGCACCATATGACTTCCCTTCGGGCTGTAACTTGAAAGCTTGTTCAGATGATCTGACTGTCCTTTCCTCCATCAACAAAATGGTTTCTTACATCAAGAGTGCTGTGGAGAATCAAGAATAAGAGTGGAAAGTAACATTTATATTGCTTTTAATGTTGTAGCTAGAAGACATGAAGTATTTAATTCTTTATTAGGCACTATGCCTTGGGATTGTTGTTACACTGAAAGCTGCAGAGAGAAGTGAATCTTACTTTACTAAAAATAGATCAAGGAAACAGAATTTAACCTTTTAAATAATTGGATTCTATCCAGAATAATTATTTTTGCCATCAACATGAAGTTGAAGTGCAAAGCATTCAGGACATTCTTGCAAATTGAGCAATTTGCAGTTAAAATGGACTGTCTTCTCTTGACAATGCAGGAATGTATTTAATGGAACAAGATAAACATACTTGTTGGGAATAAACACTGGTATACTGCATTAAATTTTCTACAGTGATGACAATGGATTTTGCATGACTAACCTGAGACACCACAGAAGAGCCTCATTTCTAAAATACACTAAGCCTTCCTCAAATTACTTGTTTCATTTCTGTGTGCCCTAAAATACTATTTTGACTCCTATTTTTAATATAGGCTAATAGGCTTCTTTAAGAAGAAGGAGAAGAAGACAACAAACTTTATTTCCTTTGGGAAAGATGGATGCCAGACTCACTTCTAGGAAATACGCCAAAAGAATATGCTTCCTTCCCTGATTCCAAAGCATATGTTGTACTAACAATTATTTCAATGAGATTGATGGGCTAGAGCAATTAAGCACACAGACATTAGCATTCTGACCAAAAAGCTCTCTATTATGCATTCAATTTAAGAATTCCAGTATTAGTGTACTGATCATGCAGTAAAGAGGTGTAAAAACCACAAAAATATCTTGCTTCTCAGAAGTTAGAAAACACCTGAATTCAGGAAAAACTAATAAATAAGTGTCTCCAATACTTCACACTTTTTTATCTTTTTTTTTATAAACTTATATTTTTAGACATCACAGTACCTAAGTTTTCCTAAGACCTTCCTCAACAGTTACTAATGGACAGTCAATCAAGTCATGATGTACTGTAGCAAAAAAACATCTTCAGGGTACACCACAGGTAAGCGGTTCTGAAATGCATCAGACAGCAGATGCAGATCAGAAAGTAGGAAAGCAGCATAAGGGCTTGGCTAATATAATCATTGCTCACTTACATTTTTTGAGACTTCTAAAGGGACTTCATGTATTTAAGACTTGACTCTCTCACTAGTGCTTAGCTTTGTCATCCCTAACTGAGGAGCTGTTGTGTTCAACAAGAAACTATGTAACTGAATTTTCTTTTGATGTTTTAATGAAGATGATCTCATGGAAAAGGAGTGTGGATGGGAGGGGTAAGACATCCTTTGCAGAGAAGCACGTTTGCTACATCTTGCTTGGAAGCGGAACAATGATATACCCAGATGTTGTAGCAGGGGTTGATCACCCTCCACCACCATAGCTGAGGGAAACTCCTGAAGCTAGAAAAAAAAAAAAAAGGAGATTCAGTTTTAAAAATTGGAACAGGAACTTTAGTTATCAGATGGTCAGACTGCACTGTCAAACGTCACCATCCAAAGTGTGTATCTTCCTATAAATGATGGGGAGGGATGCTTTTCACAGGTGTGGCTGAAGACTCCATGCAGCAGCACCTGCAGTGGGACAAGAAAGAGCAAGCCAAGTCGCTACTCCCCAACAGAACAGCAGCTGGCAACAGTGATGGTGTTTCAACCCTTGAAATCATTCCTGAATGGTGGTGAATTAATTGAAAGAAGTCTGAACCAGTGAGAGCAATACAAAATAAAGCAAAACACACTGAAGTACCCTGAAAAATCAATAAGCTTTTCCCAGGATACTGGCAAAGTCACATGTTTACATCCAATAAAGAGGTGCACATACAGGTTATAACCACAGTCCTGCTGATCTCCAGCCAGTCAGCCAGCCTCATCAGGGCCCCAGATGAAATGCCTCTATGCAAACCCACGTAGCATGGGGAATAAACAAGAGGAGTCGTTGACATGCTCACGCCTGCAGGGCTATGATCTTTTTGGCATTACAGAGATGTGGTGGGATGGCTCCTATTACTGGAGTGTTGGGATGGAAGGATACAGGCCTTTTAGGAAGGACAGGCAGGGCAGATGAGGAGGGGGTGTCATTATGTCAATGACCAGCTGGAGTGCATGGAGCTCTACCAGGGGATGGATGAAGAACCACCCAAGAGCTTATAGGTCAGGCTTAAAGGGAGGGCAGGGACACGGGACATCATAGTGGGGGTCTGCTGCAGGCCACTTGACCAGGAACACCAAGCAGATGAGGCCCGCTATAGACAGATAGGAGCAGCCTCGTGTTCACAAGCCCTGGTCCTTATGGGCGACTTCAATCATCTGAATATCTGTTGGAGGAGCAACACAGCAGGGCACAAGCAATCTGGGAAGATCCTGGAATGCCCTGATGACAACTTCCTCCTCCAAGCAATCAAGTAGTCAACAAGGAGAGGTGCCATGCTGAACCTTGTTCTCACGAACAAGGAGGGCCTGGTAGGGGACGTGAAGCTCAAGGGCAGCCTTGGCTGCAGTGACCACGAAATGGTGGAGTTCAAGATCCTCAAGGCAGCAAGGAGGGTGCACAGCAGGCTTGCTACCCTGGATGTCCAGAGAGCAGACTTTGGCCTCTTCAGGGACCTACATGGGACAAAGTTCTGGAGGGAAGAGAGGCCCAAAACAGCTGGCTAATATTCAAGGGTCATCTCCTCCAGCTCAGGAGCAATGCATTCCAACAAAGAAGCCAGGATAACAGACCAAGAGGCCCGCACAGATGAACAAGGAGCTCCTGGGCAAAGTCAAACACAAAAAGGAAGCCTACAGAGGGTGGAAGCAAGGACAGGTAGCCTGGAAGGAATATGGAGAAACTGTCTGAGCAGCCAGGGATCAGGTTAGGAAAGCCAAAGCCCTGATAGAATTAAATCTGGCCAGGGATGTTATGGACAACAAGAAAAGCTTCTATAGCTATGTCATTGAAAAATAGAAGACAAGGGAAAATGTGGGTCCCCTCCGGAATGAAACTNTTGAAAAATAGAAGACAAGGGAAAATGTGGGT
>VXBL01008161.1:12412-23545 GCA_013400195.1 Aramus guarauna
TGGGTCCTTATCGGGAGCTGGAAATAATCGAGAGGGACGGTTTTGGTTTCAGGTTTTCGGCTTCGTTACCTACCGGGAAAAGGGTGTGTGAAGCCTCAGGAGCTGCCTTCATTTTCCTCCCGGCTCCGAAGCCCAAACAAAATGGGTTGTTGAGATGTGTCTTGGAGGGGGGGGGGGGAATATCCGGGAGCTGTCAGGTGGGGCTCGGGCTGCTGTGGGAGACGGCTCTGCCCTCCCGGCCCCGAACAGTCACCTCCGCAACTGGATTTTCTCCGGGTTATTTTTAAACAAATGCCTGTGAATCCTCCCGATAAGGCAAAGCTGGGGTCGGCGCAGCCGCCGGCGAGAGCACAGAGCTCGGCTTCGCTGCAGGGGAAGGGGGAGAAGGGGGGAAGCAGCCGGGTTTCCGAGCTGGATGCTTCCACCATGCACGCAAAAATGATTCCTGGCTTATAAATCTTCCCAGGGAAGGATGGGGGAGAGTCCCCAGCACAGGGAGACGTAGGGGCTGAAATTCTTGGAAAGCTGGGATCTGTCTTTTTTTTTTTTTAATCAAACCCAAAGGCTTTACCCAGAATTTGAGACTCTGTATTGGATAAGATTTTTAGGGCAGTAGCCTGGGGTGTGTTCGAGTCAAGTGTCTTTTTGCTTTGGATCGGGCAGAAAAGGGGCTCGGCCGTGGGAAGAAAGCGCCCTTTCCAGCAGCCGTGGTTGGCGTCCACATCGGGGCCTTGAAAATAGCCCCTAAAATAGGATTTTCCTTCCCATTCTTGACACAGAGCGGCTGTACCTGCTCTGCCGCCCGCCTGGGGGGATGTCACCTACGTCCCCAAACTCCTCCTGCCCTTTGCTTTGCCCAGCTGGAAAGTGGGTTGCAGCACTAACTTATCTAACCCCCAAGGGACTGGGCAAACTTTAATTAACCTCAGCAGCGTCCTTTGAGATCCCAGCTGGAAAGTTTGCCGTGGATGAACCGCGTTCCCTTTGGATGTGCCGGCTGACGTTGGGTTTCCTGGTCCCCGAACCTCAGCCTTGTCATGCGATGGGAGGAGCGGGAGGCGAATGAGCTAAATAACCGGGCTGGCGGCTCTTCTTCCCCATCACTCCTTTGAAAGAAGGAAAAACTAGAGATGGAGTTAATTTTCCTATATTTGTGGCTGTTCCCAGGCAGGGGCAAGACTTCCTCTGGGTTGTTTTTTTTTTTTTTATTTATTTTTCCTTTGCTAGGGAGATGAGTTTTATCTAGCTGATGTCTCCCCGGCTGCCTCTTGCAGGCTTCCCAGCACCTGTGGGAGGGGTGCAAATTCCTGGAAAACAACAAACACCTTCTCTTAAGCCTGCCCAGGTCAGCGGCAGGATGGCCTTTCCCATCCTTGGCTCCTTCGGGGAACCGTTGCGGATTCCCTCGCTCCTCGGCTTCTCGTTTGAGCCACCGTGGGAGCCCGGGCAGGGCGCAGCCTCAGTTTCCCCAACCGCGGTGGGATGCTCCCAGCATCTGAAGGGGGGGGGTCCCAGCACCAGTGAGGCTTTCTGATCCAGCAGCGTCCGAGGGGGATGCTGCCTCTTATATCAGCTCCAGAGACCTTCTGGGTTTAAAAATGGAAGAGAACAAGGACACGTGGGCAGGGAGGTGTCTCAAAGGCCGGCCAGGGCTGCTCAGGGCCGGTGGGAGATGGGAGCAGTTTGCCATCTCTGACTCCCGAGCTGGAAACCAGACTGTTTTCCTGGTTAAACTGGGCTTTTTGCGGGGCTGCGGAGCAGCAGGGTCACCCAAGAGCAGGTCCCCGGCTGCCGCTGATGCTCTTCAGTGTGATTTCTTTACCATGTGCCCTGCTCCACCTCCGGCGTGGGGTTCATCTTCCGTCTGGGGCCGGTGAAGATGGGGAGAAACCGGCCGAGCAGGAAACCATCTGACTCACTTGAGTTCAGGATGACTCGGGGCGTGTGTCATCAGAGGCTTGGCTGCGGCAGGGAGGGCACGTGGGGTTTAATTCAGCGCGGAGCCCTCAACAGCAGCCAAGGACGTGGGTGCTGCCGGGGTCAGGGCTGGAGAAGGGTGGGTGCAGACCAGCATCAGTCCTGTGTCACCAAAGGTGGGGAGGTCAGGGAAGGGGACGAGCCGGTTCCCCGCACTGAGTCAGCCCAGGCTGGGTAACGGCGCGGTGACGCGGGGATGGGGAGCGCTGGTTTTCGGTTTGCAGGGGCTGAGGACGCTGCCCGGGGTTTGTCCTGTGCTGCGGTGCCCGTCCCCGATCCAACAATAATAGTTGCAAAGCGTGTGCCAGGTTACCGTCCCAAGCAAGAAAATAAAACGCTTTCCGTGCTGGATGCTTTCCCGGATTCCCCCTGCGACCTTGGTGAACTGCTGCCTCTCCCCCTGCCTCAGTTTCTCCAAATCTGTCGCATCCCAGCACAGATCCGGGCAGGACGGGCAGAGATTACCCTGGAGAGAGGATTGACTGTGCACACTCGTGGGTTGGGGGTGCTCGAGCCTTCCTCAAACTCAAACATCTCTCTGTTGTTCTCATACACAACAAATACTTGACTATTACCCAAAAGGAAAAGAATCCAGCCCAGAAATCAGCTAACCTCTCCCAGCATCATGCTTTTTCCCGGAACGCTGCTGAAATAACTGACGTTCAGCTGAAAACTACTATCAGCGAGCAGATACTGGGGGAGCAGAACCGTTCACTCCCAATCTGATTCTCGCCAAACACGTGGCTTTGGAAAAAGTCTTGGGGCAGAACTAAAACTAAAGAGCAGCTGCTTCCCCTTCCCGGAGTTTGGGATCATTAATGGGCAAAATGTGGCTGAAATCTCATTGCAAGAGAATAAACCGCCTCGAGTCCTTGCCCCTTCCCCGCCACCATTTGCTGTGCAGGAAATGGTTGCGCTTTACCGGAAGCCACCGTCACGCTGTAATTTCCATCGCTGACGGCAATCCGGCCCCACCGAGCGATGGCGAAAAGGGTCCCCACTACCACTGCGAGGGGAACAGCATCCTTCATCCTCCCTGCTCGGACCGCTCCAGCTGTACCACCGCCCGTGCATCGCCCTGCCGACAGGGACGGAGATACGGGATAGATCTATCAGAGAGGGTTTTTTTTTTTACTCTTGCAAGTAGCTGCATTAATGGGACCACCTTGCAAACATATAAGCCGAGGAATTAATTTTTTTGTCCATAGATAGTAGCCTTGAATTGGAATGAAGTTATTTGCAGGATATATATATATATATATATATACATACACATGTATTTGCAGCACTGACCCCTTAGGGTCCGGCCCTGACGGGAGGATTAACAGACGTCTTCAGGCAAAAGAGCATCATCCAGCCGTGGTGCTGGTACTGGAGCCGTGAGTTATTACCATCACTGCAAAGGCAAACCTGGCTTTTGGGGTACTTTAGGCTCGGCTCAGCGTGGCACAGCTCACCCGGCTTCCAACTGGTGGCAAAAATTGGGCAACTTGAGGGTTCTTCAGCCTCAGGGCGGATGGACCTTGCCCAACGGTGGCCTTGCAGCTGGGAAGGGCGATGCTAGGCACTTCCCCAGCACCCAGCGTAGAAATTAGCAGAGCCTTTGGAGACAGCCCTGAGCTAGGAGACGAGAATTTGCTTGGTTTTATTTCCAAAAAAAATTGCATCGAACTCAGTTCAGCCACAGCGGCTCTAACGATCCGGTTCTTTAACGAAATGTCCTGCCCTGCGCGCAGCTGGCCGGGGCCGGGAGCACGCCCGGCGCTTCCCAGGTGAAATCTGTTCCTCCTCCATTAAGTTTATTTCCTTGGGGAAACACTGTTATTTGTGATGGAAGCTATCCAGAAATTAAATTGCCCTGTTCTGGATCCTAACCTAGTGACTTTGTTTGTTTGGAATTGGCAACGATCTTAAAAAAAAAAAGGTTAAACAACCGAGAAGGTTGGTAGTCTTGAAAGACGCTCATGCTTCAGCACCGCAGACTGAATTCCCCCGTCTTACCCGATCCTTGCTCCAATTTGAGGTGTGCTTGGGTGCGGGGGGTGGGATTGGAGTGAGGAACAGGGCCACGGGGCTGGGAAGCCTTGGGCATGAAGGTGGCCATGGCTCTTCCTTGGAGGAGCTCTCGCTTGGGAAGGAGCTGAGCTGCTCCTGCCCTGGAGCCGTTCTGCAGGACGCTCTGACCTGCCTCAGCTGCCAAGTGGGACGACATCTACGTTGGTAGAAGATGATCCAGGTTTTAAAGGGCTTTGGAGATTAGAAGAAGGTCACCCTGTTTCTCAACGCTGCTGATTATTCCTGGTACGGTGAAGCCTGGAGGACATGGGGAACGTGCTGAGCGGTGCCTGTCCCAGAGAAAGGAGGTGAAGCCTCTGCGTCCTTTCCCCATGCTGGGATTTTGGGGCCTGGCGGGTCGTGAACGCGGCTTCTTCACTGCCCCGTGCCCTGGGCAGGAGTCGAGGAACAAACAGCGATGGCTTCTTGTGCATCCGAGCTTCCAAAGCACCCGGGGGCTCTGGGATGAGATCTTCCCCCTAGCAGCACCATGCGAGTCTAGGAGAAAAAGCAAACAAAGTCAGGGGGGTGGACAGGAGAGAAACATCAGCAGCGTGCAGCTCGTGCACGGGTGAAGTTCTGCCCCGAGCTCTGCTGGTGTGGTCCCCCGCCGCTGGGATGGGGACACCTCGTTGGGACCCCATCCCCACTCACGATGGTCTCACCAGGACCCCCCGACCACCCTGGGCTGCCAGAGAAGTCCAGCGAAGAAAGGTCTGACGGGGGTGAGAGGCTGCTGGGAGGCTGAGCACCCGGCGTCGGCCGGGTTTGTCTCTAATTACCACCGACCCCCCAGGTCAGATGCTGCTGGAGAGGACAGGAGGTCTGGTGGAGGTCCTCCCCGTGCCGAGGGGCAGGTCGGTGGCTCCCGAGGAGGTTGTGAGGGGGCCCTGTGAGCCGGGATAACACTCTCTCTGGCTCCCAGCTAAGGAACGGGCTTGGGCCGTCTGTCCCGGGTCGATGGCATTGGCTGGTAACCATCGGGGCAGCTAAACCGGAGGTTTCCTCGGCTGGGGTGGAGGTGGGCGCCGGAGCCAGGGCCCCTCCTGGAGCTGGAAGAGGAAGGAGAGGGTGGAGGTGAGCTGGGGCAACGTCCACCTTCCCTGTGCCGGTAACTGGAGCGGCAATTTTCAGCAAGTGAAAGCAAATAGGAGGGGAGGGCGAGGAGTGTTTGACTTACTGCTGCTGCTGGGGTGGATAAGGAGAGGCCGATAAACAGCCGGCGCTGGGAAACCTCCAGGTTTCCTTATCTTTATCCTTCCCTCGCACCCGCCTGGTCTCCCAGCTGGCGGGTGCTCTCTCTCTGCTCCCGACTGATGGGAAGGAGCTGAAAGCACCAAGAGAAAGAAATCAGGAGGATCCCGTCACAGGACTAAGGATGCCACTCCCCAGGGAATAAAGCGTCTCTCCCGGAGCGTGCTCGGCCGGGTTTCCCTCCCTCCATCCTCCAACCTCGCCGCAGAGCGACTGGGGACTTGGCTTCCAAATTTCCAGCCCAGCTGGCGGGGAGGGAAGGATACGCCGGAGCATCCCAAGCCTGAAACACAGGCAGCCAAAGCCATAGCAGAGCTGTTTTAGTTCTGCCCAGGGTCCGAGCGGCTGCAGCCGTGAGCGAGGTCACGCCGGGGCGGCCGGCTATTACTCGCCCACAAAATGCCCATTTCCTATAGCATAAGCCTATAAAAAAAAAAAAATTCATGCTTAATTTCTGATGACCTTATGTTACGTGCCTACAGACAGGTGAGCTAGCTGGGTGGAGTTTTCCTCTTGACTTTGCAGGGCTTGCAGCTGCCCTTTAATTAATTTTAAGTTAAGTTAATTGAAACAGGGCATAGTTTGGGAGCTGGCAGTCTGTCCACCCCTCTGTTTCCCTTCCCTGCTCCGGCCAGACTGTGGAGACGTGCGCGGTGTTAATGGGTGGGTCGAGGAGTTTTTCCATGCCTTTCTTGGGGAAGACGAGATGCTTTGATGTCGTTTATAGAAGGAGCCGGGTATCTTCATAGCCTCAGCATAAGGGTATAAACGACTGCCAGGAGCGGGGTGGGGGGGGATTTCTTCGCTTTTCAGCCTCAGCACCCGCTTGTGTCACGCAGCGTTGTTTGCTCAAGGGACCTGAGTAGCTCTCGGCACCGTAACCCTTTGGAGGGGTGATCTCAGCAGCAAAGAAATGAACGGGCAGTGGATTCCTGCCGAGCATCCTTCGGGTAGGAAGAGGCCCCGGGGTGAAGGTGGAGGCACGTTGCCGCTCCGGCGTAGGAAGGGCTCCGCAGCTGCGAAACCTCCGCACCGGCCTCCTGACCCACGGCCCGGCCCGGGAGGGTTGTTGAGTTTGGGTCCTAATTCTGTCGCGACCCGTTTGGGTGCCCGTAGGTGGACGAGCAGGGAGGATGCTGCGGAGCATCGGGAGCTCCTCGGGGCTCGGTGCTGCCAGGTTGGCACCCGCTGCCTGGGCAAAGGGGTGCTGCCGAGGGGTGCACGGGGCGGCGTTTGGCGAGCTCTTTGGAGAGCAGCCCCAGTGCTCGGGAAGAGGTGCAGGAGCAGCGGCGGGCGTTATCAGCGTGCCTGGAGATAAGCTGTTGCGGCACTGCCGGCGGTGCCGGCTCAGCAACGTGCTGGCACAGCCGTGTCCTGCCCTTTGGGGTGGGTCACAACCTGCTCCGGTATCTTGCACCAGCCCCAGCAGATGTGTGTGGGGGGGCTGAACGCTGTTCTGAACGTGTTACAGGAGGGTCGTGCCCCGTGTCCCCAACCCTCCGGCTGACTTTTTGGCTTTATCTCCACCTTTCAGATTGACAAATACCTCTACCACATGCGGCTCTCCGAGGACACCCTCCAGGAGGTGTCCCAGCGTTTCGGGAAGGAGATGGAGAAGGGGCTGGGAGCAGACACCAACCCCACCGCCTCGGTGAAGATGCTGCCCACCTTCGTGAGATCCACCCCGGATGGGACAGGTACGGTGAGACAGGAGATGCTCCGGGCAGAGCAGAGGGAGAACGCAGCGGGGGCGGGGGGGGTCTTGGTAGGTGCCAACACGTGCCAGGAGGGAGGGCTGGGGCCACCCGTCCTCACGGCACTGCCGAAACAGGGATTGACCCCATGGTCACCTTCACGCCTGGTCCTCGGGGCTTCATCCTGCTTCTGCTGAGCAAGGCTTAGTGCGGGGACAGGTCTCATTCCCCTCTCCGTGCCGGGACTGGGAAGGGGGGGGGTCCCAGTTCCCGACGGTGGGAGGGAGGGTGGGAACGAGCCCTCGCGTGCCCTTGCTGGCAGGATGGAGACGGTCACGGGTCCGGCTCATCAGCTTTCATTAGCGCTGGAGCGGGCAGCGGTGCCAGCCGCTCTCTGAATGCCGCGAGGGCGGCGGGAGGAGGAGGGGGCTCTGCAGGCTCAGCTCCTCACAATACGCCCTTTCTGCCTGCTTCCCATCTTGCTCCTCTCAGCCCCAAATCCTGCTTCCTCGAGCATCCGTATGGGAAATTTCCTTCTGCTTCCCTCTCCTAGCTTGGTATTTTGGGAAGGAGCTTTGTCGCGGTCCCTGCGGCACGGCGGCAGGATGCGGATGCCACCCAGGACCTGCCGAGTCTTCTGGTGCTCGAAGCCGGTGGAGCGGCGCCGGCTGCTGAAGGGCAGGGAGGGACGGAGAGCCCCGAGCAGCCGGAGCTGCCCCTGGCTCCGTGTCTGGGCCGGCAGCGTTCCCAGGGATTCTCCCAAGCTGGTTGGTCCCGTTGGCCGGAGTCGCTCAGAGTTGGGGTTGCTCTAGCTTCGGCAGCTTCGCGGGGGTCCTTGCAAAACCTCGGCGGCAGCAGAGGTTGCTGATGGTCAGCGGGAAAGGTGGATGAAGAGGAAGGGAGCCGATGGGATGCCCCGTCTGCCCTTCCCTCCTCATCCCCAGCTTTTTTGCCACCGCTGTATTTTCATACCCGGCTTCTGGAGGCGAGCGGCTCCCGGCGGATGCCGTGGCTGGAGCCTCAGGTGACCTGGCCTCAGCGGGCAGTGACTGGGCAGACTGGAGTTTCCTCTCCCGAGAAGCCGGCGCGAGCCTGCCGGTTGGGTGATGGTGTTAAACAGGGTGTACCCGAGAGGTCGCCGTGCTCAAACGGCCAAAAAACCCCTGTCCCTGCTGGCTGGCCGCTCTCTGCGAGGAGCCGAAGGTCTGCGTCACCGGCCGGCTCCGGGTGGGTGTTTGCTGGGAACGCCTTGGCGAGGGCTGAGGGGACGCGTCCCTGGGACGTCACAGGCGTCGCAGAAGGGTTTGAGTTGGAAGGGAATTTGTACTCGTCTCGTCCAACCCCCTGCCATGGGCAGGGACATCTTCAACCCCATCCGTCTGCTCAGAGCCCCGTCCAGCCTGACCTTGGGGCATCTGCCACCTCTCTGGGCAAGCTGTGCCAGAGCCTCCCCCCGCTCGGCGTCCAAATTTATCCCTTACATCTGGGCTGAATCTCCCCTCGTTTAGTTTAAAACCCTCACCCCTTGTCCCGTCACCACAGCCCCTACTAAAAAGTCTGTCCCCATCTTTCTTATAAGCCCCCTTTAAGTATGGAAGCACCCCTGCACCCGGAGCCATCCTGCCTGCTGCATCCCACGTGCTCAGCACCCCCAGCACACGTACACCCAAAAGCTGGACCTGGCTGCCTGCCCCAGGATCGAGATTTTAATCTATTTAAATGTTTAAGAATATTTTTAATTACAGGGATAGCCAGGATGCCGCCCCTGGGCATAGGAACTATTGCAGCCAAAGGTGCTGGGTGCTGGCAGTCTGTGTCAGAGCTCCCGAGAGGCGGGAGCAGAGCTCTCAGCACCCTGATCCGTGTTGGGGAGAAGGTGCAATCCTTCTCCTTGCCCTTACAAGAACGAGCCTTGGCTTCCTCCACCATATCCTCCCCCGTCCGCAGCTTCTCCAGCGTCCCAGCTGGCACTTCTCGCCCAAAGCAAGCTCAGCGCAGACGGACAAGGGGCACGGCAGCACGGAAAATGTTACGTGAAAGGGATGCTGGGGCGGTCACGGGGCTGCAGCTGCCCGGGAGGTTTTTGAGCAAGTCCCAGGGAGCCAAGTGCTGGGATTCCCAGTACGGATCGGGTGTCTCTGCTGGTGGGTTTGGGGGGAGCCCCAGGGGTGAGGCGAGGCCGGCCTGAGGCAGGGCTCCGTGCCACCCCCCAGCAAAGAGCCAGCGTGACAACGGCTTGGGAAGAGCTCAGCGTCCAGGGGCGCGTCCTTCCCTCCTCCACCTCTTTTTTTTTTTTTTTTTTTTTGGAAGCTTCTGGGCAAAGTGTGACTTTGGCTGGGCACCGAGTCCCGCTCCCACCCGCTTTGGGTGTCGGCAGCTGCCTCCCGTCTGAAAGACAGGGTGCCACTCCAGCTTTGGGGCTCCCGCAGAGCATCCCTGCCCTTCCCGCTCCTCCTTGCTATAGCACGGGTTGTCTCTGCTTTCGGATTACGTCCCCTCTAATGCGCAGCCGGCGGCTCCCCGGGATCCGGGCGGATGAGAGGCGCTTATAGAAATACAAGGTCACGTCTGCGGGTCGGAGTCAAAACACAGACCCAGCTCCCGACCACTCCACCCTCCTCGGGAGTCCTGGTGGCTTCGCCGTTCCTGATGCAGCGCGAGCAGAGGGCGATTTCCGCTCCTGCAGCAGGATCTCTCCTAAAAACGACCTTTCACGCTTCGCTCGGCTCCGGCACCCACCGGAACGCCTGCTGTGCCGCGCTTGCGCCGAGGCGATGAGCATCCTACTGCGGGCTGGTGGGGGGAAACCAGACCCCAACTGGGCTTTTCCTTGGAGCCCCAGTGACTAAGTGAGGGCTCTCCTTGCTCGGTGCAAACCCCACCACCCTCCTTGCTCCTTTCCGGGTTTTTCCAGGATTTATTTCCTCCTCCGTGCTCATGTTGACACAAGGATCTTCTGGTGCGTCCTCTGTTAAGCCCCAGCAGCTGATATCCATGGCCTGGGGGTTTCAGGATGCTGCTGGAGGACTTTGGTGGTCAAATCCCTGGAAATTCAAAGGATGGTTCTTTGCAACACCCTTCCGTTGGCCGGTGGGCTCGGTTCATGCTGATAACCAGCTGCTTCCGCAAGAAAACCATCTCACGTGGCCCGTGGTCTTGAAAGGCTTTAAAGAAAAAGCTGTTTTCCTGCCCAGAGCCCCTCGCCCGATGATTTACCGCCCGCCCCAGCAAGGAATCGCGTAGGGGAATCGCTGCTGGGCGACTCTTGCAGTGGTCGGTGTGAGCTGCTCTTTGCTGGACCCAGTTCTATCCAAACCAGGCCACCCAGTTAACCCTGGACCTTTCGTGGCTGCAAGCCCAGTATTTCACGCCAGGTACATCTTAAGGCCCTTTGCTGCTCTCCAGTGCTAATGCGGCGGAGATGCTGATGGGAGCTCTGGGGCTTTTATATTCCCTCTTCCGCTCAAATCCTCTCGACTTGCTGGAAGGAGGCAGCGTCGGGCTGGCAAGGGCGTCCACAGGCAGGGACGGAGTGGGAACCGCTGGGGTCTGCACCTCCACCTTCTCCTGCATCTCCTGGGGGGCTGAGCCTGGACCTGCTCCCGTTGTTTTCCCTTCCTTTTTTTTATTTTTTTTTAATTATTAAGCCAATTCGACCAAGGATTCGTGCAAAATGCGCTGGCAATCGGCTGGAAGCCTTGAGGTTTGAGGTGGAGGTCCATGACTGACCTCTGAGATGCTGGGGCATGATCCTGCACGCGGTTCTCCAACCCCAGCCTGGCCTCAGCTGTATTTTTAAGGATGGCAGAGCTCTGCCCGCTTTGCCCCGTGCTTTCTTCCCGGGGAATGCAAACACTTTTAAAGGCATTAAACACTCACCCTCAGGTGGTTTGCTGAGAGCAAACAGACCCTTGACTGAGGGCTCCGTGTTTGCCCGCGCTGTTTGGTTTGTGAGCTCAGCATCGCCGCCTCTCACTTACCGCGTAACGAAGGAGCCCTAATCAAAGGGAGGACCCAGACCTGATACCAGCCAGCGGAGCCCATCAGTGCAGCTGTATTGCTTCCACCTGGGAATTTTCCAAGTGAGATTTTGCTGCTTTTTTAACTCCTGCAAAGCCGATCTGCCCAGGAATTCCCCCCCCCCCCCCCTTGC
>VXBL01008161.1:26175-60738 GCA_013400195.1 Aramus guarauna
CCCCCCGTGGAGGAACCACCCGTCTTGGGGCAGTTCTGCTGGTGTCACCCCAAGCCGTGTAACGGGGCTGAAGCAGGACTGTGCATCCTGTTGCTGCCTTGCCCAGCAGGATGCGGGTAAATCCTGCCTTCCTTTACCCACAGCTATTAATTCCTGTGATGGCTGAGGACCACGGGTGTGTGACGTGGGTGGCAGACCACCGGTCCCTCAAGCGGGGAGGGACACAGGCGCTGCTCTGGTGCATCGTCTCGGTCGGAGCAGCGGGGTGCTCACTCTCTGCCTTTCTTATTTTTTTTTTTTCAGCTTTTCGATCACATTGCTGAGTGCTTGGCCAACTTCATGGAGAAGCTGAAAATCAAAGACAAGAAACTCCCCCTTGGGTTCACCTTCTCCTTCCCGTGTCACCAGACCAAGCTGGATGAGGTGAGCGAAGGTCTCGCCTCCTCGCGAGGGTTGTGGCGGAGCCTGGGATGCAGCGGGATGAGCGTGAGCTCTCGCTGGGGGCACATAGTTGTCCCACACCAGTTTACGTTGTGCTTTTAACTGGGCTCATTGGGTTTGGGTAGCGGGTAAGGTGCTGATGGGAGCAGAGGACGAGTCCTGGGGCGTGCGGGGCTCTAGGAGGTGATGTTCAACGTGCCGGTTGCTCCGTGCTTCTGCTCTGCACGGATGCCTCCAAGGAAAACGGCTTTTTGCCCTCTGCAGACGGAGCTGAAGGAGCAGCGGCTGCGGCGGGGGGAGCAGCTCCGGGTGCCCGCAGCCAAAGGCAGCCCAGACGTGCCGAGCATCACATCCCCCGTCATGCAGCCGGGCGCGGGGAGCGGGGGGGTGTCACCCGCCTCGGCTGCTCGCCGTGCCCCGGGCAAGCCGGGAATCGACGGCTGTCAGCTCCGCTCAGCCGCGCTGGGTCTCCGCTGGGAGCTGGTGACCTCGCTGGGAGACTAAACATCTCGGCGAGCGGAGCCCAGCCGCGGCACGTGGCCCCTCTCCTGCCACCCACGGCCTCTGCCCGGCTCCGGCTCTTGCTATAAGGGGGGGCTGCTGCTTTCCTTGCCCTTATCTCACCCGGCTTCCCAGGCAGGATCGGAAAGGAGGGCGGCTCCATGGCGCGCTGGCGATCCAGCACGTCCTCCCCGGGCGGGAACGCGGCGGCATTTTGTACCAGGGATGGGGCAAGTCATGCTCTCATGCCTGAGCGATTCAGCAAAAGTAATGAGGAAGAAGATTAACACTTTCCTCGTGGTAGAAGTGGGGGCTGGGCTGTAAAAAGAAAAAAAAAAAAAAAAAAAAGAGGCTGGGAGAGGAAGTATCTGTCCCCGGTGACCTTGTCCAGTTCACTTCTTTCCCTGCCTCAGTTTCCCCATCTGTAAGGCAGGATGGGTGTTTGCTTCGCTAAGGCACCTGGGGCTCTCGGGTTGGAGATTTTTGGATGCAATTGAGTCCGCTCCCTTCCCCCAAGGCTCAGCTCAGCCCCCCGCCCGGCGCCTGCGATGGCTCTGCTGGCTGGGGACGCGCCCGGTGCCGCCGGCTGCGGGGGGGACGGCGAGACCCTCATCCCACATGGGTGGGTTGGGGAGCGCCCTGCGGGCTCGGGAACGGGTTTTACTCCAGGGCTCCATAAAACCCCGTTACGGGAATCATGTTCCCGCTGGCAGGGAATGACGAGCGACTCGCGTGCTGTTTCACAGCCATAAACTTTATCTGCGCAGAGACGTGGAAATCATTGCTGATACCATAGAAATCATTGCTGATACCATAGAAATCATTGCTGATACCGTGGAAATCATTGCTGATACCGCAGCTCGTAAGCTGATAACAGGAGGGACTCGCCTGCAGCGCCGTGTGTCCATCCCACCCTTGCCTGGCAGCAGGAAGTGGGGTGGGAGAGGGGGGAACCCTTGAGATGTGTGGTCTGGGGCGTCCATCCTCCGAGCATTCCCTCTTGCTGTTTCTCTGTAGAGCATCCTCGTTACGTGGACGAAGGGATTCAAATGCAGCAGCGTGGAGGGGAAAGACGTGGTGTCGATGCTGCGCAAGTCCATCAAGAAAAGAGGGGTACGAGTTTGGGCAGGTCTATCAGCTCCTGGGGTGGTGGGACAGGGGCACGGGGTTCCCTGGGACAGGATACTTGCAGCTCTGCACCTTGGCTCCCCTGTGACAGCAGAGATGTTTTGGTCTGTGTTGGCCAAGCTGACTCAATCTTTCTCCTCTCCACCATCTCAGGACTTTGACATTGACATCGTGGCTGTGGTGAATGACACCGTTGGGACCATGATGACTTGTGGCTATGACGACCATAACTGTGAAGTTGGCCTCATTGTTGGTGAGCTGCAGCAAGGGGGGAGAATTGGGATCCATCTCTCCATGAACTCCAGAAGGAGATCATGTTTCTTGCAGGTTTCAGGGTCTTTTTGGGGAAAAAGAAAGGGGATAGCAGTGTTAGAGAACCAACATTGCCCGTTGTTTGTTTCCTTCCACCTTTGCTTTCTACGCTGCGTTTGGTTGTTGCTAATTATGGGGAATAAGGGAAAGGCAGCGTCCTCTGACCACATCCCCGTGCTTGGTTCAGGTACCGGTACCAACGCCTGTTACATGGAGGAGATGAGGCACATTGACCTGGTGGAAGGGGACGAAGGTCGGATGTGCATCAACATGGAGTGGGGGGCCTTCGGTGACGATGGCGTGCTCAACGACATCCGGACAGAGTTTGACCGCGAGATAGACATGGGCTCGCTCAACCCTGGCAAACAATTGTAAGCGGATTCTTGGCTTCGGCTCAGGCTCGAGGTTTTGCTCTGCATTGTCCGCCCTGCCATTGCGCTGGCGTTAGTGGGACCGAAGAGGTCATCCTAGTTAACTAGGTCACTGCGTCCTCCGCCATGCCAGCTACACCGACGCAAACAAGGGCTGTATCACAAATTTGGGTTGGTATGCCCAACTCAACCATTCAACACCCACTTCCCCCCATCAGCCTTTCACTTGAAAGCGTTGATTTCTGTTTCCCTGGCCAGTGAAGTTACCTGCCAGCCAAGGCGAACACCACCACCTAATGTCCACATCCAAGTCCTACAGATCTCCCATTCCCCACGTGGCTTCTGGCAGCATGGGTGGGATTTGGGGGATCTCTGCCAACTGACAGCCCTCCCCCCCAGCTCAGGTAGCCATACGTTCTCCTTGCAGACTGATGGTTATGTCAACACGGCTTTATTTTCTCGGTGGTGGGATAAACTGCTAGGAAAGAGATTACCTAGATTGCATTTGGGCCTGGAAGGCTGCCAAGGATTTTTGAGGTCAACGTTTGGCCACCTCATGGCACATGCAGCCAAACACGCATATCTCGTGCTTTTCCTGTCGGCAGGTTTGAGAAGATGATCAGTGGGATGTACATGGGAGAGCTGGTCAGACTCATCCTGGTGAAGATGGCCAAGGAAGGGCTCTTGTTTGGAGGAAAGCTGACACCAGATCTGCTCACTACTGGCCACTTCGAGACCAGATACGTCTCTGCTATTGAGAAGTAAGTAGGATCTGGATGGTTTAATGGGGTCCCAGCCCATCTCCTGACATCTGTGCTGGGGGAAAACAAGACCCATCACAGGACTGTCTGCTGAGCAAACCAGGACACTTCAGATGGCAAAAGTCGGATTTCCAGGCATGAATCCTTTTCTGTTCTTTGATGTGCAGGGAGAAGGAAGGGCTGCAGAAAGCCCACGAGATCCTCACCAAGCTGGGCCTGGAGCCATCTCATGAAGACTGTGTGGCCATCCACCGCATCTGCCAGATCGTCTCCACCCGCTCGGCCAACCTGTGCGGGGCCACCCTGGCAGCCGTGCTGCGACGCATCAAGGAGAACAAGGGAGTGGACCGGCTGCGGTCCACGGTCGGCGTGGATGGCTCCGTCTACAAGAAGCATCCTCAGTGAGTCCATGAGGATAGGCAAGGCTGGTGGGGAGAGAGGGCGAGAGCGCACAGGTCTGTGCCTGCCAGCGGTGGATAGAGTTTGGCACAAGCAGAGCATCTCCAGATGTTCCCCTGAGCACCTCCGTTTGGATCCCAAAGGGGCTCCAGTCATTTACAACCCCAGAGGGTCACATCCCCCATGGTGGCATAGTCAGGTCCTCTTTTCCTCCTCTGTAGCTTTGCCCGGCGCCTCCATAAGACGGTGCGGAAGCTGCTGCCAGACTGCGAGATCCGTTTCGTGAGGTCAGAAGATGGAAGCGGCAAAGGGGCAGCCATGGTGACAGCGGTGGCCTACAGACTGGCTGCCCAGCACAAGGCACGGCAGAAGATTCTGGAGGCGCTTAAGCTGAGCCACGAGCAGCTCCTGGAGGTGAAGCAAAGGATGAGGATAGAGATGGAGAAGGGGCTGGGCAAGGAGACGCATGCAGAGGCAACGGTGAAGATGCTGCCCACCTATGTGTGCTCAACTCCAGATGGGACAGGTGATGCACCGTGTGTCTGAACCCACATGTGTCCGGTGTAGGGCAGAGCCAGCATCGCTGCTCCCAACATCTGCACCACGTAGGCAAGGGCTGGGATCTTGGCTGTGGCCAGTTCCCTCCGCGTACTGGGAGTGGCACAAAGCTTTTTCACCCCCAGTATGATACTGGGAAAAGTGGTTGAGCCTCCAGGACGTTCTGCACTTGACTTAACACAAAGCCTGGCTTTCACCGTGGTTTTTGCCACCGCAGGTTTCTCACCGCCATTGTCCTGGGTTGTGCTCCCAGTTCTGTCGGTGTCTCGGGTGTGCACCTGCCCCTTGGCTTGAAGCCTTGTGATTTCCCTGAGTTTGGAGCAAAGTTCTCCATCACCTTTCTACGCGCACCTGCTTGTCGGGATCTCTCTCCTAATGGTTCTCTCTTGGGTTTCAGAAAAAGGAGATTTCCTCGCCCTGGACCTGGGAGGCACCAATTTCCGTGTGCTGCTGGTGCGCGTGAGGAACGGGATGAGGCGCGGCGTCGAGATGCACAACAAGATCTACTCCATCCCGGTGGAGATCATGCAAGGGACGGGAGAGGAGGTGAGGATGGGCAGCTGGAGGTGGAAAACTGGGGCATTTTCCCTGGGGTGGTGGCAGAAGTGGCCAGCAGTAGTGCTGGCTGACCACAGGAGCTGGGTTTGCCTTGCTCTGCTTTCCAGGTTGGAAAACCAGGAGGGTGGAGAAGGCTGGTGCTCTCCTGTCTTCAGAGCGAGTTCTGCCCAAGGCTCTGGAGTTTGAAATGTGCTTTAGGAAGCTTGAAACTGGTTTTTAGGTTAGAAATTGTGTTATTCCCAGACATCGCTGAACCCCTCCCTGAATCCCACACGCTCCACAAGTGCAGATAAGCATCGTGCCCGTTTCCCAGATAAAGAAACCACAACACAAGCAGTAAGAGATGTCTCCAGAGTTTTATTTGCAGATGGAAAGAGTTTTGCAAACTACTTCAGGCAGCGCTCAGGGACTGAGAGTATTTCTAGCAGACGGGTTCTGGGGATACCTTGCAGGGGGACCGGATTCCCGTGTCACCCCGGGAAGCTGGTCACCTCCCCACTAGCCCCTCCATCCCTTCTGGGTGCAGTGCAGGACCTGCAAGGTGGAGGTATCACAGCGATATGACCACGTTGTCGGTGGGGAAGATGATGAAAGAGGAGCTCTTTTGGCTTGCTCACCTCACACAGTGCAGCTGAGCAGCATCCCGGGCTGTTCAAAGCCCCGTCGGCTTGGGGATGGATCCACGTTCCCAGTAGGTCAGGCTGGCATCCAGCTGAGTTTCTTGCTGTGATGGTAACTTCTCCTTTTGGCTCTGTGCACCCAGCTCTTTGACCACATCGTCCACTGCATCTCTGACTTCCTGGAATACATGGGAATGAAGGGCGTATCGCTCCCGCTCGGATTCACATTCTCCTTCCCTTGCCAGCAGAACAACCTGGATGAGGTAACCCAACCCATCTGGCAGCATACATGTCCAGTACCCAGCGCCAGCTGGAAAGCCAAAGCACGCTGGAAACGCTACGTACCAGCATCAATGACCACGTGGCAGGTCAGATAGAGACCCACGAGAGGGGGAAGGCAGGAGCTCGGAGCTGCCGGTGCTTCTGAAAAGCTCCTTTGCTGCAGCAAAGCAAGTCCAGATCCCTTGAGCTCTAGAGACAACCCAGCTGAGCACCCTCCACGCGTGAGGATCTGACCTCCGCGTCCCAGGCGGTGCTCGCCGCGAGCGGGAGGGTGCGGGGTTGCTGTCCCTCCTGCCCAGCAGCTTGCATGATGTGCCGCGGGGTCTTTCCACAACAGGGGATTCTCCTGAAGTGGACAAAAGGTTTCAAGGCGACCGGCTGTGAAGGAGAAGACGTGGTGAACCTGCTGAAGGAAGCAATTCATAGGAGAGAGGTGAGCGTCCACGTAGCTGTGAGAAGCCAGCTGCTTGCTCCCACATCCCGCCTGTCTTTGGCATCTTTAATTGGCCTGTAAAGCAAATTAATGGGCTGAACCCAGGGCTAATGAGTGTCTGAATTTTAACAACCACCTTTAGTCATGTCTAGAGGTTGGATTTTTAGACCCTGGGGCTAAGAGTTGGCTTCTGGCCAGGGCTGAGGCAGACTTGTCTCGCCGTGAGTTAGGAAGACACCGTGCCCGTTTCCTCAGTGCAGCCCACCCGCGGTTCCTGCCCCGGGGGCTGTTCCTGGTGGGGTTGTCCCAGCTTGCCAGCTCCTCTGCGCTTGTGTCTTGAGGTCCAAGCGTCCACCTGCAGACACGTGGGGCTGCAGGAGGTCTGTGGGTGCCCGGAGGACTCCCGTGCTCAGCAGACAGGTCCTTTCCCAGTCGCGGGAGCAGCCAGCAGCGTAGGAAGCTGTGTCCTCCAGCGGTAACCCACGCAATCCCATCCCTCTGCAGGAATTCGACCTGGATGTGGTCGCGGTGGTAAATGACACAGTTGGCACCATGATGACCTGTGGATACGAAGATCCGTACTGCGAAGTTGGACTGATAGTTGGTGAGGACTGAAACTTTCTTATGGAATCGCTGTGCCCGCAGTCCCAAACCCGCCCTGTGGGGTGCTCCTGGCCGCGGAAGGTGGCCGAGGGCTTTTATCTTGCGTACGCGCCCCAGTTCTCCCAACAGCCCCATTGAAAGCTGCTTCTCTCTGCAGGCACAGGCAGCAACGCCTGTTACATGGAGGAGATGAGGAACGTGGAGCTGGTGGAAGGGGAGGAGGGCAGGATGTGCGTCAACATGGAGTGGGGGGCATTTGGTGACAATGGGTGCTTGGATGACATTCGGACAGAGTTTGATTTGGCGGTGGATGAGCTGTCTCTCAACCCTGGGAAGCAAAGGTGCGTGGTGGCTTTGGGGGGCTGGGAAGGGCCCCCCGATGAGGCCGGGTGCCCAGGAACAGTTCCGTGGTGCCCCTCCAGCCTCTTGGTGGAGCACCGGGAGATGACGAGCAGGGCAGAGTCTGGCTTTGTGACACACCGATGTGTCCCTCGTCCCCTGCCCGCAGGGTGGGCACTGTGCTGCTGCGCTTGCTGCAGGGCGTCAGGCCAGCGGGTTGTGTCAAAGGCATCTGGCAGAGCTGGGATCCTGATCCAGACCCAGTGTCCCTTCTTGTCCTGACGGCCAGCCTTGCCCTCTCCTTCCCAGGTTTGAGAAGATGATCAGTGGGATGTACCTGGGGGAGATCGTCCGAAACATCCTGATGGATTTCACCAAGCGAGGGCTGCTCTTCCGGGGACGGATCTCAGAGAGGCTGAAGACCAGAGGGATCTTTGAGACCAAGTTCCTGTCCCAGATAGAAAGGTGAGGTCCAACAGGTGGGATGAGGAGCCTTACAGCTGCAGATCAGAGCAGAGATGTAGTTTAGGGAAAGCATTCCCAGAGACGTAGTTTGGGGAAAGCGTTCCCAGGCCTTGTGGAAGAAGTCCCAAGCACTCAGTTTGGAGCCAGGATGACATAGGGTGGTGCAATGCAGATAAGTCAGCAAAATCCACGTGGTTCGGACAGTGCCAGCGTTGAGAGACAAGGAAACTATCTGGAGTTGGCCACACAGACACCTCTTTATCCTCTGCCCTGGACAAAGAGGGGCCGCAGGGTAAACTGCTGCCATGCTCCAAGTCAGCGGCTTTGTCCTGGAACAGCCTCACTGATCAGGCTGTGACATCAGAGCCGTGTCCAGCTCCGGAGGGTGAGGTTAGAGGGGAGGCAGAGTCCCTCCAGTCAGTGTCAGCCAAGCCGCGAGTCCCTGGGCTCTGCAGGACATAGGTAAGAAAGAGGAAGCCGCGCATCCAAGTTGCTCCATCTCCTAACGCTGCTTGGCCCTTGTGTCCTCCCCAGTGACTGCCTGGCCCTGCTCCAGGTCCGCTCCATCCTCCAGCATCTCGGCCTGGAGTCCACGTGTGATGACAGCATCATCGTGAAGGAGGTGTGCACGGTGGTGGCCCGGCGGGCAGCTCAGCTCTGCGGGGCTGGCATGGCAGCAGTGGTGGACAAGATCCGGGAGAACCGCGGGCTGGACTTCCTCAAGGTCACGGTCGGCGTGGATGGGACGCTTTACAAGCTGCACCCTCAGTGAGTTGCTCAGTGGCGTGTGGTTGTCCTCCAAAGAAGCTCACGCTGGTGCGTTGGCCCACCTCGGGCAGGTGGGGTGCTAAGACCCAGGGTGGAAAGCTTCACGGGGTAGTTGGAGAGGAAAGGAGATATTTTAGGGCCTCGAAGGCTTCCTGTGGATCACAGATTGATCTAAACTCTGTCAAGGCACAGCAAGAACCAGCTGCTCCCTAAAGGATGGGGCACCAAGACAGATGACACAGCAGGGACCTCGCACCAGCTGGGCCCCATCCCTGAGACCAGGGTCTCCCAGAGATGGAGATGAGGTTCAACCAGAGTCCGGCTCATCAGGCAAAGTCGTGGGGACAAGGCAGGTCTAAAACCAAGAAGTCAGACCATGGTTGGGATCAAGAAGGCCTGTAGCCAAGCAGACATGACTATACCTGAGCTGAGGGCTGCTGCTCCTGAGGCAACGTTGCTCAGACAGGGACTAAAAGCACAAGGCTGAGCTTAAATAGGGCTCAGGGGCCCATGGGTGTGGGGAAGGCTCTGAAGATCCCCCAGATGAGGCTGGTCAGGGCCAGTCGGGTTTATTAGTGCTCTCAGGCCTTGGTGGGACTAGAGAAGGGGTCAGACTTGGCTCTGACCGGAGGGAGCACGTGGGTGTGAAGCTGCAGCACGGAGCCTCGTGCTTTCCAGAGCTTCGTCCCTGGAGCGTCTCTCTCCATCCAGCTTTCTCCTCCGTGGCTGTAGCACTGTGCAGGGTGCTGTGGGAGGCAGCCACGCCGATAGGCCTGAGGTGGTTTGTTCCCCGCGGGGCTGGTACCGCCAGCCCAAGGCACGTGTAATCAGCACCTCTTCCTTCCCCTCCTGTGCCCCGCAGCTTCTCCACCGTCATGCACGAAACGGTGAAGCAGTTGTCTCCGAAGTGCGAAGTGACCTTCCTCCAGTCGGAAGATGGCAGCGGCAAGGGCGCAGCGCTCATCACGGCGGTGGCCTGCCGGATCCGGGAGGCTGGCCAGCGATAGAAGGAAGGAGGTTTGCCGAAGAGCTCGGTTTCAGCAAAGCAGGACGTTTCCCCACCCCGTCCCTCCCTCCGTACACACACACACACACACGTGGCCTCCCCTTGCAAGCAGACTCTTAGCTTTACTTGTTCTCTTGAGATACCACCAGTGGGACTGGAGATGCTGTGTGCTTTGTATAAAGAGTTGTCTTAGGAGTTTTACTGCATGCCATAAAACCGCGTATCAAGTAAAGCTAAAAGTGTCTTTTGGCTGTCTACCTACGCTTCCAGTTAGAGCTGGACCTGTTCCGCTCGCAGCCTCTGTCAAACACCAGCTCTCCTCCCCACGTCTCCTAACCACTCACATCTTCCCTAACAGCAGAAAGGATAATGCTAGAGTAATTAAGACACTGCATTGTCACTTTACGGTAACTGGTCCCTATTTATGTACGTCAGAGTTGTAGCGTGTCCGTGCTGTAGAAAGCAAACCTCTTTTAAGATTGGGCTAAAGACCTCCATTAGTCTTTTACCCTGATCAAGGCTGTATTATTTCCATGAAAGTCATGGTAACTCTTAAAGCACAGGGTGCAGAATTTCAACCGGCATGTTCCAAGTCTGCACTGAGAGATACCAAGTATCTCTGTTGGTGAGCAATATTAAAGAACCTGCTGGATCCCAGTTAGAGGTGCCCCTTTAGCTGCTCCAGCAGAGCACGTGCCTGGAAATAATTGGGGACTCAGGGTTTAATCCCATTTCCCAACCTCTCACCCACACCCTAAATAGAGTGTAGTAACGTGACATGTATGTATGGTTGTGTTACACCCCCGGAAACCACTGGCACCCTTCCCTGGTGCACATGCGAACACAAGGAACCACCACCGAGACGGGTCGGGCTCTTCCCTGCAAATCCACCCCCCCCCCAAACGTCGTGGCCGTGTGTCCTCGCTTGGCACGGTGAGTTGGTTTGCTTTTTGTCTGTGAAATAGTTCTGCGTCTTCAGCCTTTTAGGTGACACCTGGATTTATATGCTGTATATTTATGTTTCAAGCGATCTTATGTCTTTTTATGTACATAGTTTCAGGGGGATTATATTGCTTAGTTTTGACTTCACCTTTTAATGTCATTTAAGAACAGTCCAGAGTACTTATTTTCTTTTTTTTTTTTTTTTCTCTTGTGTTATTTTTTTAATTTAAAATTTTCTTGGGGTAGACTGGAGAGAGAGAGAGACCCAAATTCCTGAGGATGGTTGTACAAGAGGTTCAGGCATTTTGACTTGATCACCAAACAAAAGGGAAACCGGGAAGCCAGGGATGGGCTGCACAGGAGCAGCTGTTTTAGGCTGGTTTTAACCTAAGGAGAGGTTTAATTTTGTCCCCTTGCCCTGCGCAGCCTGCTTTGCTCTGGAAGCATTGCTTCCTACTGCAGCGCGCGGTGAAATAACCCGGAGCTCTGCAGGGACCCGTGTCCGAGCCCGTATCCCTCCGGCCGCCGGCTTGGTCCAGCAAACACTCGGCACCGGCTTGAATGCCGACGGTACGCGGGGGCTCGCAGCGAGGTACCGGGAAAGGCGATCTCAACCCGTTTGATGAGGTCAGCAGCAATAATCAGTGTCACCTCATTTCCATTTGGCATCCTCAGGGCTGGCGGGGAGCGTTCCCTGGGACGCGCGCGCCCGTAGCGTCACTTCGTGCACCCGTGGTGAGAAGCAGCGATTATTTTTGCCAGCAAAAAAGCGTACGGATGAGCTAAACGCTGCAGTTCTCAGCCTGAGAGAGCAGAGGCGTACAGAGAGGGGCGGGTATGTTTCTGTAAATATTTAGCAGAAGAGAATGAAATTCCAGTGATGTACAAAAAAAAAAAGAATTAATAATTCCCACGAGCAGACCTTCAGTTTGGAGGGTAGAGTTCTTGTCTATTTTTATGTATATTTTTATACTGCTTGGGGTAACCTCATTACCAAAAGTAGCTCTTCTATGTTGGGGGTCAAGTTCAGTAGCACAATTTTAAAGCAAAATTACTCTGGGCATTTTAAATGCTTATTTTTTTATAAGCCTCAAGACAATTATAACAACTAAAATCTGACTGTGTATAGAAATAATGTAAGAAACCAAGTTTAGTGGAAGTTTTAGGTGGTGGTGTTAAATAAATTTTTGAAAGATGATACGGAAATCCTCGAATACGGTACCAAGCAGTTGTGTGTGATTCTTTCCTCAGCAGATCAGCATTTTGCCTGCTTAAAAATTGAACCAGAAAGGTTTTTTTACCTGCTGCACCGCGCAGAAGGTTGCATTAGTGGCTGTATTTTTAACCTCTTACCCAGCTGTACCCTTTTGGAACTATTATAGCATTTGCATCAGTTAGTGAGCTAAATTTTATACAACCGTAGTTTTGGGGGGGAGAGCAGGAAAGATGGGGCCTATGGGCAGCTCTGCGTTTGCAGCTGCTTCGGGCTCCAGTTCAGCAACTTGTTGGAGTGGGCGACTGAAAGGGCGAGCAGCCGCCGCGGGTGGTCAGTACCTGGTTAGCAGGGAAGCGGAGCAGGCGACCTGGCTGCCTTGGTCCTCCTTTGCGGCAAAGGCCGGGCTGTAACAGCGGCAGGATTGGCCCCAAGCTCGCAGCGTGGTGGGGAATTGCCAAGCGGTTTCTCCTCTCCCGCAGCAGAGGAGGCAGAGGCAGCGCGTGTTGTCCGGCCTGCGGCTGCTCTGAGTCTGTCCCGCAGCGTCTGGGCTGGGGGGCGGCGGCGGCAGCAGCTCCCTGGGGCCGACAAAGCTCAGGGACGCGGATCTAAACTTTCTGTGAGGTCAGGGAGGATTTTTTGGCTGGGCTAGGTCAGATGGATACCCACCTGGGCAGCCTCGGGGCTCTGGAAAGCTTTTGCTTCCCCTTTGCTTTGACGCAGAACGAAGCAGGGTTGGAAACGTTCCCGGTTAAAAATACTTGAAGCGTTACAAGACACCCATGTTAACCTGTGACTGCAGATATGCCCATGGCTGTAAGAAACGTTTTTATTTAACACTTTGCGAAGTTCGTGCTCCTTTCCGTCTCAAAGGGGACTAGCACCAGGGTGTTTGCTGTACGGTCTGATTGTAACTTCGGTGGGGCTGTAACCTCACCTAAATGTTGCCATGGGATGTTAGATGAATGTGTTTAAAATGAAGAAGGGAAGATTAAATCGTAACTATTGATATGAAGGGAAGATGAAATCTATTATATGCAGGGAGAGACAGACAGACTGATCAACTCGGCTTGCCCAGTCTGTCTCTCTTCCCCAGTAAGACGCGCTGCTTTCTGGATTTAGGATGGCTTTTGTTTTGCTTGGTTGTTCCCACGAGGATGCATTTTCTTTGCACTCCCGGTGTCGTGCCGGCACGCTCTTTGGCCCCCCAGCAGCAGAAGAGGCTCTTCCAGTGTGCCGGCTGCTGTGCTGGGGCCACTGACCTTCCCTCCCCGGCACTTCTCTCCTGGTTGGTACTTTGGACAGGAGTTTATTGCTACTGCTTTCTTTGAAGTGTATATATATACAAGCAGCAAATTGAGCCTTGCAAGAGGAATTCGCCTCTTCCCTTCTTGGAGTCAAAGGCCGTGTAGGGAGCAGCCTTATATTCAGTCACCCAAGATGTACGAGGAGCATCCGAGAGCACCTTGGATGTGTGGATCTCTGGCCTTGAAGCTGCTGGGAGGTAGTTTGACCTCGGTGCCTCTGTGCTGTCTCTTATCAGGCAATCCAAACGTGCCCAGGCTATCTGATAAGAGATAAGAGAGTGAAAAGGTTCAGTGCATGGGAGGGGAGCCAGGACAGGCATAAACCAGCGACAAAAGCGCAAGTCCTCATGTGACGGGCGACGAGGTACAAGACAGCAACAAAATAAACTGGAAGGGAGGAGCTCTGGTTCCCCACCTCACCACAACCTCCTCCCCTCCGGCAGACAGAGAGGGGAAAACACCTTCTTTTGACAGATCATTTTTCTTGCTCTGGTAAAAAAGCAGTCACTGAAGGCAAAAGAGGCGATTCCTGATCACAAGGTAATTTGGAGTAAGAAAGAGTCAAATTATTTAACTTGTGGTGTCCCTGACAAATCAAGACGTTCTGGCCTGAAGCAAAGAAAATGCATCTTCCTGGGGGTGTTAGCTCTGTGCGGGGCAGGGGGAGTTAAATAAAGCCAAAGACTGTTCAGCTGCTAGCAGAAATGAGTGTCTGTAGATTCACCTGATGTCATTTTGTGTTTACAATATTTATTTTTAGTAATTGACTGCAATTATATTATATATAGGCTTCCTTATTTTTGTACTTTTCATACCGTTTTCCCCAAGTGTGGTGTTGTACTTCTCAGCTCCCCTTTGCCACGATTGCTGCTCCTAGTCAGTGACAAATAAAAGAGAGAAAAAAAACCAAAACCACCCACCCATTTTCTGGGGTAAGTTATGAAGTGTTTGGGTTTCTGTGCTCCTCTCCCCCCTGCCCTGAGCTGCTCCTCAGCAATCTCTTAGGAAGGGCACCTGCACCAATGCCCCATCCCAAATCCCTGATCCCTGTCCACTGGGAAGAAGGACCAAAGCTCGGAAGGGGCTTGTTTCCTTGCACCCACAGTCCCTCCACAACCAGGAGGGTGAGGGAGGGCACGGGTAGGAGCAGGACACCCAGAGATCAGGGGAAGGGGGTGTTAATGTCTGAAAAAAACCACTGAGCTAAGTCTCATGTCAGCTCTTGCTCCATAGCCCACATCCTCCTCATGCTGCAGGGTGGTGGTTCCCCAGCAGCGAGGGTGGGCATGCATGGGGTCTGCCGGCCAGGACCGCGCTGGCACGCCACAATGGCACACCCGGGGCGAGCAGAGGTCCTGAGAGCCAGCAGACTGCAGGGGCAGAGCAGGATCTGGACCAGAACGGGAGGTGCTGAGCCCTCAGCACAAAGCAGGAGCCCTGTGACAGCTCATCTCACCACCAAAGCTCAGATCTTAACCCTGGCATTACATACAAACTACCTGGGTTTTAAGTATCTGTTCTCTTCTGCCATTAACAAGCAGCCCATATTTCTTTCTGCTTAGTCAATGACAGTTTTAACGTCTTGGTACTTCTAGTTCAAAAAAGAAAAACTGCTTAAGTATCTAAATACCACATTTGACACTGTAGCAGATAAACACCTTAAAATGGTTCTGCTTTCTGCTTCCAAAGGAGTATGGTGCAATGCAAGATTATACAGAGGTGTATCCATGGGCTGAATCCAACAGAAAAAGCTATTTGTGGCAGAAAAGGAAAGACACCAGTGAGCAATCCACTTGAAATCTTTTATTGACAAGTCACCACGTTTTTCCATCTTGCCCAACACATTTTTATCCTTGTTATAAAGTACAAATGGTTTTATACTTTTCTGACAACATTAAAAAAATAGGCTACTAAAGAGGCAAAATTCCCACTTTGAATCCAAAAATCCTGCTGTAAGAATTCAAAATTGCCGCAGAGAAACGTAAAACCCAACACATACAAAGAATGAATGCGGGGTACCTCTTACACTTGACTCACTCGTCAAACCAACTGAAAAGGAATCCCTTGTTCCCAGCTCTTACTTTGGATCCTGTGACCTTGCTGAAGTGATGTGAAGTTTGTGTTAACACATACAACTCAAAAGGCACTCAAAGGTCACAAGTTCCTGAGCTAAAACGGGATATATTCCCAATGGTACGGTTAAAACAAATCACAAAAAACAATGTTTAAAAACTGGCATTTGGTTCATATGAGTATATTAAGTGTCCAGTAGAGTCCTAGCTGAAAGCCGCTGCTGTGTAATAGACTCAAACGGTGAGTACATTAGAGTATTTGCAGTACATGGAAAAAAATAATTCACTTATGAGCATCCTTATTAGCAAATTCACGTGCTTAAAAAAAAAAGATTATTTGCCACAACGTTTAAAAAAAGCTCAAGAAGAAGAATTGTATGTATATGAGATACAATAAAGGCTTAAAACCAAGGAGGTTTGAAAATCCATACAGTTAAATAACTAACAAAAGTCGACAGGCAACACTTGCACAGATGTATGGAAAAGGACCACAAAAGTAAGCAGAACACAGACCTGGTATTTACAGATCAGTTATTAAAAAACCCCCAAAACACACTAACAAAAGCCACATGTCCTACAATGTGTGCTCAGAATCTGGCAGGTAAGTTTGTAAGATGTCACTCACGCAAATTCCCTATTTCCAATTTGGCTCAGTTTTCGCCCAGAAAAATAAAAGCATAACACTTCTCAAACACGGAATGGCTACTGTCTGAAGATGCAGAACAGAACTAAAAAAACAAGAAATGGGATAACTAGTTTTGGCCTATATAATTTCTGATCTTCTCTTCAGATATGCATAGGAGTATACTAAGGCCATATATATTTGCTACAGTGTAAGGCCTTTTTTGTTGTCAAAGCTCTGTGCGTCAGGAGGGCATTTAATGTAAAGCAGGCATACGGAGTTATAGAAGTGCTACTATATTCCACTGAAGAGGTCTCAGGTTTCTGAATTATCTGGCAGTGCCCCACTGTCAGCTTTCTTCTCTGGTGATGTGTACAAGAAGTTACAGCAGATATAGAGCGGGAAGATGAGGAGTCTGCTGTCCAAATTCATTACTATCTCCTCCTGTAAAGAAACACAGTGGACATTTGCGTAGTAAGTGATGCTGTTAGAGGGAAGTAACATCACAAAGCACACAAGGCTGATACTAACAGTCATTTTATACATTTTAATTCCTAGGTAATAAAAAGCAGAAGATAAAAAAAACCCTCCAAGATAGTAATTCACCTTAAGCAAATGGCTTATAATATTAACACTGATAAGATATTCTCAAAATGCTTATAACTCTTTGACCCAGTGCTGCCAACCCTTCTGCATCAAAGCAAACAGATCCGTAAGAAACAGCTGAGCAAACTTTACCTTCAAGCACACTGGAGAGAAGGGAAGACTTTGCTACCACTATCAATTTAGGGAGATTTAACCAACCAGGCAATCCAGAACAGCCTATACTTTAAAGCAAATCACAGTTTGTTGGTAGGACTTTTTCGGTTTTACTCAGAACTGGGTTTGGGGTAACAAAATTGAAATTTTGTCCTACAGTAAGGATGGCATTTACAAGGAAAAGTTTTCTATGTACTCACCATCTATGTATCACTGCTGATTAGGATTTAAGAAACTTGATGATCAAGTCTGCTGCATTCCTTACTAAGTTCTGCTGTCAGAGATGGATGGAAATGGGCACATTCTCTTAAGAAAACTCCACTCTTCTGAGGCCTTTATGTAGTTTTTTAACAGTAATAAATACCACCCTTGAATAATATGCAGACGTTCTTTTAACTCTTCAGCTTACAATAGAAGAGAATCTTCAAACAAACTCCAAATTTGCCTCTAAATAAGCAGGAGCCTGATGGACATATTATTCAGACAGGTAGTCTCACCAGTGCTCCAAGTCTGGGAAAGCAAGCAGTCATCCAGCAGAACGCTACCCTACCAGCAGAGAGCTTCAGCAGCACCATGGGAACTAATTTCACCATTAATGAAATCCACTCTATCCTACACTTCACAAATCAGCTTCCTCTTCCACTACCTATAAGAGGAATACTTGAAATTCCACCTAAGCAATGACAACAAGAACAACTACTCCTCTTCAAAAGCACTGTTGACTTCTCAGCATTTTTTTTTTTTCATGCCTTAGACTCCACAACTCAAGTTCAACAGCTCAAAAATCCACAAACATACCTGGTCCTTCTCAAGGGTTAGGATCTGATACCCTGTCGTTCTACTGCAAATAATTTTCCCACTGCTATCAAAAGAGGCTAGACGTAACCTAGGGATATAACAAGAGTTCAATTACTTAGTCTCCCATATCTTAGTTTTTCCAGCACAAAGAGTTTCTCCCAAGGAGACAAAATAACATTTTCAAACATAACTACCTCGCTGGCAACAAATTTTAATGCAAGCACAGATAGAGAGACTCAGGGTAAGACATTTTAGCATACACCACGGGGTCTGCCTTCTTGGTTACTGTTTACCTGAAGGCTATGTTTCTCCTTGGCTGCAGACTGACTGATCCACTGCATGGCTGATTCAGCGTATTCCGTTTGAAAATGATGTAACGATTTGTATAAGTAACAAGAAGGTCAAAGCCAAAGTTGAACCCAGTCCACCGCCAGCAGTACTGAAGAAGGTAAGTGGAAAAAAAACCACACCAAAACAGTCTGAGTATTTGCTACAACATGAATGATAAGTGCCACTTCTCCAACAAGTCAAGCTTGGGAACGGGATTCTCAGCCACAGAGATGTGTGGTGGATTCAAGGATCCTTGCTAACACCTATTTGAAACATCTTGGTCAGCAACCCCTCCCTTTAGCGGCCAACCCTTGCAGACAGATGACTACACGAGACAAGCTTAGTATCAGCTGCCTTCCAAACACACAAAAATACATTTAACACAAGTCAATCTAAAATACTTCTGTATTCTGGTAACTGGTGCTGTATTTCTAAGTAGCACTTAACTATAGGTCCCATTCATGCTTTAAGCACTCCACGGAATACAACATTGTTATATTAAGTGCCTTCAGTGGGAAAAAAATGATGTTTCCTGTTTCCTCACAAGACCCATTACCTAAAGACGAATATATGTCTATGGAATACACAGGGTTTCTGGCTGTAACTATTACACATTTTATCTGGAAAGCTTCCTTTTCCAGTTTAAAAAAAAAAAAAGACATCCATGATTGATCTGTATTTTAACCACATGTGTTTTACAAGTCTCAAATGACAAGTGATGGCTACATTCCCTCCTTTCCCACACTAAAAGTTTTTCCAAATATGGGCTTGCTTGCAGCACAAAAGCACAATTAAAACACTAATTCCTTATTCATCGCAAAGACAGCAAGCGTTTTCATCTTTCTAGGGAGAACAAAATTAAGTTCCTTAACGTACCATTTCCATTACATCTTTTTAATGCAGTTTGACAATTAAGACCTACATGTTTTGAAAACACCTAACATGGCTTAGACATGTCAGCTACGCACAGACTTAGCCACATGCCATACTTACATCACCATCCTTTGCAAGTTTTCGACCACACCTCATGCTGTTTCCTTCCAGTTCCTCTTTATTTATTTCTTGAGGCCTACAAGAAAAGTGCATCTTTAAGGAAACTTAAACAGCTTTGTACAGTACTTTAATGTGGGAAAGGTGAACAGACCTGAGTAAACTGGTGTGACCACACAACTGACCCTTCTCTGAGCAGGGATTAGGCTAGATGACCTCCTCAGATCCCTTCCAACCCAAATTATCCCGTGAACATCCAACTACTCTACAAAACTGCAATATAAGCCTTAGGTAGGTAGGACTTTTATAAAAGAACCTTTGCAGATAAGAAAATTTTCATTGTGGCAATGAAATACATTCCCCAAGCCTCCTAAAAAACCCAAAAGTCCTTTTTAAAAAGCAGTAGTCCTGACCTACCAGGCACAAAGATAAATGAGCGCTACTGCTAAGGAACAGCTGCAGGACTCTGCAGAATAGCAGGGCTATGAAGAAGGGCCCACAGAGACATTGTGAAAGATTTCTCGAGGGTCTGGTTACACAACTTGTCTAAAAAAAGTTTATCCACAGCGATCATGAACTGCAACAAGCTGCTTAATTCTGTCATCCTATACCAACATGAACTTGTTTCACCCAGCAGTTTCCACTAGCACTTCAACACGTAGAAAAATCTTGCAGAGACAGCATGAAGTAAAATCAGTCCCAGTGTTCCAGAGCTATGTTACTGACTTAACTTTAGACATGATTACATCATTAACCAAATAAGCAACCATTGCCAGACAGTCTTCAAGTTACACTGAGGACAAACGCTTAAAGTGAGTATTATGAATCACCATGAAAGGCAACCCCCACACGCAAGTTAAATTATAAACCTGCAATATCAAACAATATACTTCCTGCTATACAAGCAAGAAACAACGCAGCATCTGTTCTCTTCCTCCTGTACACATACCACAAGAACTTGCGGCTATAGCTTTTACAAACAAACTCAGCCTGTGGTCTTCTTTCCCCCCATTTCTGCAAAAACCAATCCTGGAAGATGAAGTATTTTATGAATAAATTAAGCAAATAAGCTAATCATGCTTAACCAAATTCACCCAAGAACCTCCCGTGTGCTTTTTCCACATCTTCTAGCTGAACTGGTTATGTAGCTGACCTGAATTCAGTAATGGTGATAAAAGATTTATTTCTGTTTAATTAGTGACAAATTTCACAAACATTAGTACATAATGTTCAGACAGACATTAGTATTCCCCCCTCCTCAATTCCTCAAGCAGCCTCAGAAGATGCAAAACTTCCAGCTTTAGCCACTTACACTGGCCATATGCTTAGTGAACAGTCAAGTTATTCTATTTCATTCTTAAACACTGCCAAAGAGACTATTAGAGTAGAAACGATTCCAAACACAGACTTGAAAGATCTGTCTCATCTGCCACAGAAAAAATGTTTAATGAAGGAAAAAAGTGATCCACTTTAGCACAACAAGCAAACCTTGAGCAGCTACAGTTCAAAGTCACAAATTCCAGTATTACACTAAAAAAAAAAATTCTGAAGAGTGAATAAAATGTTTAGCCCTTTAAAATGCAAACTACCTAAAGTAGAAGAGAAACATTTTTTTCTCTCTAAAGTCATCAACACAGCTAACCACAGCACGCATTTCAAAGCAATGTTATTTCCATGTTGGTAGTCTTAGAATGAGTAGGTGCAATTATGCTATGCACCAGGTGGGATATGAAAATAGAGCCTTACTTCAGCTCACTGGGACTCAGACTTCACATTCTGCTCAGCTTACTAAGTTTGCATCCTTATCTCTGAGGGAAAAAATGTATTAAGATACAGGCAGGAAGCACGAGAGGAAGGGCAGCAGATCTGCATAAAAGGATGGTCTTATATAACCAGAATTCTTTTCTTTCAGCTACAGGTCCAAAATACTGGTTTTAATACCAAGGAACAGTTGCATGTCTTCCCTTCTAAGACACGAGTTACAAGCCACAGGCGTCTCGGTGCAGGGTGACACTGCAGCTTGCCAGTAGAAGACAGAGAAGTGGTCTCAAGATTTCAGATAACACTTTTCTCAGAAATCGCGTGCTATGGACTAGCAACATTACAACTGAGCTGTGTTTAACTACAGGGAAGCACTCCACGCACACATGCGCGCACCTACCCACCATCTCCCTCCCCCACAACTCCAGAGAACAGCCTGTTCAAAGACAATTAGTCCATTATTGATTATTAAACAAACAGTAACCTGGATGCCACCTTGAACCATTAAGTTTGTAAACTACTAAAGTTTTTAAAGCTAAGACACATTGATAAGAAACACTATGTGTCACCCACCTCTTACCATTGCCATTAATGAAAGACCTTGGCAACAAACACCAGAATAAGGGGTCCAGGCAAACAGAAGTCTATTGTTAAGTAAAACTTTCTCTGCCTGAGATTTTCAGTTTTAGCTGTCTTATAAAAAGTAAATAAAAAAAAAATTCCACATTGCAAAAGAGAAAACTAGACAAGCAAGAAAAATGTGAAAAAATACTCTGTTCATTCCAAGAGTCACTGAAATGATCAGCACTGTAGGTGAACGTGAAAGCTGCTCTTTTTAAAAGCTCGTATGAATCCCACCATCTTCACTTCAGTTTTGTACGAGAGCTTACTTTTTCAAAGCATGTATATCTGATAGCTGACAATTAAAGTACTCTCACTGCATTACAGTGAACCACCAAAAGACATAAAAAATAAGCAAATATACAGTCTTATCTTGACAGAATTTTGATGACTATGTTAATGCTCACTTTCATATTAACTATGGTTCCCACACAAGGTAGAAGGTAACACACAAAGCACGATCGTCTAAGAGTAGACACATCAATGACAGCATTACAAGAAAAGTCTTCCCAAGAAAACAAGAGTATTAGAAACAAGCTATGACCACACAACATTAATCTTTAGGAGCTGAGATGATGAGATTCACAATTATGTACTTTACCATCTTCTAAAGCACTGCTGTTGACAAAGAGAACCACTTCTTAAAGACCTTGACTATTCTTAAGACCAAAGTCTGAGTTTTGGGGATTTTTACGCTATTACATGTTAAGATCAAAAGGAAGTAATTAAGGAAATATTTCCTATATAATATGCAATTAAGCCACGGAAGCTACTGCCACAGGGTGCTGGGGCTAAAGCAGAAGCTGTTTCAGAACAGAACTGTACATATTTAAGAACAGGTCTGTTGGTGGTTGGTCATTCAGTAACAATCCAGCCAAAACCTGCACCTGGAAAACCCTTAACTACTCACTGCCAGAGAAGTAGACCCTGAGAACACTTACTCTTCCCTTTAAAGGAAGATGGGAGATTTGTAACTCTACTGCTGAATGCTGCCACAGACCGCATGGCTTTGGTTCACATCAGGACAGTGGTCCTTGCGCTTTTCAGACTGCAATTAATAAGTGAAGCCTACCATTGCAACTGAACACGCTCATCTTCAGAACGGCAAATGCTGGGCTAACAGAACTGATGGAAGAAAATAAAGAAGTTGGTTTGCTGGTTTTTGAAAGGTAACGAACATTTTGCAGCTTCCTGACCTGACGTTTATTCTCCACATAGTGCACTAGGAGAGAAGACAAAGGCAGGAACCACTCCCCCAGTTGCACTTTGCCATGGTTTTGGTATTTAGAAAGAGATCACAGGGCCTGGCTCAATGCAACATGGCAAAAAAGCAGAAGGAAGGGAAATAGTTTGCAATCACATGCATACCTGTAACATACATTAAATCAACATGCCTTGCTGCCCAAGCCACCACCACCGACAACCCTTTTTTAGGCACAGGCTCAAGAAACCCAACTATGCATTTTACACACACAGACACCAGTCAGGGTGTTACACAAAGTACAGCTACATGCAAATCTTTGAAAGGGCACAGAAACAACACATGCACACCAGTAGCTGTCATGGGATTTCCTCAGTGGCAATGCAGTGCCAACACAGTGCAGCATGTGGTCTAGGAAGGAAAAAAGATAGGATATAAAATAGGAGAATTACGGAAAGAACAGGGTCTCAGCAGTGGAGAAGGATGCACTGCCTGGGAAAAGCTGGGGGTGCTGGCAGTGGAGAGAGCTATCAAACATAAACACTGGATGGGGGAAAGGCTGTGAAATTAGAAGGGAATGAGGCAAACAGGTCACAGGATGCCAAGCCCTGCGGGGTGCTGGGCCCTCGCTCACTGCCTGGGAGGCTAGGATGGGAGAGGCAGGGACAAAGGTTAGCGTGGAGTTATCCCTGCATAAACAAAAAAAATGACAAATTGCCTTCTACACCAATACAGTTGCTTACATCGCACCATGACCTCTTGCCCACCCGGCCCAGGGAGGGTGGGAGCAGGACACAAAAGGCTTCTTCTCCATCTGCAGTACTTTTCCTACAGTCGTCCTTAAAATGGAAGGCTAGTAAATCACCCTTTCCCAGCCTTAACACATCTTTCAAGGCAAAGTACCGGTGAGAAGCATTAAGCAACATAAAAGGAAATACAGACCATCCCTCCCCAGCATTTACCTCTGGTGGCATTATACAAGTTTTCTAGAGTTCTACCACTTAAAGGATAAGAGATTGGCCAGCTCAAGGGAACAGACAGCTCCACAGAGAATAACAGAGTTTAAAACCACAGAAGTTTGCTCCCCCCCCCCCCTTGCTGCTCTTAATGTCAACTCCAAAGGTTAATCATGTCATAATTTATATGAGAGGAAGGGTTCTAATTTAAGAAAGAAATAAAGGAAAGCCTGTAATATACCTACCCAATATCATTGTCTTGTTCTGCTCTGAGCATGGCAAACCACTGCTGTTTGTAAACAGAGGACAGCCATTCTAAAATTAAAAAAAAAAAAAAAAAAAAGCTTGGTGTTGTCTTTGGAGCTGGGAATGGGGACGTTCATAAACATTTGAAATATAGAAATAAAATGACATTGAAATAGTAAGGTTACACTTATTAACTGGACAGCCTATGCAAACCCACCACCTGGTAATGTACTGGTGTTATTTATCTCCATGTCTCAACTACAGAAGAAGCAGTACAGATAAAAATCAACAGCTAACACTAAGTAACTCAGGACTATATTCATCTTAGCAAGCATTCACAATTGCCAGAAGTGATGCAAGTCAACGTGTTTTCTCGGTGCGCAAGTTCTGTTAAGCCAAGGAGCTTGTTAACAAGCTCTTGGGAGAAGATGCTGTTTCCTGAATCCCCTACAGGATTCTACACAAGTTAAACAAGAAGAAAACAGAATCAAAGGATAAAGGAAACAGTAACTTATCACAGATATAGCAAAACCAAACAGAAATTGTCCCCTACTAAGAATAATCATAAATCATGTCTTCCTCTGAGAACACCATAAAGATTTTATCGGCTGTATTAATTTAACAGTTGCAACCAAGAGAGACAACAGAACAAAAACTAATAGCTTGTAAGTCAGTTACATAAAAGGCATCACAGGCACGCAAAAGCACAGTATGTAAGTCCTTAGTCAAGATAATTGAGGCAAGTATGCAAGGTCACGTACAAGAACAAACTCTATGGAGGAACGGACTGGGACGATAGGAACAGTGAGAACCACCGTTACTACGAAAACAGAACAGGTAGTTGATGAATATGATCGAAGGGAAAAGGGAAATCATAGTGCTGATATCGCCTCAGAAGTGCCAGATGCAAAAATTAAAACCAGCCCTTGCCCTACTGTAGAGTTGAGATTCAGATTAACCAAAGTACAAGAGGAAGTATAAAAACTAATAAAGGAAAACTACACAGGTGAGAAACAGAGAATGGATGTGCTAAAAAGAATTCTAAAAAAAAATCAGGAGGTAGATACATACACATACAACAATCGAGAAGATGCTCTACTTCATACATCATATTTCAACTGTAGTTCATCTGTTAATTTGTAAACATTAGGAGGGAAAATACTGCCTAGGAAATGTTCAGAAGTTAACAGGTAAAACAGAACAACGAACACTTCGCTTACAGACACACGTATTTCTGCCTCTTAGATCTTTTCTATGCAAACAAGAATAGACTCTCTGTTGTGAACCCCTACCACAGTACTTCAGTTTTTTCTTGCAGGTCCTACGCATACACAGGGTACGAAAAAAGTTACACCATTTCTTTCGACTATTTGAGATGATTTCCTTCTTTACCTCCTTGAGAACAATTTCCTCTAGACTAATCTCAAAGGCTTACACTGTAATACAAACTACCCAGCAATTTCCACAGTTGTAGACCCTCTCAGGTATGATGCAATCACCTCAAGTACTGGCTGCTGGCAGCCAATAATCTGTTCAAAAGTGCACCCCTAATATCTATCTAAGCCTCCTTTTAAATGATGAGCAAAAGTTCCTGATCTTAACACAGCTTTTAGCTACAAACTGGTATCAACAGATTACAAGGGCTATCGAACGTTAAACTGTAACACCACTTCATTACACACACTGAGGTCTCCACTGTACGCTCTTCTTCCCTCCCAGTTCTCTTGGAATTCAAGCTTTTTTAAAGAATTTTAATTAATAATCAGTGGTAGAGCATTGGCACTAACCACACACTCATTGTCATCACCCTACCTTTCCCACTGTACGACTACAAAGCGACCAAGCTTATTTCAGCATTTATCACAGCTTATGAACTTGTTAACTACGAAAGAGTAACCACTTTGCTCTTTAAAACCTTGTGAACTATGCGAAAATTACACATTCTTTTTCAATAAGCACAAGCAAATCAGCCTCAAAGTTGCAATTAATTTTGTAACAATTTAAGAAATGTTCTTTCTCTGACGAATGTAGATAGAAGGCTCCTGGGTTTGAGTACAGACACAAAATTCATTCAGTGAAGAACACTAAGATAAGGCTGTCCATCCCAGTTCTGGTAAGTGGTAACAACAGCAACATTAAAAGAAGGAAAGCAAGTGTAGTACTTTGCAACATCTTATCCACATGCTGACAAAGCCACTTCACAAGGAAATAATCCAGTTCTCACGCACTGCCTTTAAATTAACAATGTAAAGGGTCATTCACCCAAAGTTATCTTATTTTTTATTATAAAATGAAGATGCCTTTGCACTTTGATTATAATCTGCACCAATATCAATCTCAATTAAGATGGATTATATTTTTGTACATCACTCGAGTATATAAAGTATCACATACCAAACATCAGACGTGTTCTTCCAGGATTTTTATACATAATATAAAGTTTTATCACTTGCTCAAGGTCAAAAACTGCCCCATCTACTGGACATAACCGACCAGACCATTCACCCAAACCGCACCTCGGCTCCACTCAGTGTCTAACGCACTGCCTCCACCTGCTGTTGGCAGAACCCTGTTAAACAGACATTTTGAGCACACAATAACGGACTTCCTTTGTATTTCACTTTGTCAGAACTAGTGCAGAAGACAGTCTCTTCTCCACCTATTAAGGCATTAAACTAGAACTGGGTGTAGGGAAAGCCAGTACATTTAAACAGTAGTAGTTGTCCACTTTCACTCGCGATCAAAAGATTTCTCAGGAGGAAAGGACCCTACCCCCTCCCCACAGGTACTCCCCATCATAGAGTCTCATAACTCTGCTTCTGACAGCTGCACTCTTCAAACAATTCAAAGTGTGAGAAAGAGGTGCTCAAAGTTATTCAGACATTCACCTACAAAGAGCCACTAAACCATTACTTCCGGCAGAGACAGGATACAGCAGTACAAGACAAACTGAGTAAAGTAATGTTCACTGCATCATCTTAATGGCAAGGAAAGTGTTTTAAAAGCTAAAATCTAACAATTTGATCAGGCTAGCAGGCTTCAGAAGAAATACCTTGACGAGTCTGTTTTGGCATTATGTCATTGTCTTGACATCTATAGTGGCGTGAAAGAAAAAGCCAGTATGAGATGAAAAAAAAATTTTTTAGAGGAAGATAGCAGTGTAAGTCAAAGATAGGTTATAAATATTTATGTGTGGCAAGAGTCCAAAGCGACCCCCAAGGCTATAAGTATGGGCAGATGACAAGAACACAGATGTCAAGAACTTACAAATAAAGAGTAATAAACATCTCAATAAAAGCAGTCTTAACTGGCATTTGGAATTACACATCACAAGTAGACATCACAGACGCACAGATGAATGGATATACTGTGGATGGATATTAAAAATAGAAGCTTTGTACATGAGCGCTAGGGAAAAAAAAACCTGTCAGAGTTAAGATGCAAAATTCAATGCTAAGATTCAACTATGATAAAGGAACACTGAACAGAGTGAAATATGGAGCAAGGATACCAGGAGCCAAATTCAAAGGCAGAGCATGAGAAGTCCAAACACTGTTACAAGGAGCGCAACTAACTTGGGGGAGGGGAAGATAAAAACACATTTAAAAAAAAAAAGGAAGAAGGAGGGGCAGGTGTTTCATGTGATAAAAGATATGAATGAGAGTGGAAAAACATTTTCAAGTGAGAGAGTCCAGCTTGATAACTCATTTCCAGTCTTACACATCTATCAGCAGACAGGTTTACAGTTTCCAAGCAAAGAACAAAGCCTGTCTGTGAACTCAAACTTCAGCAGCAAGATGAGAATAGGGCTTTTTATTTTTCAGTGATAATGTAATATGAATAGCAGTAATCTATAACATCATCAAATGGCATTTCACTCTATGGGCTTCAAAAAGCACCAGGACCTAGAATGAGGATGTATTTTATACAAGTCAAAATGCAAATAAAAGGACAAGAGCAGAACAGATAAATATCTTATCTCCTCCAAAAACATCCTAAATATCTGTTCGTAAATAACATACTTGTCTTTGAAGATGGGAGAAGAATTCACAGCATCTTGCGCTTTTGGCTTTCATTTTCAGGGATTATTCCAAATCCTATTAAAAACTACCCAGCTCTTTTTAGGAAGACAATGGCTAGAAAACAGCTGAGCCCCAGCAAGTTTTGCTCTCCTAAAAGGAAAAGGTTTTTTGCATGCCTGGGGCTCTGGGGTCACTTAAACACTAGTAATGTACTATGCATTGATTATAGAGTATTTTGATAAACTGACTGATCAGCAAAATGCTTAACACACCTGTGAGTGTGCCTATTAAGACTTATACGCATGTAAATTTAATATTCAACTTCTGATGAATCTTCAGCCACAATTCAGATGCTGGAGATAAAGAGGTGAGTGAGAGAAGACCTAGATCTTCCCAATTACTCTAGTGTAGGACAGGCTAGGAAAGGCACTCTAAACAAAAGACTCACTAAAAAAAAAAAGCTGAGCACTCACTCACCTGAGGGTATTAGGGAATCTCTCTCAATAATTCTGGCTGATGCCAAGTCACTGATGATATACTGTAATCTCAAGTGTGTGAACACCGACAGGAACGCGTTCCCCTGTTCTGATTCCAGGAATGCAGTGTCATCCTCAAAATCTGCAAAACAGAACACCTGTATTACAATTTATTTTCCTAAGTTTCTTCCAGACCCTGTATTTGAGATTGAGTGTTAACTTACTGATTAGAGAAAGTTCTTACGGACAGGCAAATCATATTTGCAGCTAAAAGTAAGAAATTACTTACATTCACATCCTTTCAATTAAATGTTAGACCAAACTGTTCCTCTTTTGAAATACACTAGTGCCTTCTAGTGAGAAGGCAACAAAAGCTTTTCCTAATTGAACAACAGCAAAAGCAACAAAGCAAAAGCAGTGACGTCTGCTTACTTGAAAACACACACATGAAACAGTGAAAACACCATCAGTGTTCAGAATCGGATGCCGGAGACTGTTGGCAGAGGCAAGCCTTCCCAGGGAAAATGGGAGAAAGTTTGGAAGTGGAGGAAGACTATCATATTTTACTTCTAACCTGCCTCTTCCCCAATCCAAGGGCACGCCAATTAATCCTACCTTTCCTACGCTTGGCAAACCAGGCATCAGCTTCAGTTAAGAGTTGTTTCAAAGACCCATTCCAAGAAGGCACTAGCTGAAGGAACATCCACTAGGTAAAACAAACAAACCAGTGAGCTAATTGAAGAAGCTTGCAAACAAGTAATACATGCATTATTAAAGGAATATTTTCATAATGCATTAATTCCTACAACGAGTTTGATACTCTATTAAATACTTTCAGTAAATATCAAAAAAGGCCAAAATTCTGACTGCGTTACAAATCAACTGCTACTCAGGAGTTAAACTTCATAAAGCAAAGGGTCTGGCTGGGGCTGAGTACCTTTTTGAGAGCAGTATACACATCCATTTCCACTTGCATTACAAATAGGTTCGAAGAGCTAATCAGCTGTTTCATGAGGTTTATGCTGGAAAAAAAGTCATAGGAGTTCTATGAGAGAGTTTAGACAAAACCAAAAAAGCAAGCTAGGTAACAAGCAACGTCAATAGCTTAGAAAGTTATTTGTAGTGAGCTATATACTTTGGAAGAAATTGTACCTCATCACTCAAAGTTAACTGAAGCCTGAATACCTGAGTTCTTTGAAGAGTTCAACGCTCTGGTGAGTCATCAGGTTATTCAAGAGCCATTCAAGGCACCTAGATTAAAAGCAAGGAATTAGTACCTTCATTTTTTTTTTTCTTATATATGTCAACATTCCTGCAGCAGGTGCTCAGGCTCACAAAGCCTGATTAGGTACCACATGATTTTGAAATATTGCTTTAACCCGAGACATGAATATATAAAAATATGAAAAAGAGTTATTTCAAAACCATGATATTTACCATATTTTTTTTCAAACTTTTCTGTAGCTCAAACTTGCGTTTAGTTTCTCTCAGGGTACAGTGAAAGCTAAATTCAAAGTACCATTAATGCCACAAAAAGCTCTCAGAACACACTAATTCACAGCAGGAGGAAGCAGTTCACACTAACCTCAGCATTATGTTCCCAAATGTGTAATTATCCCTCCTCATTTAGATAAAGTTAAGCTTAAGTTCAGAATATTAAAGCAGCTTTGCAATAAAACAGTCAATGAGCACAAGAATTATTTCACTGTCACACTGAAGGCCAAACTTATTGTCTTTATTAAAGTACTTTAGTAATTAATTCATTCACAGCACAGGACAATCAGCCTACTATAATCTACTGCGATTTTAAGGGAACTGATTATAGTAGAAACTGGAAAACTAAATACAACAAGCAGAGCCCAAGTCAGATAGCTTTAAAAATTAATTAGCTCGGGCATTATTTCACTGTTTGTAAATTCACGGTTTTAATTAGCAATGTACAAAGCAGCTTGGAGAAAGTAAGTCTTACTTTTTCTTCACAGAGTCTAACCCATATGTCCCCGCTGAATTATAATAACCACACACAGTTTTTGCATTAATGGTTTCCTTCATTGTTTCACCACATTGCTGGATTAAGCCATCCTGTGGGGAGGAAAAAACCCACAAGTATTCAAAGTTTTAATTTCCCAATAGGAAGTGTCAAAGATTGTGCAGTTCATACAAATTTTCATGCCTGAACAATTACCAAAGTCACACACGTTGCAGTGATCCATGCCATCCTATCTTGAAAATTTAAACCAAAGTTCCTCAGAAAAATAGATTTTTATTAAGAATGTATCACATGAAAGAAAACCTTAATGAATACCTTCAGGGTAGAACAAATGAGCTGTTAAAACATATTTTAATCTACTTCTAGATATGATTCTCAAAGCGGCACTTAATATTACAACTGAGTCTTAGTCATAGCATTTTTAAATAAAACCACTGCATCATGCTTGGGTTTTTCCCCACTTAGTCTGAAAAGATGATTCATTTCTCTGGGTGAAACAGTGTACGTGTGTGAGTGTATTATGAACTGTTATCTTTGAAAAGAAAGCATGAAAATATTGCATATTTATTACTTACAAGCTGCAGCATGCAGGCTGCTGCTAAAAGTGCAACTACTCGACTGGGTTTTATTAACACATCATCTCTATATAGGGAGCCAAAAGCCACCTGTAGAGCTGAAAAGAGTGCAAGTGTCAAACAAAGATACGACGTTGAGCACGGATAACTAAAAGAATCCTTAAATATAACCAAACCACTTGAGTGCACACATTCTCTACAATCGTATTTGCTCTGGATAAGAAGTTAGCATTTACCAGCCTGAGCACACACACAAACAGAAAATACGAAACATGGCATTAACCAGCAAGATACAGTTCTTTTCAGTATTTAAACAAAATACTCATCTTAAAACAGCCACTAGGTCATGCCACGGAGCAATGTTAAGAGCGGTATAACTAAATAAAAAGAAGCTAAACCTCACGATCCTTCTCTGCCATCAATCATTAGCATAATGTTGAGATATTGCTATGATATTACAAATTTCTCTGCAATTCTTCTGAAAAACACTGCTTCTTCGCTCCATGGTGAACCACAGCAAAATGCTCTGTCAACTCGTATCAGTCCCCTGCGAGCACTCCACTCGGTGGCTTTTCAAGACCAGACAGATGAAGATGCGATTCACGCTCTGACAGTTGGGTCTCCACAAGAGCTGCATACACTGATCTCAAGAGTCCCAATGCCGAAAGAACAGGACATGGGGTTTCTTTTCAGCTTCCCAACTCAGAGGTACAAAAATGAATTCAGCTCTAGTGGTGACTCAAGTTAAGCTCAAAACTGGATGGGGACAGAACTCATTCTCTCAAGTTTCTTATTTACTACTTTGAATACTGTTTTTTTAAAAAATCAGTTATTTTATGTAAGGTTCAATGTAACCTCTACCCTCAGAGTTTATGTTAAAATAAAATATTTCCATTTACCTTCTATATCAATATTTTGGTCAGGAATCTCCAACTCTATAATGTTCATGCTAGATTCTTTCCACGATCCGCTGAACATACTGGAAAAGTAGCCTGACTATATAAGGGAAGATGAGAGAAAAAGAGCTCAAGTAAGATATTCCATTCAAATTAAAACTGTCAAAAGCAGCACATGGAATGAAAAATCGTTAATATTTACCTTTATGCAGAACAAAATGCATTAAGGGAACTTTTCACAAGCTAAAACATTCTGACATACTTGAGAAAGGGCTAATTGTAGTTGCTCTATTTCTGCAAGTGAAAGCGTGTATAGAAAATCCGGACTACAGGTCTAATCAAAGTAAAGAGCTTTAAAGGGCCAGAAAAGCCACATAAGCTCTTTTCCTACAAACCACACCACCAATAGGAATATAATTAGTCCAAGAATTAAGTCCTTAACGTTACCAGTGGACAACAAATCCTGCAGGCATTAGGGAATGCCAGTTTGGGTATTGGGGGTGGGGGGTGGGAATCAACAGAACAAATAAGAGCATGCAAGACATACAAATTAATGTACAAGGTTGTAGTCTCATACCAAGGACACATACACATACACCATTTATGTAAATATACCTTTTATTATAAAGTGTAAGGCATATAAAACTAGAATTTGATAGGTTTCCATCCAAATGGAGTGAAATATACTGCTCTACTAGGATTCATGATTTTCCTTCTCAGCAGCAGATGTGCCCATTATGAGATGCTATCACTCACTGAAGTTTACCTGAGAGATCAAAAAAATAAAGTCTATTTGTACAGTACCGTATTCCCTGACCTCTTAACTCAGCATTTCAACTCAGGGCAGCAAATAACATAAAATCCAATTTTGATTTGATTACGTAAATATCCTTCGGCATATCCCCTAACTATGATGACATACAGCACGCTACTCACAGAACCAGGACCTTATTCATTGTACCAGTCTTCATGAGGCTACCTTAGCTTTGCCATGCAGATCAACTCCTCAATTTCATGAGGATTTATCATTTTAGTAAACAGTATCAGAAAAAGGAAACTGTCCATTTCTCAGATCTGCCATTCACAAGTAGAGCAGCACCTTACTGTCATTTACCAAACTAAGTGAAATAACTTGAGACACTAGGGAAATAGAAGCATTCTGATTGAGACAGTCTGCTCAACAAGGCAGAGGAAGAGTTATAATTTCATTAAAAGCGTTATTTTTAACCTCCAAAAATAATTTACCTATAGTAAAATAATTCCAATGATAGAGTTTGAATTGAAATAGAAACCTGACTTATGAGAATGGTTAACTTAACCACAAAATTTCATCTCACAAGAACAATCACTTGTACAAGGCCCCTACAGAACAAAATCGCAATTTTCAAAGTTTGTTAAGCGATTAATATTCAATTTTAGTCACCAATCCATACTAAGTTTGAATGACTAGCTTCGCGAACTTGAGACAGCCACAACAGAATCATGACAATTACAAACATCCCCACCAACAACAGCCTAAGGACGAACCAACAATGCGCCCACCCTGTTCATGCTGCACGACGTAAGTCTGACTGTACAACCCACTCACATCCTCCCCATGTTACAGAGTCAAAAGTGAGCGCACAATTAAAGCTGTGTCTGCCAGCTGTCCTCCCCAGTCAAACACACCGCTGTTCTATCCAGAGATGGCTGCCACTGGCCAATCTTTGCCTATACACAAACAACCTTTCTTGCTCTCATTTTATTCTCTTTAAAAGGTTCTAACACATGTAAAATAAAAGATACTTTCCTACAAGAAAGCAACGAAATTTCCCTCGCTGTTGCTGATGCAAGTAATTGCTGCACCCGCACTGGAACCGTGGCATTAACACGACAAGAAAAAAAATAAATCAAGAATTCGCTTCTACCACCACTTGTTACACCAGAGAAACTGCATTCAACCTGCTGAGCGTCTCACAGTGACACCTTCACCTTCTAACACATAAAACTACCTTGTGTTTGACTACAGCTAACAAAGAAGTATGCACATTTTCAGGTGTAGTACCTGATGTTACTTTCTCTTCTCATGTCAAACAAATTGCTTCCAAGGGTAGCCTCCCTCTTTAAAGTTAACGGCACAACTGAATTAGAGATTTCAAGACAAAGCCATGGTTTCTGCCCACTTCTATCACAGGAAAAGTAATAAAGAGAACAGACAGTAAAGACAACAGTACCTCTTCACTCCCAAAACACAAAGAGTAACACAAAGAACTTCACCTTAACACAAGCCCACAATAAAATGCTTGTAGAAATAGCATCTCTTTTGTAGGAACAGACTAAGATTTATTCCTTTTTAGAGAGCTTCTGTGCATACCTTCCTCATGCCGCAGCAAGAAAGCTGCAAGCAAGTGTAACAAATACAGAGACCAGCTCCAGCAATTTCACTTTAGGTTCCTGTACCCGAGTCCCAACAAACAGTAAAATTGAACTGGGTTACGTGCGCTTTACAAATCCATTCTGGAAGTGCTTTCTTTGCTCTGCAATAGTCTTAACATCATAGGATGCTCTCAGCCAATTGTTTTGCAAACAGAACGTGCTCTCAGGACGTCAAAAGACAGTTTTCAGGACTGTTTTCACAAAGGATGTGCCAAGGTTAAGACAAGTAGATTAAAAAAAATTAAATAGCAGAGACAGAAGTGAAGAACCTTTTCAAGTAGAGCTACACTTCCTCATGTTACTATCAAAAGCACATCATGAACTGTTTAACTGTTTGCATCCACAGAAAGAGTGGTAGAGTCAGAAATATAAGGGGAAAAAAAAAAAAAAGAAGTCACACTTAACATTTACCAGATATTCTTTTATTAAAATACAGTTTCTATTACTAGTAAGAAAGAAGCCACTTACCTGACACAAATATATCTTATGCAGGTTCCACTCCTCTCCCAGAGCACAAATTTTGATATCACTGTTCTCCCNGCCCCGCGGCCCCTTCCCACCGCCCTGACAGACCCACGGCCACGACCGAGGCCCGCAGCCCCCCCTCAGAGGCGGCGGCCAGCAGCTCCCCCTCAGCCGGCCGCGGCGCAGCCCGGACCTGCGGGGGGTGTTGAGGAGCCGCTCCTCCCGCTCGGCCTCGCCGTCGCTGTCGCTGTCACCGGGCCCCTCGGCCCCACCGCGCTTCCTCTTGCCGCCCCCGCCGCCGCCGTCCCCGGCCGCCCCATCGCCGCGCGGGAGGCCCACCCGCCGCCTCAGCACCCGGCTG
>VXBL01008161.1:61733-77159 GCA_013400195.1 Aramus guarauna
CTCGCCCCCGCCGTCGCTGTCGCTGCCCCCGGGCCCCTCGGCCCCCCCGCGCTTCCTCTTGCCGCCCCGGCCGCCGCCGTCCCCGGCCGCCCCATCGCCGCGCGGGAGGCCCACCCGCCGCCTCAGCACCCGGCTGCTCAGCGAGCCCATCGCCGCTCCGCCGTCGCCGCCGTCTCCTCATGGGGCCGCCCGGAGCGGAGCGGGGCCGGAGCGGAGACGGCGCCCGCGGCGCCTCAGCAACGGCCGGCGGCGGCCATTGCTACCGCGCCTCTGCGCCTGCGCCGGGAGGGGAGCGAGGGCGCGTGCGCAGGGGCTCCTCCATTCTGCGCATGCGCCGGGCGCGGCGCCACGTGGGCTTCGGGGTGCAGCCGCGGGGGGTCCCCGGAAAAAGGAGCGGGGCAGAGAGCGGTGACGCAATCCAACGCAGCGCCCTAACGTCATCACAGCTCTTGCTTAGCGGTGGGTGAAGCGAGAGGAGCTGTCCGGGTTGTTGAGTTGCAAGTGAGAGCAGCAACAGCAGCAATGCAGCTGCGGCGGGGCACAGGGCTGCACCCCCAATCTGCCCCCCGCGCTGGTGACACACACACACACACCCCCCCCCAGCACGGACACGGGGTTTTTACGGACCGTTTCCCGAAGCGCTGCCGGAGAGCGAGGTACAGCATTGCCACAGACCCACGGCCGCGGGGACACAGGATTTGCCTCAGGAGCAGGGGGGACCCCCCCCCCCCCCCCCCCGGAGCACCCCTGGGCTGCAGGACACCCCCCGGCAGCCTCTCCCGCTCAGCTGGGGTACGCAGGTCCTTGCGCGGGAGAAAAAGCACCAGCGGAGCGCAGAAGGTGGTATAAAAACCCAAGGACGGGGTTACTTCACCGTTACCTCACCCAGAATACACGGTCGTAAAATTCTTTATTCATTTTTTAAAAGTCAGCGACGTAACACAAGGCACTGAAACACAAAACCAAGCCTGAGCGCATCTGTTAGCCTGGGGGAGCGGGTGAGAGTTTTTCTTCCGCTGAGCAGAAGGCTTCAGCAGAACTCGAACAAGTTCTGCCTCCTCTCCCACCAAAACTAAGGAATGTTTCTCCCACTACAGCGCAGAGAGCAAGAAAGATAATTATTTTATCTGAGGCCACGGAAGTATCTCCTATTCGAGCCACCAGTAGCATAATTTAGAAGAAAATGAGTGACAGAATTGGGTGTAGGCGATATTGGTATTTGTGCCTTCAAATTCGAACCTCAGCCTGATGCCTTCAAAGCAGGATTATATACCAACAGCTTTAAAAAAAAATAAAAATGTCTAAACCAAACAAGAACCACATTTTTGTAGTGAAAACAACACTCAGCTTAGCAGGGAGTTGTGTAGAGTCCGAGGAAAAGTCCCTTCCAGCGGCTGATGTGGAAGCCCGAGTCAGGCGCAGGCACAAAACCCGGCCCCTCGAACAGTGGTGTGAGACGGGGCTCCGACCAGCTGGTACTGGTGAGACTGGGTGAGCTACCCCGGCACGAGGTACCCCGGTCTAAGGCATCAGGGAGCGCTGACGAGGCGCGTGTTTGGGGATGGGTCATTCCTTGAAAGGCCCCATTCTAATGACATCGCTTTATCCAGGGAAGGGTTTGTAATAGGACCCTGGTGATGGACACTCCCACAAGTCAAGGAAAACAGACCAAGAATACAGGGCTGACCTGTAACCAGGGCAGCAAGGTTTTTTCTGATGTCACCAGTGACATCTTCCCTACCTACAGATCTATAGGCAACATATATATAAAGTGCAGCAAGGCTGTTAATGCTCCACACTAACAGAGGGCACGTTAAGACCTAAATGTACTCATATTTTAGATGATTGATTGCTCTGTGTTTTAATTATCTTGCAACAACTGAAGCAAGCCTGCGTTCTGCATCCTCCATGTACTGATGAGGTTAATTTTTCCCTGCGCAGCCTCTCCTGTTCTGCATCCCAGTTTGCTTCAGCTGGTAAGTTTGGCTGGTGAATGCAATGGCAAAGGGACAGCTTGTCAGGAAACAATTTAGCTTTTATATATTTGGTTACAGCATTCTGTTTAAGACGGGCTTTGCTCGGCTCACCCAGTTAGTAGACAAATGGGTGTTCCAAGCATAAAAGCGTATCAAAAGGGTCAACCGGAATGGCCATTATCAAACCAGAGCATTAACTAATCCAAGTCGATGCTCTTAGCAATTAATAAGGTATTTGGGAAAAATTAAAAAGAAAGAATTCCTTATGATCAACTGCTTCCCATCACCCAGGCAGGACACCAGGCCTCCCTTTAATCCTCCCCACCACAGAGTCTGAGCAGAACTTTCCTATAGTCTCCTGAGCAGTCGCCCTGGAAAGAAAAAAGGAACGCAGTTAGGTTTACAGCTCCTTACAAAGCTGGATTCTTTCCAGCACGTACACTTTGTTGTGTCCTCTCTGACAATTTAAGAACTGAGAACATTCAGGAACATTTTCAGTACCTAGATGTAAAGCCTCCTTAATTTCAGCTCCTCTAAAATACCCAATAGGTGTCAAGTGGGGATCTGTCTCCTCTGAGCTGCGTAACAAATCCAGCTCTTTGTTTCTAACACTGAAAAGCTTACCTTAATGAAGGAGTAGAGCGATTTCCCATACATGGTCAGGAATTCCCTTCTGATATCCAGCATATCTATTTCGGAGCGGGACACCATCACTCGGATCAGCGTGCTGTCGTCTGTTCCCAAGCCCTAAAGAAATAAACCAACTGCGTACAACAACAAAGCCTTTTGGATAAATCAGTGAGGGACACAAAGGTTTTAGCACTTGGTCTTTGGTGGGATCTGTCCCTAATCAGAGCAGTTTTGCATTAGTGGAGTGATCCACTAGCAGCAAGAATATTGCTCTGAGCTTCCTGAGGGAAAAGAGGGCCATACAGAAGCTCAGGCTTCCCCCCCCTCCTCAGTTAATAGCATAGTTTCTCTTTATCTAATGATTGCTGTCATGCTACTGTCGTGAGTGTGGAGAGGCAAGGGGAAAAAAAAAATAGCAATCTCACACCAAAAGCTCTTTACCTTCATGGATTTATACAGTCTTTCAGCAAAATACGCAGGTTTATTTCGCACACACTTTACTGTAAGGGAGACAAGAACAAGAGAATTAAGGTCAATAAAAACCGAAGGAGAAGGCCTTCCAAACCTCCACGGCACTTTCTCAGTGGAGGTGTTTATTCCGTAACGATGCAGTCCAGGGCTAACGAACAGCGAGTACAAAGCAGACATCCACAGCCAGTCACCTGCTGCAAGGTGATGTCTCTGTGCCCAGCAGTATTTTCTTTAGGGCTTTAATACCTCCTGACAGCAAATGTCAGCTCCCAAAGCATCGCTTGGGAAAGCAAACTATCATAAAGCACGGAGCTTTCTCCGATTGTATCTGCAAAGAGTATAACACTGTGGCTTGCAAAAAAGACAAACAGTATCTGCCTCCTGAAGCTGTGTGAACAGCCAGCCGGGGCAAGATACAACATCTCTAATTATTTAATTACTTTGTCTACAAAGTTTAAAAGCCCAGAACTCACCCACAGCTAACAAAGCATCTTCGAGGTCTCCCGACATCTCAGATTTAATGCTGTCTGCTATGTCCTTATTAGCAATCCCTCTGTAGGCATCAAAAACTAGGAGGAAGAGCGATAAAAAGAGCGAGTGAGATGCTTCAGGGCGTACAGTGCGTAAACCACCAAGGATCGCTTTGCAAGATCAAGCTCCTCATACTCTGCATGAACATTGTAAGCTAAATCAGGGCTCCCCCACAGAAAGAATTCATTTTAATTATCAACTGTCTTGCTAATTGGCCCGCCACTGCTGCTAGCACTTTCAAGAACTGCTAGTTAATGATGGCAGTTTAAATGTTTAGATTTTTTCCATCCCTGCCCCAATAGGAGTCACACTTCATTATCTCCAATTTACAAGTTGTACTGATGTTTTTCTCAAGTCTCTTTTTGTCTCAGGAGGGAATAAAATGGTCTTAAAGAATGGAATGTGACTGGGCTGTAGGATACCTGCAGTCTCAGGAAGAGTTCACAATTAGTTAATGAACAAGTACAAAGCTCCTACAAAAGTATTGTCCTCAAACAAGGAAAAAATCCAGGGCATCACGGAGGGTCCTACCTCTTAGTAGGTGAGGTCTGTTCCGTGTACAGAGGATGGCCATAAATTGTACCTCATCTGTTCCCCATTTCTTCTCCCCAGCTTCATACAGGCACTTGAAGACATTACGATAGACAAAGTGAGGCTAATTGAGAAGACCAGGTGTACCTACACATGAGATTTTTACTTTCTTGGTGCTCGAGCACTGCTGGCCTGTGGCTTCTCTAGATCACAGATATTTTCCAACAAATACTAACCAAGCACAGCAACTCTCAACTGAAATGTCATCTCCCCTCTCAAATGCCCAGCCTGTCTGGAGACCCCTCAGCACAGAGTTGCAAAGGAGGCTAGAATCGTTACCCCCATGTCACCGGCTGAGTCAGAACAGCAAAGAGGCTCCTTTGAGGGTCAAAACTGAGTAGAGAGCCCAGGCCTCCACCTCGTGTGCTGCTGTCTAGCATAGCTCCAGGCTTACTGTTCTACCTTGGAAAAAAATGAGGTCTAGAGAAAGCAGGGATGCACCCTGCATCACATGTACAAGAGCGGACAATTCTTGCAAGGAAAAAACCTGCTACGCACCTGAGCATCTTGCTGAGCAAGGGCATCATCCACATACATTCCCTCATCTCTGTTTCCCTGCAGAGATACAAGGATGAAAAACTCTCTTCATCAGAGCAACTAATGCAAGCCCAGCAAATTCCCCATTCAAAACAAGTTACTGGAGATGCATAATGGGATCCTTCAAATTGAATAGTACGTTACAAATACAGCAAAATATGGCTCAGATGGGATTTGTACTTCCTTTTGGAATGAGCAGCAATCCACTTTAACTGGGCCATTTTAAAAAGAGCACACGGCAGTACCGCATACCCAGACTCCTCTCCCTGCAGAAGCTGGGTGTGAAATGCAAGTGAGGTGAAACGCAAGATAAGTGAAATAAAAACCAGCCTGAAGTGAGAGGCATGTCCATCGGCAACAGGAGGACTCACCCCCATTTCCCTTAGCCTGGACTTACCGTTGCGAGGGACACGAGGACTCTTCGAAACATGGAAGATGTGTCAGAGACAATGTCCTCCTCAAGGGTACGGCCGTATTCTAGCAAGAGCACACACGCACACAACATCTGTTAGGACTGTTTGTCCACAACATTTGCCAGCCGTTAGCTGGGTAAGTATAGAACTATGCTCAGGGCTCCAAACATCATCAGATCTCATTTAGTGCTACAGGGCAAAATTAAGAAGCAGAGCCAGTATAAAACTGGCAATAGAGCCACACATGAACAGACATCCAACTGACAGACATAACCACCCCATCCCATTTTGTTTACACCGATTCAGTTTCTGGGTGAAATCCTAGCCCTTGAGGCTGTTAGCAGTCCTGATACCCCTAACTCAGAGGTTCTCTCTGGACAAATGGCAATAGTTGTATTGGCTGATGCGTCACATTTAAAGGCTAACAGACCCCTCTCCTTCCTCTTCACATGTCCATGCATACACATAAGTCACTTTTCAGTATGATATGGCTTGCAGCTTGCACTACGTACGAAGTTTGTAGTTCTCATTAATGCGCCGAATCTCTTCGTTTGTGCGAGAAGCCAGAATTTCAATCAGGCAACCTTCATCTGTTCCTGCACCCTAGGGAATTGAAAAGACAAGATCCAAGATTACAATGAGGGCTGTTTTGATGTGCAATTAGGATTTCTTAAATTATTAGTTAACAATAAAAAATAATAATACATTTATAATTACGCCATATCATACTAAATTGACCAGACCCTAAGCAACATAAAATGAAGATTTCCGAACCTTCAAAGCCCTCCTCAGTTCATGCACGTCGTACATGGTGGTAGAAGTCATCATGCCAACGATCACCGTTTCAAAATTCCCACTCAGCTCAGACTTCAAGTCATCAATCAAATCCTAGAAGACAGAGAGAGAAGAAAGGTGTTAGGAGAAGATAGAGCCTTTGAGAACAGAAAGAACCCGTTCACCACTTCATGCTCCAACCCTCCTTGGATGAACTGTTGCTCGGAAGTGAACAAGACCAAAACAAACCTGGCCACGAAAAGCTTGTGCTAACCTTACTGTTGTGGAGACTAGGTTGTTGTTCACATTTCACCCAAGTGATAGAACCCCAAAATTGTCTGCATCTCCCAGTTAAAGCCACAGTCACTAATCTCTGAAGACCACCTACCCTGCCAATACTGCTTTTGTAGGTGATCAGAACTTGCTGACGTTGGGAAGCATTTAGTTTGGTCAAAATCTCGATGATGGCATCTTCATCTGTGCCTAGAAGAAACCAGTGGAAATCAGTCAGGCTGCTTGCACAAGCACCAGAAGCATGCTCTGGTCTTGTCCAGAGCGTGCCATTAGCCAGCTTCTGCTCCTTACACAACCTGGTTCTCAACAGCACAGGGGACTAGATCAATGTACAGAAGTGCCTCAACTCAGCCAGCGGCATGGCAGTACCACACCGCAGGAGGGACAAAACAGGGCCTGACCAAGGATGTTTTTGTGGCCAAGACTTGGATTTCAAGTTGGGTTCAAGTCTCAGCCTGATAGAGTTGCTTGATTCCTTTCAGTGCCCTCACAGGGCAGGGGGGCAATGCAAATGGCTAGACTTCCCCTCTAACAAACCGCCAGACAAAACATTCCCAATGCTCGGGGCGGGGCGGGGCGGGGGGGGGGGTTAAGAAAAATAAAAAAAAAATGAGGGTTTAACAGTGGAGGGGGACCAACTTACCAAATCCCTTCATAGCCTTCCTTAGTGCCTGTGCTTCTTGCTCAGCACTGAAACTCGAGACCCCCTTGATTGTTGCCTAAACCCACAGAAGAGGAGTTATCAGACACACTCAAAGTGATGCATACATACAGTAGAGGTGAATTAAAAAAAAAAAATAAAAAAAAATGCAAGCACAGTGATAGCAAGTAAAGTCCATCCACCACACGTGAGTGACTTTATATCAGGCTTCCATCCTACTCTAAAGAGAAACAGTTTATTCTAGAGGGACTTCCCAGCCACAGAAGATATAAGCCACAGGGACATAATTAAAAGAAGAAAATATCATCGTATAGCTGCCCATGGAGTATCTGGTTTCCAATTTCCTGTTCCCATGAAAAACATCAGCTTAACGTTCACGTAGGTTAGGCACAGGTATAACTCCCATATAGATGGCTACCTTGCAGGTTGAACCTGAAAAGAATAATGTGCCCAGGAAGTTTATCTGGAGAAATTCATGCTCTTTGAACTAATATCTGACCAGATTTTCCATTAGCTCCCCAAATGGAAAAGCCCGTATGTGTGGGTCATTCACCTTTAGCACGAGGATGCAGAGAGAAGCGATAAACTCAGCCCGCGTAGAGAGGCAGACAGTGACGGTGCTCTTCCTGCTGTGTCCTTATCTGAGACGCACGCCCCACGTTTATCTGATCAAACGCTTGGCACAGCATGGTACAGAAAACATGCACACTCACCATCGCTCTTGTCTTTGGTCAATCTGCTATTGTCTGAGTCCCCAGGCAGTTAGACAACTGTAATAAAAAACAGACGTAGTGTTAGTTTTCTAGCAAATAATTAATAGAATATACCTATCCTTGCCAATTATCGGGGCTGGCTAAGCAACCATCTAATTTCTCTGAGGCCTAAAAGCAGCTTTTGAACAGCCCCACTGAACACCCATAGCAGCATCCTGGAGATTCCAGCCCTGTGTTGTACTGAACGAACGAAGGATCGTTGCATAGCGCAACGGCGTTCGCCCTGTTTCAAAGAGCGATGTGGTGCACAAGTAGATGATTAGCACTAGTAATTTAAGAAATTTCTTTTCTATGGCTAGCTTGACAGCCTGGCTGAGGCTACGAGGAGAAGCAGACAACGTTGCCCTGGGAGCAAAGAAAATAGGCTTGATTCCCATGCCCTTCAAAACACGTGGCTTTGACCTTGCCAGGTGAGAGCCTGAGGGTGCTGGCCCAGTCCTAACAGCCTTCCCAGGGAGCCTCCCTGGGAGGCAGAGACGACGTCAGGGTGTGGATGAGCATGCAAAGGATAACCTCACTGGAAGACTGGGACAGGAGGATTATTTTCCCTCTTAAAATCTGCTGTATTCAACACCTCCATTTGGTGCCATGTGTAATTCCTTGTAGGATGGCAGTTTTAACTGACTGTTAAAGCCCTCAAAAAAAAAAAAAAAAAAAAAAAGCCTATTTGCCATCTCCTCAGGGTTTATTTTTTTCTGCTTATAGTTTTGTTTTCATGCATAGGGCCTATCATGAATACAACCAAAGTATTTTCCCATATCCCTGGCAGGTGGGCAGGATGTCAAGTTCTAGGACAAGGTTCACTTCCCTGCAGCTCAAGTTCAACGCAGCATGAGCCGAGGTTCTTCCATTAAGCCCTTAAGTAGAAGCAGTGATGCCAGCAGCTGACGACATCTCTCCCTAATCCTGCTCGTGGTGCTTAATAGCTGCTATCAATGAACCCAGACAGTTGTGCAAGAACAGGAGTGTCTTTGCTCATGCTTCACATGACCCTTACAAATCCAGAATATCATTGGAGGATGCTGTTCAGGCAAGTTAGCTCTCAGTGTGACGTTTGCCACAGATCTGTTACACACCAGCACTCCCGCGTGCTCTCCAGGTCATCTGTACGTTATTGCATCCTGTGCAATCAGGAAACGTATGGAAAATTATTAGTGTGGAGTTTGCTTTCTTTCAGATGATGATATAGTTCAGTGGTCAAATTATGACCTAGACCTCAGAAAAGTCATCTTTGTTCTTTAATCTTTTCTAGAAATATAAAGCCAACTTTTATGTTGCTTTAGCCAGACACTAAATAACGGCTTTGAATTTCATAGATGTTTTTTCTGATGCAGTTTTACCATTCCTTTGGTTTGTATACAGAAGCAGGAATATTAGACAGGCTGGTTTAGCAAGTCAATGAGAGGGCAAAAGAAAGGTCAATTAAGAAGGAAAAGGGGGTGGGTGGCAGAAAAATACTGAGTGCAAATGAGCTGGCAGGAAGGAACAAAATCATGAGGAAAGGCTGTGTGCACTGGATTCAGGGCAAATGCTCCTGCAATATCAAATTATAACAGAAATGCCACATTGAATATTGACTGTAAGATTCTGATTTCTTCATCCATCTTAAATGGCACTGGGAATATAAAGAGCAGAGCACTGCAAAAGGCAGCGGTGCCACCCCCACCGTGCGACCTGCAAACGCGGGTTTGGTCCCAGTATATTTCTGCGTGCGGTGCCACAAGAACCGAGGCACTGAAGTTACAGGCGGAAAGCGCTCGGCAGTTCAGCCAGGTTCTCCAGCAACGATCTCTGCCCCTGTAACCACCTTGCTCCCTTTCAGAGGCAAAGGTGTCTCCAGGAACTGCTCGGGCTGGGGCATTAGATGAATAAAACTCTCCTAGCCATTCCCTTTGCTACTACAGAGGGAAAGGGATCGCTCAGATTTGCCAGCGCCCTGAAGCTTAACACAAGTCTTGGCCTGCAGCTCAAATGGGGAAAACCAGCTTCAGGATAGGAGCAACACTTAACTCCGTGTTTTGAAGAATTAAACTCTGCATGCAAAGAGTCAGCTAACAAGTGCTAAGGGTGCCCTGGCTAATCCCCGTCCTGATGTTTGCTTCATCCCAGAATAAAGGCCTGAGATTGCCAATACAGTAAACCTGGCTTAGAACAGGCTCCAAGTACTGCGGCCAGATGACAGAGTGCAGGTCTATGAGGCATCCCTCCCACTATCTAATTTTTTTCCTTGGATGACCTTTTCCTGCCAGGCTTTATCAGCTAATCAGGCCATTACAAGCCCACATCAACGTCCTCTAAAACCTGAATCCAGAATAAACTGCATTTATCAGAAAACAGCTGAAACTATTGCATGTGCTGGCCAATTCCCATTCAGACCTGCTCCGAATCAGGGTTCCCTGACTGCGCACAGAGCATACGCAGCTCCCGGCAAGCAAAGCTCCCAACAGCTTAACAGGATATAAACAGGGTTTTCCCCCCCAAGTTTGAGCTCGTACACACGTTGCCAGTCCTACATCTAGGATCCGGAGTGGAAAACCAGTGTTTTGCGACCCTTGCAAGGCAAACCTGGACTAGTTTGACTAGTTCTTTCATTCGGTGCACATTTACTCGAACACAGACCCACACCCTGCGCCAGATCAGTTTTTCCATGGCTCTGCCACCGCCAGCTGCTGCCCGTGTGCCGATACAGCCGGCTCCCTCCGCGGCTGGCTGTGCTTCAGGGAGACGCAGGGCGCTGGAGCGGGTCCGGGGCTCCTAGCAAGGTGACTGACCCTGATCCCAGCCCAATTTGCACCTCAGGAAAGGATCTCCCTTCCGCTGGTGAGCCCTCAGCCAGCTGAAATATCCCAGCACCTCCCACACGATGACATTTGTCTGGCTACTGCCCTCAAAAGGAATAAAAATATAATACTGAATTAGCAGAGCCGTGCACTCCTCACTTCAGCCTGTGTGCCCACCCGACGCCGCTTCGCAAGCCCCCTGCCATGCCCTCCACGCTCCAGCACCCAGCGCCGAGGATGTGCCGGCTCGGCCACGGCAGACATAGGAAGCCAAACCCGTACTCCCCGTGCCTGGGGAGAGTCAGCCATCTTCCTCATTCCCACAGTCCACCTCCCCGTCCTCCCTCACCCCGGGCCTGCGCCCTCCAGGGCCGCCCCAGCGCCCCAATGCCTTGGCGTCATGGCTCCCAACGGGGCGTCCACTGGGCCAAGGGCTGTCCCACTCCCGCACAGCCACTCGACCAGCCTCTGTGGGCTGGCAAGCGGGAGACGGTGCTTGGCACCTTCCCCGGCACCTCTAGCCGTGCAACCCCTTCCCCGTGCCAAAGGGGACCCCTCCTCCTCCCCCCAGTTAGTCCGGCACCCACCTGCTGTCCAAGCGGGTGCCTTGGCAGGAATGGGGAGAGCTTTGCTCGGCTTGTCCGGGATGGTGCAGTCCCCGCCCTGGAGCAGGGAGGGAGCCGGCGCAAAACAGCTTTTCTGCACGCCTGACAGGAAGGACACGCAGCCCTGCTCCCCTCCTCTGCCCTGCCCGGAATGGATTGCAGCTGGGTGGAATCCAGAGCAGGGAGAGATTCCCCAGGCCGCCTCAGGCACGTTTAGGAAACGCACATTTGGGGTTACACAGAGGCCCTCGTAACCCTTGGGGTTACAAAAGCGGCCTGGCAGGCTCGGATGGCTTCTGCACTCCCCAGCGTCCCTGGGAACAGGGGGTCTCTGGCTGCAGCCAGCGCCTGAGGTCTGGCTTTACGCCGTTGTACGAAAGGGCATCGCAAGGGGGGAGCGAGGGGGACGGCGTGGAGCAGACAGTCAGCAACAGCCTTGAGCAAGGAGTCCCATTCCTCCCCCCATGCTGCTTGGGGGGGTTTCTTTCTTACCTGTATTGTGTCTCCTTCGCTCCCACAGCACCTCTCCAGGTCTTCAGCATCCTTCCCCCTCGTCTGAGAACTTTGCCTCCCAAACAGCCATGATTTCTGTAAGAGCGATTTTTTTCATAAAGATGGTTATTTTTGCCCCAGTAAATGGCACCACTCTAAAGTCAAAGCGCTTCAGGCAAAAGGATTTCTGTTTTACCCCAATGTGACTCTGGCAGGGTCAGTCTTGGACCAGATCATGAGGCTGACAGAGGGCACTCAATCTTGCAATAATACCCATCTTCCCTGTGTTTATCCTCAGGGACTTTGGTCTCCTCCGATGCCAATATACAACGGGTAAATCAACCCTCTCAGGTTCCTTTTTCCAGCTCATACGACAGTTATATCTCATCCCTGTGCCTCTTTGCACATGCTCTTTTGCTGGAAGAGACCTAAATTTAGCAGCTCAGATGAATGCAGGCTGTGCTTCAGCGAGCGTGCCTGTGCAGCTGGCTTATTATAGCTCCCGCTGCCGCTCAGCCCCCCAAAAACAACCCCACAGAGGCCAGCCAGCATCTACTCGCTCCCTGCTGATGCGGGGGACGACGACATTGTGAACAGAAGGTACCAGAAAAACAGGGTTTGAGCCACAAACACTCGCATTTTCCATTGCAGAGTCTCTTTCCTTGCAAAATCTGGCACTTTACCCCAGCCAGGATCCAGTGTGGACTAGTACATATCATCAACAGTCACCGAGGAGAAACTCTTCGCTTTCCTACATCTGTTAAAGTTTCCATTCTCATCCCTTCCTCTCAGATCAGCTGGCTGCTGTGCTGGGCCCATACCCACTCATTTTAATCCACCAGCGGGAGAACTGCTGTGTTTCTCCATCTTAGGTTGCCTCTGATATTTTTTTTAGCCTGTGTATTTTCAAAAGCTTCATTCTTCTGTTTGCTTTCCAGCCTCTTCAACCCCAAGCACTGGGTGGCTCTGACACTGAACTCAATGATATATGCAACAGTAATTATTCCAGACGGTAAGTTATTCATCTTCTCTGGAAGTTTTTTATCCTTCAAATATTGCACTAATCCTGCCATTCATGATTCACATAATTTAATCTTTTCTTTCCCCCCTGGGATAGGCTCCAAATAGGGAGGAATACTTGAAGATGCAAAGTGTTTGTGTGGATGTTTTTGGCCATCCAGAATTAGTTATGGAAGCGTAGTCCCTTTGGAAGCCAGATCCTGACCCAACACACAGCTGAGTTCCCTATACTCTTGGCTGGTTACGGATGCTGGGTCCGCAGCCACCCATTTCAAACAATCACGATTATTTGGACCAGAAAGGGGAAAAAAAAAACCAAAACAACAAGGTACAAAAGCTTCTGACTATGCTCAGAGCTAGCCAGGCTTTTCTGGAAAGTGGACGGAAGGACGGGGATTTAGGGCAATGGTGGAGTGCACCCAGTTGTACCTTGTGCTACAAGGGCTGCTCCCGTAGGAAGGCAAGGGGTTGTTGCTGTCGAAGTTTCCTGTGTACAGTTCAGAGCTTTGTCTTCCCAGGAGCCTTTTGTATAGGGTCTGCTCAGGTTTCATCTCTTACAGGACGGAAAGGCTATGGCTATCCTTAAATATCTCCAGCCTGAGGCACTGTCTAGCATAGCTTTGCTGTCCTCACATCAGCAGAGGAACAGTAATGGACAAACCACAGTTCCTATCCGTGTAGTAAGTGCCAAAGTACATTGCTTTTTGCTGCTGTTTCCTGTTTATCCCATCGATTATTTTAACATACCCCTCATTATAAAGCTCTCAAAATCCCCGGACTTCACCTGGTTGCATGCCTGCTCTGTATTCCCACTCCATCCTGCTGTTCTCCCACCTCTGCCAGAGACATAACGACAATCAAAGATCACAAAGACAGGGCTGTGTGCATTAAATAAACTAAGCTCAAGCAGCCAGCCTGTTGAGCAGGAGGTATTTAATCTAGGTCCCACAATAAAAAGAGAGCTGAACCTCTCAGAAAATGGCAGCATTTACATTTTTGCCCTAAGGACCTGGCTTTTTAAATTTGCACCTCAAAGAGTAGAGGAACTTGGTGCTGGAAGGAGAGATTTTCAGTGTATCATTTGATTAGCAGGTACCTGCCTTTAGCTTTGGAGAAATAGCCTCACCTCATTCACCGAGGTCCAAATCCCGGCCCTAACAAAGTCATTAGCCAATCTCCATAGATTTAAGTGAGGGCCAGAATTTGAGCCCTTGGGGATTATGCCAGTGTTTTCAGGAAGTTCGTATGGAAACGCTCATTTTTATACCTGAGCACCAGCAGTTTGCAATCGGCAGCCCCTGAAAATGGGGTTATTCAGCTGTTGCACAAGTGCTGTCAGAGCTGTGTTGCAATGCTGTAGCTCAGGCTACTGTCTCCATAGCAGCGCGTAGCTGAGGTTAGGGTGGAGGCCAAAACCAGCACTTGCTTTTCTAAAGCATCGATTTTCATATGCGTGTCAGAGGGTAAAGAATTCTCACGTTCTGCATATGAATATCAGCTTAATCACAAAGTTACCTGCAGATATAAGGACTCCCTACAGAGAGGCAGGGGTACTTTTGACCCTTAGAGCAAGAATGGCTCCTTACCTCCAGCTCAGCACCGTATAGGATGAAATGTCCATTTCCATAGGTCAGAGGCAGCCTTGGTGCAGAAACAGGGGCGTTTTGGGGAAGATCCTAGGAAGAGCCCGCCTGAAGCTTTTGTTCTGTAATTTGAGCGGAGTCCTTTTAACACAAAGAGAGGAAGGAAGGCGACACACACACTCCCAGAAATAGGTAAGCACTGTTTATTTGAGGTGGGAAGACTGAAATATCCCAATTCACGTAAGAAATGAAAGCGTTCTTCGCTCTTCATTACCTACCATAACCATTAGAAATGCTGTTGTGCACAGCCAGTATCACCAGGGGAATGTGCAGCACTCCGTGGCTTAGCAATCCAGGCGGGACTCACAAAGCCCTGAGCACAACATATCAGCACTGCTCTGCAAGTTCAAGGGCTCTCTGGATAGACCTGGGTTGATTGCACAAACATGTGTGTCACACAAGGAACCAACAGGGGAGTAGAACCGGTTTGAGAAAAACCCTCTAACCTAGAGTGCCTTTAAAACAAGAGACCACTTAGATGCGGTGGTCTACATGCCTTAGAAAATAAATTGGAAGGGGAGACAGCAACGGGCAGCTGTATGAAAAAGCCAGGAGTCAAACACCCAATTTCAAGCATGATTCAATTATAAGATTGTGGAGGGTTGACCCTGTCTGGGGGCCAGGTGCCCACCAGAGCTGCTCTATCACTCCCTTTGTTCACCAGACAGGGGAGAAAAAGTGTAATGAGAAGCTTTGTGGGTCGAGGTAAGGACAGGGAGAGGAGAGATCACTCACTTCTTATCGTCACGAGCAAAACAGACTGAACTTAGAGAGAGGAAATTAATCTAATTTATTCCCAAACAGAACAGAGTAGAGGAATGAGAAATAAAACCAAATCTTAAAACACCTCCCCCCACCCCTCCCATCTTCCCGGGCTCAACTTCACTCCCGGCTTCAAACCTCCTCCCCCCCAGTGACACAGGGGGACGGGGAATGGGGGTTACGGTCAGTTCATCACACATTTCTGCCACTTCTTCATCCTCAGGGGGAGGACTCCTCTCTTCGTTCCCCTGCTCCAGCATGGAGTCCCTCTCACCAGAGACAGTCCTTCATGAACTTCTCCAACGTGAGTCCTTCCCACGGGCTACAGTCCTTCACCAACTGCTCCAGCGTGGGTCACTCCCACGGGGTGCAGACCTTCAGGACCAGACTGCTCCAGCGTGGGTCCCCCACAGGTCACAAGTCCTGCCAGCAAACCTGCTCTGCTGTGGGCTTCTCTCTCCACGGCTCCACAG
>VXBL01008170.1:0-24457 GCA_013400195.1 Aramus guarauna
TGCCTCTTTCAATACAGGAAAAAATAAAAGGATTGAATTACTACAGAATGAAACAATTGTTCCCACATCGAAACCATTTAAAAGGATAGTGAAACATTCCTTTTGAAGAAAAAAGTCTTTCTGATATAAAATTCATCTTTTCCTATTGCTATGCTAAGATCATGCTGCGCAAATGCTATATAGCTTATGCTGTGTGATATAAAGAAAAAAATCATAATTTCTTCTCATCCAGCTTTGTCATTGCCAAGAAAATGCTAATTAGACAGTTAATAACAGCTTTTTCTTGATGACAGGAATGGATGATCCAAGCATGGATCTTTCTCAGTCAGCTTATTGTTTTGGCCTTAAATTTCTTTAGGCAGATTTTGGAGCTGCTTGAATTTATGTTTTAGTGTCCTAGATTTTCATAACTGACAGTACCCAGTGAATAATCAGGGTTTAAGAACATAGCTTTCTTGTTCTTGAATTCTCAAAATAGTGAGGATGAAATCTTCCACTGTTCTCTCATTACAATTCTCTGAATTCTGCATTTCCTAGAGCAGTATGATAATATTTTGTTTGAAAGAATAAAAGAAAAAAATCAGAACCTCGGTTCGAATACTGCAAGTTTCCAACCTTAGAGTTCAGACTAGGAAAATATTGTGATAGGGAATCCAGAAGCATAGAAACCATGGGCATCTGGTGAAAAGTTTCTTTTCTTGATTTTAAGTGGTATTCAACAGTAAGCAGACAAGAAATTTTGGATTCTTTTTCAGAATATTAATTTCAGAAGAATATGTATTTTCATTAGACACTGATAAAACTTTGGCCTAATTATAGCCTAAACTCCTAACTTCTATATGAATCACAAGCTTTCAGCTCAGAAAATTTTCTCTGTCATACGAAACAGTTGTATGGAACTTCACCAGGGGAATGTAGAGCATTTCAGAAAATGCAGGCTAAATCACATTTTGTGTCAGTTGTGCCACAAAATTTTCTCAAGGGGGGGAAAAAAATCTGATTCAAATATATTGCCTGGAGCTGGATGGAGGAGAGCAGAAAAGTCTGAAACTATTACAATTTCTAATACAGCATAACAAGAAGATGAGAAGAAAATATATGGTTAGATCTCTCTTTGCAAAGCTCTGATCTATTCCTTCTGGCAATGGAGTATCTTATTACAACTTTCTTAAAAAACCCAAATGCTGTCCAGGATACATTATAGTTTTCTAACGGGAGGTAAAAATAATCAGAAAATAAATTCCTGATTTTCTTAAGTCTGCAGAAGAGATTAAAGATACAAACTCTAAACTGTAGAAGAGATAAAAGCCTAACCACATAAGTTTCAATTAGAGCTAAGTTCCAAAAAGACTGGGTTTTTTTGTTATTGCTGGGGTTTTTTTGGTTTTTTTTTTGTTTGTTTGTTTGTTTGTTTGTTTGTTTGTTTGTTTTTTAAATAGACATTTGAGGTTCATAAGTCCCTGTGGATGCTTTTAAAAATCTTCCCTTAAACATTGATTAGACTGTGGGGTGCTAGTTGCCTCATTAGGAATAGAAGCTTTTATTTTCTGGTAATGAGCAGCAATTGACTAAGAAGACTCAGTCTAGTGTTTGAGTCCACTGACAATCCTTACTGTGCCGTGTTATGATTGTTGGTAAATTTGATACTACACAGATAATGTCTTTCTTACGATTTTACTGGCTAACTGTTTAAGGTTCCCTGTCCTGTAGAAAGCTTCCACACATTCATGAAAATGCCTGAAGACAACATTCTTCCCTGATGTATAGAGGGTCTGAAAGATTCACTTACCTTTCTGCTGATTCTGCCCATACTACAAAAAGTTATTATGGGACAATGCTGAGAACTATTTTTGTACTCCTGCCATGCTAGGAAGGTGTCTTAAATATGTGGAGCCTGTGGGAGCAAGCTATAATAAAACAGGGAAAGAAAAAAAAAAAAGGAGTTATAATGAAGAAAATTAATAACTCTGTATGGAGTAGGGGGATTCTTTTTTACTTCTGTCACAAATTCACTGAAGAATGCTGTCAAAGTCCTGCAGATTTTGTCACATTTCACTTTATATTACAAATAGTAATATCCCTTCCTATCTTTTTTCCTTGCTTTTCAGTTTAGATATGGTATTTGGGAGCTCAGAGCAACTGCAGTAACTCAAAACTCATGACAAAATATATAGTTGCTTTGCATTTCCTTGGTAGTCTTGATGACCATCAAATAACGAGGATTATTTTATAAGAGGTGAATTACTTTTAAGGAGATACCAGGAAGAGGAGCTAGGAAGTGTTTTCCATTCATGACATATTTCATAGACATTTTTTCGGTCAAACATTCTGAACATTAAGCCTGAATGCATGCATTTTGTAAACGGCAGTAATAACACAACAGCAGGTGGTGAGCTTGCACATTCTTTTTTCTACATATCATCATACCCTGATGAATTCTTTTGTGGCTGGTGGGCTCACTGTAGCAGAGACTGTAACCCACAGGTCTTATTACTCCTCCTTGTAACAATTCCAGTTTGAGTAGGATCAAGTACATCTACCTTGTCAGGTGCTGCAGTGGTTACTGGAATTCCATTAGCTGAGTGTTCATTCCCAAAGACTCTCATTTCATTACACTATGCTTTATTTTCAGTATAATTTTCTGGATGATGCTTTAGCATAGTTCATTTTTGAAAATTTTGGCTGCGCTCGACAGAATTATTTTATTTTTTATAAAGATGGATTTAAGAGAAGAAAGGAAAAGGAAAAGGAAAAGAGGAAAAAGATGAGAAAGGGAAAGGGAAAGGGAAAGGGAGAAGGGAAAGGGAAAGGGAGAAGGGAGAAGGGAAAGGGAAAGGGAAAGGGAAAGGGAAGGGGAAAGGGAANNNAGAAAGAAATAGAAAAAAAAAAAAAAGAAAAAGAAAGGAAAAAGCAGCCACTATATTTTGTGTAGACAGGAGACAAAGATGAAAATTCAGTCTTATGTGTGCTTCTGTAAACTCTTTACATAGTAAGATAAACTCATTAGTCCCTCTCTGTGTGAATTCATGGGATTTTCAGAAGAATAATTCTTTACTGCCATTCTAATGTTGTATTAGAGAACAAATAACAAATTTCCTTTATTTGCTTTCTCCTTTCAAGAGTCTGCATCTACAGAAGCATGTACAAGAATGTCCTGAACACCACCTCTCACCACAGCTCTGTCTATTAAACAATATGTTCAGTAACCAGCAGAGTGGAAAATAGAGCTCATCTTTCTTTCTAAAGATAGTATTTCCATAAGGCAGAAAAGACACTGTAAAACATCACAGCAATTAAAGAGGATCCGACTTTCTTTGTCGTCCTTTTCAGTGAAGAAGCTTTACTGTTACTTCTCCTTTAATATACTTACTACCCTATTGCAGCACATCAGTACATAAATTCCACTTTATATAGAAAGATTCCTTAAGAAGTATTTTAAACAGTTCTCCTTCAGGGTGTATCCAAGTTGCTATCATCCTTGTATTGATGTCAACAATAACACTTTGCAGTTCAAAAGGTAAGGAGCAGAAAATCTCTCTTCAGAACTTTTCCTTCACATTTAATATCACCAACAAAACATAAAACCAGATACAGCACAAGAATTTCCACTCTCTAGAAGGATCAAACTGCAGAAGAAAATTACACAAAAAAACTGCAGAAGATGCTTAATTCTCCATTCAGTATGTTAATTTTACATGGATACAAAGCTTTTTGTTTACAATCAACTCTTCTTTGTGCATTCTGCTGATACTATGAGCATCATGAAAGCCTGGTTTATATAGAAGACCTTGTTTTCTTTAAGAGTGGCATCAATTTTCAAAGTCAATTATTTTTAAATTGTTTGGTTCTCATTAGTAACAGACTCAGAAAACAATCTTTTATGTAATTGTTTTGCAATAAAGGAATGCTAAGTCTATATTTCTATATTAGAAAATCTTAATTTCCATATTGCAAAGGATAATCTACTAACAAAAATCTAGATTTCTTCTGTTGTCTCATGACAGACTTGTTTAAGGGTGATTAGATAACTTTCATTTCAGTGAATTCTAATTAGAGATGCACAAAGGCATTTAGCAGAGAAACAATATTCTGCTATATAAAAGTATCCTGGTTGTCTAAAGACATTGTCTAAAGCAATGTCTCTGGGCTATCTGTTCGTCTCCTTCTCAGAACTGGATAGGCTAGATAGGAATATAAAATGCTTTTCCTGAAACTACTGCCATTTTTGAAGGACTTTCAGAGTCGATTTTGATATCTTTGTCTAAATAGGAAGCTGTTATTTTCTATTTACATGCCAGCAAGGGACCTAGAATTAGAATGGTAAGAAAGGGCAAAATGTGTGTGCTGTATTACGTATCTTTAAGTTTTGTAAGACATGTCTACACTGCAAAGCTTTCTAGACATCTGAGAGACTATTGGGAGTGTAGGAAAAAGCCTGTAATTATCTATAGAGCTAATATATATTGAAAAAAAAAAGTTAGCTGTCATGCGGGGACAGATTTTTTTTAAAAAATTGTATTTCTATTTTTGACACTTTAAAGTGTGTCTGCTGGAGGACTCTATGCAGTTCCTGGAAATGCCTTTACAGTATTGGTCTATAAGACTGAAAGAGGTTGGTCTCATTTAAGACTGGAAAAATTACAGGAAAAATTGTGGTCTTGGAGGGTCTTCCTAGAAGTTACAAGCCTGAACAAGCTTTCATGAATTTAAATTAGTGACGGAGAGATACTCATCCAGCAACACTGTGTAAGAAAAAATTGACATTTTTATGATGATAGAACATGTAGCAATTAAACAAAAAGAGTATGAAATGAGAAGCTTCAAGGTTCCCAACAATAAATGCAGTTACACAGATCTCCGGAGAAAGTGACAACCATTTTAATAACAGAGTTCTGAGGACATTGTGTCTGGCTCAGTGCTTGTCTGCCCTCAGTGCTATAGCATGAGCCCCTTTCTAAGTTTGATTGTTTCAGCTTTATCTTTTGTATTTTGTATTCTCTAAAACTAATGTGTAGATACTAGATATGTGTTTTAATTACTTTTTAATTTTAAATCAGAGACATAAATCCCTATAGCAATAAGGTTATAGAAATAATTTAAAGTCAATTAAATGAATGCAAGCTTTGAACTCCTGTATAATACCTTTTTTACTGCTTGTAATTAGACTTACTTTTGTTCTTCTGTTAATCAAAATTAATTTGTAAGTCCTTAAGGGTATTGATATATCCCATTCCAGAAAAAAATTAGTACATTTGACTACCACATGAGTTATTTGAACACACTAATACACTAATATTATTTTAATAACATAGGTTAAAGTACAAATATTTCAGAAGAGTTTAATTCCTTTTGTAAGCATGTACAATGGTAATAGATCCAAAATAAATCATGTTGTGACTGTTTTCAGTTGATCATCATACATTAAAATCTTCCATATTAAAAAAAAAAAAACTATCTGTATAGATGACATTTTAGCCATGAGATGTAAGTACAGTAGCCTCCAGCTCATGCTGATTAGCAGAGGGTTGTAGACAATATTTCTATTGACCATGGCAGAATTTAACACAGAACAGTCCTTCAGCTTCATAAATTGCAGACACCAGCTTGGACAGTACTTCACCAGCCAATTTGGCATAAGAGGTGTTGGCAGGGTAGCATCTGTGAACCAACACTATTGGGATGACTTGGGCAGTTTTCACAGCAACTGTAGGATGCAGTTCAGTGAGTGTGATAAATAGTTTATCTTGAGGTCATCAGAAAGGATTCTTTTTTTTCTTTTTTTTTTTTTTTCTTTTTTCTCCTTTTTCTTCTATAATTCTCTTGGGATTGCTCATTTCACATGTCACATATGAGAAATGGCATTTTGACTAATCTACAAAGTAATTAGTTGTTACAGGAATTACATGTATTCGAGTGGTTGTTTTAGTAAATACAGAAATTCTCACATAAAGTGTGGCAGTGGTCCAGAAAGGGGAGTTTTGGCCTATAAATCATTTCCTTTATCCATCTAAACTGCAAGTACTAGAAATAAACTCTCACATACAAGTGTCACTGGGACTTTTTCCAGGAAGACATACAGAAGCTCTAGCTGATACTCAAAAACAAAAAAACAACAAAAAAAACCCAAACCCAAAACCAAAACCAAAAACAAAAATCCATTAATTATGGCAATTATAAAAGTTCTTATAAACTTTCGGGTGCTGTAGATCTACAGATTCGGCTCTTTCAGCTCTTTTCAATAGCACATTGCTGCTTTCTAGCCCCAACATGTTTATCATTGTTTAATTATAGGGCAAAATTGGCACCAAATCTTTCCAATCTCAAGCTAAATCAGCACACTGAGAAGTATTATGTGCTTTTCTATCTTTTCCTGTAAACTGCAGATGTTCTTCTGAGGTTATTTAAAAAGAAGAAAAAGAAGAACGAAGTGTGATGAAAAGTGGATGATATTAGGATGAAAATTACAAGCTTCAGCAAAAGAAATCTAAATTATTGAAAATAATTTAGTCAAACATGATTTTTTTCATAAAAATCTTCTACAATGATATAACAAAATATACTTTACTACTTTGTGTGTATGATACTGTTTGTGTGTTTCAACAGCTGCTCTGCTTTTGAAATTTAGATCATGAGGCACTGAACTGTGTAAAAAGAACTACAAAGAGATCAATCTTATTCTAGAAAGTATTTACAGATTACTAGTGATTTTACAGGCTATTTTGTTTGGGTTTTTATTTAAACATTCAACATTTTTCAAAGAGGCCGAAGCTTGATTTTTTTTTTCCTTCACCTTGGAAGCCCAGTTTTACCATCAGTATTTACCTATTTTTATATATTAACCATCCATTTCTAGGTGACCTTTTGTTCAGACCAGATCATGAATTTAGGAGCTGTATACTACTTGCAGTTTACATTGTTTTAAATGCTTATGCACAGAGCAAAAGGCACATCTTAAACACTGGTGACCTTTTTTTTCCTATCCTGTGAAAAAATGTTGTACACAATTGTCTGCTACAGAGTTTTGCCAGCCACATCATTAGCTGAATGGCCTCATAGATAAAACCAAGCAGTTATTGTCATCACAGGATTTAATCTATCTGACTAAAGTAGATATTTAAAGGTAGACTGCATCTCTTTACCAAAGTAAGGTTCCTGTATTTAATAATGACTCATCTGCCCCAGAACAAAAGTCTAATTATTGTATAAAATTGGAAGACGTTATAGATGTCTGAGCTCTTGACTAGAGCAGTTTCAGCTATTGAACATTTCATGTCGATGTCTGCTCTCCTCTCTTTTCCTCCTACGTGAAAAACATCAGAAGGAAGATGCAATTCAGTATAGTACATTAAACAACTTCCTCCTCTCCTCCTCTTGGTGCTTCCCTCTATACTTCTGCTCCTTCTTTATAATTGCCAATTGCCAAATCAATCTTCTGTAAGGTGCTGACAACTCATATTTCTTCCTGTCCATCAAGATCTTCATGTGACACAAGCCCCAGCAAACAGGAAGCTCTTCATAGGAAGAAAGAACCACCCCTATCAAATGTTCCTAAAATCAGGGTCAAAACTTTCCTACTTTCACAGCTATATTCTCCAGTCTATTACTCAGCCTGTTGGAGGGTCCACAAGGTTATCATTTTTCCCTCAAATGCCAGCTCCATTCCTAGCTGCTGCCAAGAGAAAACTCTTCAGACAACTCTCCTCACAGAGCAGCAGTAGATGAAATTACTTTCAGAGTCCAGTCTCTTAATTTTGTGGTGAGTTAAACACACGGGAGCTTAACTGGAAGGAGGCCATAGTGGGCCCGTGTGTGGGTGGCAGAAGGCAAAGTTCAGATAGTGTCCTTCCTGAGCAGAAAACATCAAGTCCGTCACACAACCCGTGGCTGGGAAAAGCTGTGGATTTTTTTCACTTGTACCATCTTGACCCATTATTGACCTCAGCTCTTCCATTAATATTTGAAGAAAAGCCCAGTCGAAAGCAATATGCAACATCGCTCACTGGAGTGGCCAGCAGTGTATCACATACTACAAGACTTTGAAAAATCTTATACTACAGGGTCTTGAAAGTATGTTGGCTTTTTGGGGTCATAATGAGAAACAATCAAAGCCATTGCTGACATGCTTCCATACTGATACAGAAATTTCAAGCATATGAAATTTTAAGCAAATTTTAAAGAAATTTGAAGTATATGAAAACCTTCATTAAAGTGAAACCTTCAGATGCATGCCTAGTTAGCTCCATTTATGAAACTGAAACATAAGCGAGAGGACCTACTTTATATAAATATAGAACACAGTATTTTTGGAAACAACTGTAACGACACTTTTAAGTGCTTGTCACTGAACATCTTAAACCACACCCATGAAAAAAGCCTGCTCTTTTTACTTGTACTACCTCTAATACAAGGGCTAAGGTCGACCTTTTTCTATATACCTACACCAGAGGCAATGTACAGGTATTTCTACATATTACCAACTAAGGCAGCCACTCAAAAGATGCAGATGTGTGAATATGGGCTAATAAATGGTGGTTTCTGTGTGGGGAATGCAGATACTGCGAGTCACTGTCCAATACGCAAATGTCTGAACAGCTCTGGATGTGTTGTGGGTGGAATCGAGCACTTCACTCGCAAGAGAGAAGCAACAAGATATTTATTGACATAAACCAGAAATTTACCAAAGTTTGTTAGTAAATGTGACAGTTGTTTAACAAGATTTGATGGCAAGATACACTTGATTATTTATTGCAGACAGGACAGGGTCAGACAAAAGTGTCAGGGAGACCCCCCCACTGAGTCATGAGGTTCAGAAAGGACCCCCTTGTTTTCTAAACTCCTTCTCAAAGAGGTGTCTAGGTGCAGCTGGATCCAGTCCTAGTCCCAGATCTGATCAACGGGTTATGTCTAAAGGACATCTCTAAACCTTGAGGAGTAACCTTGAGAGATGTCTGTCTTGGTTTAACACCAGCCGGCAGCTAAGCACCATGTAGCCACTTGCTCACCCTTCTCTCCCAAAGACAGGAGGAGAATGGAAAAAACCTTGGGGGTTGAGATAAAGACAGTTTAATAGGATGACAAAGGAAGATAATAACAACAACAGTAATAACAGTAACAATGATAAAAAACCATGTACAAATGCAATTGTTCACCGCATGCAGAAAAAACCAACCTGAGCAGTGATCCCGCCTCCTGGCTCGCTTCCCTAGTTATGTATGGAGCATGACATCATATGGTAGGGTAGGCCAGTCTGGGTCAGCTGTCTTGGCTGTTCTCTACCACCTTCTTCTGCACCTGACAGTGTGTGGGAAGCTGCATAAGTCCTTGACTTAGTATAGACACTACAACTACCTAGCAACAACTGAAATCATCAGTGTGTTATCAGTATTATTCTCATACTAAATCCAAAAACCAGCACTATACTAGCTACTGGAAAGAAGAATTAACTCTATCTCAGCTGAAACCAGGACAGTGTCCCTACTCAAGGGGTGATCCTGGCATGCAGCTCACTGCTGTGCAGGAGGGCTCAATGGTCTCTGTGCTGTGCACTATTTATAAAGTAAAATGATTGACTTAGTCATATTTGCATAGCAGCAAGACATCTGGGTCGCTGTTCCAGACAGCCCTTGGCTGCTGTGTTGCCCTCTGTTCCCTAAAGTCCAGCGTAAGCCGAATGCAGCCATCATGACCTCCATTGGTGATTGTGGCTTAAGGTGATGGAGGGGAGCACACTGCTACAGGATGTCTACTTTTCTTTTGCAGACTCACATTTCAAGTAGTTTGAACCAACAAAGGGCACAAAGTTGAGTCCTCTGTATGCTGAATGCTTCCTCTGTGTGCTGAAACCTGTACGTGTTGAAGAGTTATGGATCCTCACTTTTGGTATGTAGAGACGAATACTGAAAGATCTTTAAACATGTTACTTAAAGTAGTTTGTGTAGAATTCATAAAAAATCACCTGAGAAATCAGGTCCTTCAGTTTTCAGATATATATGAACAGAGAATTAAAGCTTTTTAACTTACATTATAGAAAACTGTAAATTATGCATTTAAACTTTCAGAAACCAGCATGAATGGTTAAGACTCCAAAGAATCCCTTTCTAAATATTTGCATCCCTTTATTAATATTATCATCGAATAATTATACCAATCATCATGGCCCTGAAGTTTTTCAAGTATTCTGATTTCAAACTCTGTTTTTTTGTAGACTTCTGTGTACCATGGAAAACTAACATCTCAATTATATCTCTTTTCAGACAGAGTAATTAAGAAGTGCACCAAAGAAATGTATGATCTGAAGACACTCTTATATCTTTATCTTTTGCAATGTTCTTTGTGCAACAAGACCTGAAATAACTCTGCAAAAATGTAATTAGTATACTTTTCAAGGGTTCCCTGTTGATGCATAAAATGATTGTACAGTTCTTTTCAGATAATTTTTATCTAAAATCATAAGCTCCAGTAACATTGTCAGTCAATATATATCTTCAGTTCAGGATCTTTATGGCACAGTTGCCTTTTATTCATTTGAAAGATAAGAGTGTGCCTGTTCTAGTGCCCTAACATTGGTACAGAAGTTCCTACCTTTACCCAAGCCAGCAATGGCATAGTATAAGTTATCAAATTAATAAAAAAATTGAATGAAGACTCATTAAAATAATCTTGAAATTCTAGTACTTCTAGAAAATGGTTGTCATCTTATTCAGAAGCTTAATATTAAACTACATATACAGATGTGACAGATAGAAATAAAATGTACTTAATTCTATAATTTTTTTTACCATAGTGTGGAGGAATCTAAATTTTAGGCCTGACTACTGAAAAAGCATGTACCGCCTGAGAGAGGCCCTCTAAACTATTGGGAGGAAGGATGGATTCCATAATACAGGATTAACTACAGCCAACATAATAAACAATCACTTTCAAGGGTTAGTCAGCAAGAGATGTTGCAAAAGGGACCTGGCCTTTTCTTAAACTAAAGCATTTTCTTCCACATGGAATTCATAGCTCCAGTATCCATCACCACCCAAAAGGTAATCTGCATCTTCAACTATCCAATGATAGCCAGAGATGTGAAATATGTGCTTTCTTCTTATCTCACAGTTCAGGGGATACTCCACACAGAGAACATGCAATTTTCCCACTGAATTTTTTGTAACTGATGCAAACTGTCATCTTTAGCCACCAGGATAAAGATCTTGATAGGACGTTTACCATCAGGTCCATACTCCAGCAAAAGGTATTTTATTTGTGTATTTAATTACAGATTTGTTTTTAAGAGGGAAACAAAGCATGAGAGAAGACATATGGCATGAGAAAAACAAAGTAACTCGTGCTACGATTCTGTTTCAATTTTTATTTTGTTTTTCTGAACAGTCACTAGTTCGTATAAAAACTGAAACATGAATTGGCTCAGGTACTAGAACAGCCGGGGTGAGCATCCTCATCAGCAGGATAGAGCGCCATGCTAATTTACATGCTCTTTTTGGTTCTGTTAATCTTTATTTATGCAATGTGAAAAAAGTTCGAAATTCTTACTGCTAGGCCCTGCTCCTAGTAATATCCTCCTGTAGAGCATGCATGTCATCCTGGAGTGTTAAGGGAGTTACCAGGGAAGAGTGGGAAGCCTGCATCATTTCAGGCAAAGAAAACAATTGAACACCCATTTGCTATTTCTAAAAATCCTTGCGGTCTGTTTTAACAGAAAACCTGATCTTCTACATCTGTTCAGAACACACCAGATTGCCTCAAGCAACTCTGGTTGATGAACAACTATTTTATTCATTTTAACCGGATTTATAGAAGAGACAGGTGCAAAACTGTAAACACTGAGGGACATCTGGACACGCTCAGAATAGCAATGTCTTAGGAGTTGAGGAATCTCTGGATATTACATGTGCCTTTAAAGAGATGAAATAGCATGCAGAATGAGAATAGATTCACTTTATACGGTCCTCTGGATATTTGCGGACACGCTTCTCACCATTTGTAAGGTAGGAAAGACCCAGGACATAGTGTCCTTTAGCAACTGGCCGGCTGAGTCTTTTCATTCCTGATCCTCTGAAGTGCAGCCACAGGGGCCATGTGTGAAGAGGTGGGGCTGATGCTGAAGCAGACCTGTAACAGCCCCAGAAACTTCAGTACAAAGCCTTAGATTGTGCACTTCTGATGTGCTTCCCAGATAAGGGCACTTACAGCTCTCAAGAACATTAGGCACACAAAATTAGCTAGGTGGGGCTTCTTTGCCTTTTATTCTGGGAGACTAAATTACCTTTTAATGAAACAGTAGGTGTAAGTCAGTCCAAAATTAGTGTAATAACTGGTTATATGCAGTGAATGACAGTGCACTGATTAAACTTTAATGTCAGTGATTCAAACTCACAGGTCTTTGAGTCCAGATCAGAGCTTTCTTCAGAATTATTTTGTGTTGTAGATTTACCAGACTCCATGTTAGACAGGACATCGATCATATAATATGGCAGAGGTAATTATAAAAATATGGATAGAAGTGAAAAAGAATCAAGTGGGTTTTTTTTTCCCAGTGCAGTCAGGATTTAGTATAAAGACTTTGAAAAGGCTATCAAAGACTCTTCTACCATTCTTTGCAGGTGGTTCAGAAATCGTTAAACGATAAGAATGTTTTGTAGAAGTATTTTTGTGCCTATAGTGCTCTAAAGATAAGTGATGATGATTTTGTTTGGGTAAATAATATTCTCTAGTTTTATTAGCCCCATTAATGTAGTTGGAAACCCTCATCCCTCCCGTTTTCTTACAGGACGGATGGAACATGATGCTCAGCTTAATTCAAAATCAAAGAAGAAGCTGTGATCTGTTCCCAGTTAGTTTTAACTAATGAAAACATTTCAGTAATGGGATCTAGAAACTGTTGAGGTGTTTCTATATCCAACTTAATGCCTTACTTCTTCCAAGTAGGTGTTGTTTTTTCCCCTTATGATATTGCAAAGCGTATTTAATTAAACAAATCATTCTTACTAGTTGTCTAATATCAAAGGAGATGGTTGGAGCTTTTTTAATGCATGTTACGTTAATTACTGCACTTTGATACATATCACAGCCAGCAGATAAACTCAATTAACTTATGTGATTTTCCTTTGGTGTACACTGTGAACAAATTTGGTTCCTACATTTTCCACTCCTAAAGTAAATGCTTTCAACTGTTGTGAGGGGTTTTTTTTTGTTTTTTTTTTTTTTTTTTTTTACTTTTGTTTTTTTGTTTTTTTTTAAGTGTCTTAAATAATCTTAATATCACCATGAGCCAGGAATGTGTCCTTGTGGCCAAGAAGGCCAAGGGTATCCTGGGGTGCATTAAGAAGAGCGTGGCCTGCAGGTTGAGGGAGGTTATCTTCCCCCTCCAGTCTTCCCTGGTGAGGCCACATCTGGAATATTGTGTCCAGTTCTGGCCTCCCCGGTTCAAGACAGACAGGGAACTACTGGAGAGAGTCCAGTGGAAGGCTACAAGGATGATGACGGGACTGGAGCATCTCTCGTATGAGGAAAGGCTGAGAGAGCTGGGTCTATTAAGCCTGGAGAACAGAAGACTAAGAAGGGATCTTATTAATGCTTATAAATATCTAAAGGGTGGATGTCTAGGTGCCCAGTGACAGGACAAGGGGCAATGGGCACAAACCGGAAAACAGGAAGTTCCATCTGCATATGAGGAAAAACTTCTTTACTCTGAGGGTGACCGAGCACTGGGACAGGTTGCCCAGAGAGGCTGTGGAGTCTCCTTCTCTGGAGATATTCAAAACCCACCTGGATGCGATTCTGTGCAACCTCATCTAGGTGATCCTGCTCTAGCAGGGGAGTTGGACTAGATGATCTCTAGAGGTGCCCTCCCACCTCTACTAATCTGTGATTCTGTGAATCTGTAATTATTATAGATTGATTATTCCATTTTTCAAAAAGCTAGTGAACAGCTGAATGGTGTGATTAGAACTAGTAGCTGTACTTGCATAATATTTGATTATTTTTTTTTAATTTAAATACAAATATTAACCAGTTCTAACTAATAGGTAAAGTTTAAGAACACCAGTTGGATTAGATTGTCAATTACTACCCATAAGTGAGTAAACCCAGCAGGGATCATACGGATAAAAAAGAGTTGGGAGAACAATAGAAAATACAGTAATCATATATTTGAAACTTATCCTTACTAAATGAATTAAGGATTTAGTGCTTGCATGTCTTAGAATATGTTTTTATCCTCACTCAGGCTATGTAAACAAGAGATTTAGAGACTACACATATTTGCTAGCAAAATTCATAGTGTCTAAAGCAATATCCGTTCTCCTAAGAATGTCACATAAGACCAGGAAATAATTGCCTTGAAAATAAAGCTTACTTGGATTCCAAGACTTTGTCATCTAGCTTTTGAAGAAATGAAATAATTTTGAGGAAAAACAGAAACACTTTTCCTGTAACATCATTAAATTATTATTCAATTAAAAGTGCTCAGATATTTTTAGATATTGTAGCTAAGGATACACCTACTGCATAATTAATGTTTTTGCCAAACTGAGTTAATTATTCAGTGACTTAATTAGCTAAAATCATGAAGGAATCTGATGTTCAACCCCTAGAAATTACTACATTGTTCCCATATAGTAAAGGAATGAGCACAACTGAGATCTACTTCACAATACTTCAAGGAGTTTTTGAAGGAGATTAACAGATCAAGAATAATGACCCTATATGTAATCTGTGAGTGAGCATGCAAGGACCATGACATATTATTGAAGGGGAAAGCTTGGATCTACCTGTAGCCTGTAAGGTGATCTGGATTTTATTGTATAATTCCCATTCTTCCCCAGACTGTGATTGAACTATTCTTTTCAGGTTGACTGGATGAAAATGGACACTTTTAGGTCATTGACATCAAAGTCAGTTGGTTGAGCTGATGGAAAGATTATGTTTGAAGAAATAAACTTCATAGTAAGGAGTAGAGTTACAGATATTCTCCTTTGGTGTTTATTACAGTTAAATGATATGACCTCATTAAGTCATACTTATGTTTTTACCATACACAGCATAATGGGACTAGAATCCAGACTTGGGTATTAATACAAAATATGTTGATTGTTTGAAATGTATCTAATTGTATCAGAAAGGTTTATGAAAATTCTTGCCATTAAAATGTGAATAAATTCCCAGTATGTGAATATTCCCAGTAATTCCAAACGTGTCAACAGGTCAGAAGAAATTTCTCACTTCACTATGGTCTTTTATGTTTCCTTCATCCAACAAGTTCCCAAAACTCTGATCTGGAGAGACTGAATGCATTAACTAATTCTTCTTGTAAGTTTTATTTTTAAAATTATGGATAAGCTTTTAACTGTTCTTTATTTACTTACTATGCAACACAATCAAAATACATGGCTACGTATGTAGCAGTGGGCACAGTTTGTGTGTTACTCTGTTCACTGCACAAACATTCCACATCAACTTGCTTTTGCTAAGTTATGAGTTGCTTTAAGAGAAAAAGAAGAGGCTGTAAATTTCTGTCTTTCTCTCCCTCTCTCTTCTCAGGAATGCTGTTCCTAGAACAGTGGGAATAAATGTTACAACTGTTTACTTGGGTCAGTCGCTTCTGTTCTTAAAGTCAAGGGCAATGGAAAAAACCCAACAAACCAAAAATCCCAGAATNTCTTGACCTTTGAGTAGATAGAGGTGATTAAACAGCCTGTTGTTCATAATTTTTAATAATTGACAGCTATTCATACCATAAGAAAAAGCATAAATATTTGTGCATGAGAACTTATTTCAAAAAGGTATGCAGAGACAGTAGGAATATGTTTATCTGAAATGGATTTATTACATGAAAAGAAAATAGGAGTTGTTATTTATATTCTCTTTCTTAGAAACTCAAATCTTTATTTTTTCTTTTTCTTTGGATAGAATGAATTATTAGATAGAGGTCTCTGCTATTTGTCTTTATTTCTTGGAGGGTTACCTATAGCTTTCTTTGTTCAAGTTCAGTGATCCTAGAACTTGCTTTGTTGAGGTTTGGTTTGCCTTGTACTTTGTATGTATTGTGCCTTATATTTTGGTTAGTTACAAAAATTTCTTTGGAAGCTCAGGTATTGTCTCTGATGTCTTGAACTTAATAGTGTGGATGAATCATGGTGTAGAAAAAAACTTTAGAGCATGGTTACTATATTTACAAATGGCTAGATAGTGTGTTTTATATAAGTTTTTGTATATGTGTGATCAAAATGTTTTATCATGAGATCTATGAATTTGAGGTGAACCATGCATATGATGGTATACCATTTTTAACAGTTGTTATTGATACTCTACATTTGTATTCTGTGTCTTTAAGTGACAAATTTGTTTGGTCATTTTAAATGTATCAAAAATGTAAATTAAAAGTGTATGAAAAAATAACAATAAAGAAATCAGAAAAAAAAAGCCACAGAACTGCCTCTAATTCAACTTTTAAAAAACAAACTGCTTTTTCTATTCTTCTTAACAGTCTAATTAAAATAGTATGTAGCTAGTGAACATATTTAATTAGCCTGACCTGTTTTTTTTTCTGGGTACAATCCAGTTCTACTATATTTTTTTCTAATGCCTTCTGGCTAATTTTTAAGTGGTACAAATTAGAAGTTCTTGTCAGTCTACTAAAAATGCAACCAGCATAATAGTTCATGCAAAATTTAGTATTTTTATGCATCATAGAATGTATTTTTTTCTAATTATTCTTTGCATTCTCAAAGCAACTGTACTAGTGAGACAAATGTAACAAATAAAGTAAATAAACGTTTAGGAAAAAAAAAATGTAGACCCCTGTTAATTTCCAATCATGTACTATCAGTAGAGAGACGTGGATGTTGGTGGTCTGATCAACTTCTGATAAGCAGTGTGAAGCAATTTCTTTTTGGCAATTTGAGTGAAAGTTATGTTCTCCCATGATTTGAATTCCTGAATCCTTTCCTGAGATGCAGTGTCTGATCTTTCTTTTCAAAGCAAAACAAAGGTTAGCTGCTTTTGGGAAAGGAATTTCTATTTCTGTGTGTAGACTGTAAGAGCAGGATATGGGTGCTTTGAAGGAATAATCTAGGATTTTCTTTGTTCCTTTTAATTTCTTCCACTAGTGAACGTACATTAGGTTGGAGCAAAGCTAAGTGTCAGATCTAGTGATTGGGACATCTACACAGGAAGGGACCATTTTGAATTCCAGTTTCTATGAAGATGAAGTAATAATTTAAAATACTACAGCAGTTATCGGAACAGAAAATGAAGAACAGGACTCTGCCTCCCGTATGAATGTTCTAACAAGTGGCTGAAAAGCAATTCTTATCCTTGAACTTTGCTCAATAAATGTGTAATTATTTTCTACCTAATGAAATGGTTTCAGCAAGCCAGGGTGAGAGTGCCCTGCACATGGATAACTCAGTAACTGTGCTAGGAAGCTTGAAATATAGGTTTAATTCATCTTGGGTCAAATAGGGGAACTTGATAACCACATATCCTGAGCCATTGGGTAAATGTGGCTGCTCAGTGATATAGGGAGGGGGGCTTTTTCTGTGAGATTTACGAACAGTGCTAAAGAGTCACCGGCTTGAGCAGGATGCTTGCATCTTCTTGCACTAAGGACTAAATACTTACAAGGATTTTCAAAGGCACAATTTTAAGCTGCAGGGAAATTTTAATGCCAAGAATTTGGTCAAGCATAAAAGGTGAGATTTAGGATCAGCATTAAGAAAGTATTTCATTAAGACATGTGTAGACAGGACAAAGACACTAATGTCTTTTGATGACCTCAGTACCTGGTAAAACCTGAACAAATTTGTTCAGTTTTGTTGTTGTGTTTTTGTTTGTTTGTTTGTTTGTTTTGTTCCTTCTCATGAAGGAGAATCTCTGTCACCTGTTTGGACTGAATGCCTTCATTGACTCTTCTTAGCATATCAAGATTAGTTACATCTGTGTTTGAAATAGGTGGTTTACCAACAGAAGAGAATGGATACAGGATGGGCTGCAAGAATTGCAAATAGTCAAACCAAGGTATTCTGAGATGATCTGTCTTTTATGCTATTTCTCCTTTTCCTTTGCTTATTCTGTTACTATTTTTTTTAAATCTAATAAGTTTCTTTGGGGGAAATTACCACAAGTGGTAGGATTTTAAGAATGAGAAGTCATTTAAAAAAATACAGTGGGATTATAATAGAGATGGCTGACTGTTACCAAGCCGTCATTTGTGTGCATAATGGACAATGGTCTGTTAAGGATTAAAAAGGCATGTTTAGCCACACTACACAAGCACACCTGCATTTCAACATCTTACCATTGTAAAGTGGCTTGTTGAAGTTCTTATGCTGATCAAAGAGCCATTTTGTTGTAAATAACTTGGGACATAAAAGAAAGGATAGGAGTGAAAGTTTCAAGGTGACTGTGGCATTTAAGAATCTAAGGCCAGAGTGCTATCATTTCTGGTTAAATGCCTTATCTAGGTCTGATTGACTTTATGTTTGAGTCATATTCATCCTTCCAGCAGAGTCACTGAAGCAGTAGATGACCTTGATTCTTTCATCCTCATCCACTTGACCCTGCTGGGCAATGCTATTTTTTCAGACATTCTTTTGATGTAAACTGACTTAATTTTGGCAGAAGGCATTAAATAAAGCTAACTTATTCGTATAAAAAGTAGTCATAGTATAAATATGAAATCAACCATGCTGAAAATCCTACCATTGAAATATAGGTGGTCCTGCCTCACAGATTTCCATTTTTAATTCATTATGATTACATAATTTTTCTTTACTCTCTAAAATCTTATTTTGCTCTGTAAAGCTTATGTAAATGCTGTCTCCTCAGTTTCTACAGCACTATACACTTTCATATAACAATATACAAATCTCAAAAATATGAAACAAAAAAAGCTCATGAGGAATATTAGAGTAACATTAGGAGTACGTACTTGACTCTGAAACATGCAGTTGTATCAAACCACAAGAACAGATGCAAGATCCTACAACACAAGAATGTGGAATGCCAAAGAAAAAAATTTATCAATTTGACTTTGAGTAGTGTATAATTATTTAAAAGACTGATAGTAGATTGTACTCAGAAAGCACTGAAATCAGTAGGAAGCTGGTATTAAATATTTCAATCTAATATTTCAATACATAATTGGCAAAATAAGATTTTTCATTTTTATGGTTTCTTGCACCTGCTGCTCTCTCTTGAATGCTAGTGATGCTATGAGTGGTTACTAAGGAAACAGAGATTCTTGGATTTAATTAGGACTTGTCAGGTAAAGCTCTTTAGGTTTTTTGACTGGGCTTTTGGAAGAAAGAAAAAACTTCCAAAATAATGTAGTTGAACATCAGTCTGCACATATCTTGTTACTGATAAAAGCTCCCAAAATAATTTAAAATAGCCTGTAGCACTTCTGTCTCATTCATTTACTTAAAAACAAACAAACAAAAGAAACCCCTAAACACATAGATGCAATTAAGAGAATGAGGGTGAAAATAACAATGAAAATGGCCATTTCTAATTAATCACTTATTCTGCAATATCATTTCATAATGAAATTAAAATATATATAAAATAGCATTTGAGGTTCATTTAAAGTTCTTGTGTGTTATAACCTCTATCACAGTAGGAAATAATATCTGCTTATAACTCACTTTGATGTCAGTATTTCACATTTCATTGATCGCTCAGGTTCCAAGATTTCATGTTGAATGAGTTTGTCATATTGAATAAACTATCCAAAGAGAGAATTTTATGGCAGCAAAATTCTTATCTGTCAGAGGTATCCATTTCCTCCTCTCCATGGTAGGGACGGGTTTGTATGATGAAATAAATGTGGCCTGAATGAGTTCTCAGTCACTGTGGAGCTATTGAAAACTGCTTAGGCTCTGTAAAGTTGACTGAAAAATCACAGACAAGGAATTTTAGGCAGGTACTAGTCCTACAGGAAACTGTTAATTACAGACTGAAAAATGTGAGAGAAACAATGTTCTTAAAGGGAAGAATTTGAAATTAATTAAGGTTTTTCATTTGGGTTGAAGAATATTAACTCTATCCCAGCCAAAACCAGCACAATGTGCAATACACATCTTAGATGTGCATTGTCAGTTACTTGATACCAGTACAGGTTAAGGGTTGACCTGCTGAGAAGCAGCACTGTGGAGAAGGATCTAGGAGTCCTGGTGGACAACAAGTTATCCATGAGTCAGCAATGTGCCCTTGTGGCCAAGGCAGCCAGGGGTATCCTCCTGGGGCACATTAAGAAGAGCGTGACCAGTAGGTCAAGGGAGATAATCTTCCCCCTCCAGTCTGCTCTGGTGAGGCTACATCTGGAGTTCTGTGTCCAGTTCTGGGCTCTTCAGTTCAAGAAAGACAGGGAACTACTGGAGAGAGTCCAGTGGAAGGCTACAAAGATGATTAGGGCACTTGAGCATCTCTCTTATAAGGACAGACTGAGAGCACTGAGTCTGTTAAGCCTGCAGAAGAGAAGACTGAGAGGGGATCTGAACAATGATTATGAATATCTAAAGGGTGGATGTCTAGAGGAAGGGGCCAGATTCTTCTCTATGGTGCCCAGTGACAGGACAAGGAGCAACAGGCACAAAGTGGAAAACAGGAAGTTCCATCTGCATATGAGGAAAAACTACTCTGAGGGTGACCAAGCAATGGGACAGGTTACCCAGAGAGGCTGTGGAGTCTCCTTCCCTGGAGATATTCAAAACACACCTGGATGCGATCCTGTGCAACCTCATCTAGGTGATCCTGCTCTAGCAGGGGAGTTGGACTAGATGATCTTGAGAGGTACCCTCCAACCCCTACTGTTCTGTGATTCTGTGAATCTGTCTTTTCTGTGACCCGTGGTTTAGTCTTGTCACAGGTGAAGTATCTTTATCCAGAGATAAATTAGTCAGATTCTTGCTGGAGGTTCCTGGCCAAAGATGCTTCTTCCCATCTTCCTCCCAATGGTCAACTCAGATATCAGTTTGCAACTTGTTATTTTGACTGATTAATAAAGGCAACTGAATGAGGTGTTTATCACTCCTTACTGTCCCCTTAGCGTTCCCTAAAGATAGACATTATATAATTTTACCTCTTCAATTTGGCTGGAACTTCGAATGTTTAGTTTTAAACTTATTAATAGAGTGGATATTTCATCAAAATAATAAATCTATGGATATCTAATGTTGTGGCCACAGAGCATAATCTTTTGATATAAAATATGCTCCATATCTGCATCTTGTTTCTGTGATAAATGAATGATTATGTGAATTTTGTGACAACATGACCTGTCATCTGTAGAAGTAGCAGAGCAACTGATGTGTCAAAATGCTCCTAAATTCTTTCTTACTGGTGAGGTGGATAAATCAGAATTGCTACTAGAAGTCCAGAATATTTTCATTAAATTATTATAACTTTTGTTATGATTCATTTATATGATTTGGTGTTTGTGCACGGTTTTTCAGCTGACAGATACTTTAATGATGACAAATATATAAAAGTAAAAAAAAAGGACACATTCTTAAATTTAAACTTAGTTTAAATTATGTAATTACTTTTATTTGCAACACAGGGCTATTCACTTTCTCTTCATGTATTACTCTCAAAAATGTTTCCCAAACAACCTAAAATTTGATTCACTTTTACAAGTTTTCTTGAAGGCAATTAAGATCACATATAATTTAAATACTCCTCCATGCCCTTTGAACAATTAAAGATACTCCCCCCTGCCCAAATTGCACTGCTTTGAAAATAAATTGAAAGATAAAATCAGCTGCATCATGCATCTATAGGATCGGCATAATGAAATATAAAGCTTCTTATATGGTATAGTTTTACAAAGATTTGTGTAATTTTTAAACCCTGCTCAGGGATTGTCAGTATGTAATTTGTATTCTGTTTAACGATTGAGCTGCAATGCAAGTGGAAAGAAATATTATCTGCACATTATACGTAACAGCTTGTCCAGAGATCAGGGATCAGGATGCATGTAGGTATTTCAATCCTGGCTACTCTTTATCAAAGATAGACTGCTCCATATATCTTTCAGAAGGGAAGTTTATGAGGTTCTTTAATAACTTCTCCAGTAGTGCAAGACCTTATCATGTAAATTATCCTGTAACACTTCATTCTAGATGCGCCGCATAATTCAGTTTGCTGAGTGATAGAAGAGCGTACAAGATACAGGAGGAATAATCTAATTCTTGCTCTCTTACTTGTAAGTATAGTAATTACCTGGGTTGTAACCTTGACCCTTGCTATTTGTTGGTCCTTGAAAATGACTGTGACTGAGTAGCATTCCTCTTGCAATTAAATGTAACCTACAGTTTAATAATGTTGTCTAGCAACAAATACTCCAGCAGTTTTTAATGTTCTACAAGTCAAATTAATAGAACTGATCTAAAATATTCCAGTAAATAAAATGTGATGTGATTTATCTTCTTCCACATTCAAACTCAGATAATCTCACAATAAAACAATTTAAATATACAATTAATATACTCATTTTTTGGATGCCCAGTTAATATTTTAGGAATATCAAACACATCTTTATGCTATTGTATTACATTAAAATATATATATATATACAATGACAATTTATTTTCCTATGTGTCAGATAATAAAGTAGGTCACACTGTCATGCATTTATCTTAGTCTGTTTAAATCAGTCAACACAGTCATAACTATAAGTATATCTATTATTTATATGGGAGGGTAAGATTATAAATAAAGAATACTAAACAGCCTGTAGGAGAGCTGCTGTTTTTACATTTTTCATTCTCTCTCATAAAATGAAATCTCAGACAGTCAGCTTTTGTTTGTACTGACATAATATACTACTGGCTTTAGTGCATATATGCGATCGATGAATTGGAACTCACATTTAAAAAAGGGGAAATAAATAAACTAGGAAGTGAGGCAGGCAAGCTGGGAGAGGTAGAATTATACTGACATATGGGACCACCACTGAACATAATTTGAAAATGAATGTCAGATATTGTTTGCTCACTTTATGCAGGTACTACATCATTGTAAAATTACGAAAGACTCAGAGTCATAATTTCTCACAAAGGCTTGAATAAATCCATAATTAGAATGAAGTCTACATTGCTCAACACAAATATCTGGTTTAAAGAAATGGAAACAATCACAATATTTTAAGAAATATATTTGATAGGGAATTATCCCATATGCTTGGTTTTCATTTGATATTTCTGAATGATCACTGTCAAAACTATTCATGGCACTATACTAGTTTCAATCAAATTTTAATCTGTAAAAGGCTTTTATATCAGTAGAGTTCATTTCAATCAGGAAAGAACTCAATGCATTTGATTCGTATGAGGATTAGGGCATATGAAACATTGAGTATCCCATTCCATATTAAACAAAAAATAACTTAGTACATAGGAAGTGTGAGTTTCATCCTTTACTCAGCTTGAATTGGAGTGGCTATCTGAGAATAATTATCAGCTTCCTTCCTTTTTTATAAGAACCTTTGAAAAGTTTTTTTCTTGTTGATGCAAAGCAGGTCTGCTTACAAAAATTGAAAACAAACTGGTATGGGAAAAAAACCCTATTCTCTTCCCACTCTTGTTTAGGAATACTTTTGAAAAATTACTGACTAACATCTCTTAGTCATAGAAGAGGCATCCATCTAGGGATAGTGGAAACAGCATATTTTGTTTATGTTCAAATACCATACTCCTATCATAGTTTTGAAGGTGAAGGTGTTACTTACATATGTAAATTTGTAGGGGAAAAATACACCAATATTTAGTCACTTCCTTTATTACTTTGCTTTTGCCAATTTTTCTTATTTCCATAACAAGATAAGTCATCAGGTGGCCTAACACTTGTTTTTCATCTGAAAGGAAAGACAGTGAAACTTTAATAAGTATATTGTTGCAAGGATGTGAGTACTTTTGTATTGCTAAAGGACTTCCATTTCTGTTTTTAGTTTGCCTTTCCACTTGAAACCTGTCACCTCCACACCTTGGTGCTGTTCTGGGGCAGCTGAGATACCTTAGCCAGGTATTTCAAGTGCTCTTATCCTTGAGGCCTTGTGCTCATGCACTGGTGCAGTTTGAATCATGGTTGTGATTTAACCTGAGAAAAGGAATATTTTCTATGTGTAAGTCATCCTAGCTGCCCACTGTCTTCTAACTACATTGTTTTATAGTTTCAGTTTGTCGCAATGCTCCCGTCTCCTCCTCCCCCAGTCTAGCTGACAGCTTGTAGATTGTTGACTCCATACTACAACAAGCACAATAGATAATAAGAAAATACTAGTAATTTTAATGTCCGATAAATATTACCCAGTAATAGATGTGCTTAAGATCTAGCAGTCAGGTAGTGCACCGGAATTGTACATAGTTAAGTCAGTGCCAGCAGTGTCATGAAATAAAGACCAATAGAAAACTTGAGTGAGTGTCAATGGAAGGTATTCCTGGGGGGGGGGGGG
>VXBL01008172.1:1469-19778 GCA_013400195.1 Aramus guarauna
TATTCTGAAGCTTATCTACTTAGCATTGCCCAGCAAAAATAACTGCCTGCATGTTTATTGATAACATAATGTAATGAATGTCTATTTATCGGCTCAGTCTCCTAATATGACCAAATGCTTTATCTCTGTTGGTTAATGTTCCATTTTTTTAAATTTTTTTTTTTTTTTAACATTATCTTCAATTTCTGTAGATGTGGGAAAAAGTCTGCCTGTGCAGAAGCTTTACTGGAAAGATTTGATGTCTCAGTGTTTTCAGAAAAGGTGATATAACACATAGAAAACATTTTATAAAGGGATTAGGAAAGAACTCCTAATACTCTGGAAAGTATTGTGGAATCTGGATTCTTACCTGTGCAGCTGAGATATTTCAAAACAAAACCACTAATATAGTTAATAATTTGTTAGTTATTATTTGTGAAATAAGTTAGTTATTATTTGTGAAATTTTGCATTAGTAGAGAAAGATAACTCATAAAATAATGAGGTAAAGTGGATGACTTTTCACCATCGCTTCTAGGGAGTTAATAGTATTGCTTTTCAGTATCACTGAAGAGGTCGATCATGAACATTTATATGCACCAAATAACTAAATGCATGTATTAAAATAAATGAATGCCAACAGGCACAGGATTAGGAAAGCACCTGATTACTTTATGTGCAAGTGTCTGCACACAAACATGCTTTTTTTTTTTATTTTATTTTTTATTCTTTTAATGAAGAAACCAAGTGAACAGGTTTAGAAATAGGGTCCTTAGCATTACCATGCTATATGGCCATTTACTATTTTCTTAGTCAATAAAAATATTGACTTATTTTAAATTTTGCATATAAATATAGGTGTTTCTAGGATTTCTTTAGACTGGTTGAACTGTGAAGGAGGCTGGCTGATCCTGGGAATATATTGTTAGAATTTGCCTCATAATTTTAAAGTTTTGATTTATCAATAGAGTTATATATTTGATACCCAAACACAAATTCTTCTTCCCCATATACACTCCTAAATTACATACTTACATTCAAGATAACAGTAAGGATACTCCATTCTAATTAACACTGAGCAGTAATTAATCCTTCCTCAGAAACAGAATATGCAAACAGAACCACCTAAGGCTGTGTGTGAACTGGTCTATGCTTGAGAGCACAGCCAGAACTAACTCATAGAAATTTAGTGAGTTAAAAGATATTTTAGTGTTTAGCTAATATGTTGTTAATATTTAGTTAGTATTGAGTCTGCCAGATGAAGAATTTCCATAAAATTTTGACACCCCAAAAAAATTCTATAATTGGTTTATAAACAATTTATTTAGAACTTTTTATTATTTAAACGTACACTGTGAATACTAAGACTAGATCTTAACATGACTGTGTTTAAACCAGACATATAGAGGAAACACACTCGTGTTGCCACAAGAGAGAGATGGAGAAAGAGTTTAGAGGATCCAGGACTCTCAGCCTCAGTATTCCTGTGCTGGGCGGGAATGGACAGGAACAATTTGAAGTTGATCTCATCTCTACTTCTCACCTGATCTGACAGACCGTAGAGATGTATATGAAATGGTAACAACTCCAGATTGCATTATAACTCCACCAGGAGATGTTTACAGCAATGCGTACGGTACATCTGGAATGAAACCGCAGCTTTTCGTCTATGCCAGGCAGAAAATTTTCTAATATTTATGGGTTTGCTAAAAAAACACCAACCAACCAACCAACCAAAAAAACCAACCACAAACCAACCATAAAAAACCTGGGGTGTGGGATGAAGCACTGTGTTAGTGCACATAGCATTTTCCTGTTGATCAGGCTGGTGCCAACCCAGGATGAAGGATGCACAATAAAATGAGAATTACCCAACTGCCCCACTGGCATAGTCAACAATACATAAAATACAGCCTGTGTTTTACAGAGCTGTGCCTGTGCTTTCAGCTTTTCAGGCCAGTATGTAACCCATCTGGCAGGTATTTGATAAAGCATGGAGGGACACGCAGAACTTCTTCCCTGCAGTTCTTAACAGAGTGCACACCGAATGCGGTGCGCTGCACGAGATTTTGTAGCATGTGGAGGCTGATCCCAGAGCAGCCGAAGTGAAGAAGAGCAGACGGCTATTCTTTTGGGTATTAGGAGGTCGCAGGCTTAGAACAGGCAAAGAAAAAACATTTTTTCTCACATGAGTAAGATGTAGAGCTCATTTTTTTGTTACAGTGGAGAAGAAAGTTATAAATGGCTTCTAAAACGTGTTAGATACATCCTTGGAAGATGTGGATATAAATGTCTCCTGAGGACGTGTGGCAGCAGCCAGCTGCCAGCAGCTGGAAGGCTCTCTGGCAGTAGCAAGGAGTGCATTACCACCCTGTCTCTTCGCCCCCGTTGCCTAGGCATCTGGTCACCGTAAGAGGCAGGACCCTGGGCTGAATGGACCTGCTATTGACCGTTTTCACGCTCAGCTATGTTGTGTAAAACTGATAAATGGTTCAGCTGCTCTGTGATAAATGGCACGTAAGGCAGGAGCTGCTGCTGCAAGCCAGGTGTTGTACAGCAGCTGTGGGATGACACGGCCTCCTGGTCTCACCCTGTTCCTTGGTTCCCACACTGAAGTCCCTTTCACATCCACCTTTCAGAAGGGGTCAGAATTTGACCGCTGTAGGTAGCTGTTGGTAGCCAGTGGTTGGATCTACATATGCTTTACCCTTAGAAATTTTTCAGGCCACACAGTTGCAAAGCTTGGACCTGTTTTTGTTCTAACACCTGACAACTACTTATCTTCAGGGAGGGAACAAAGTACAACATACACTGCCAGCTCATGGATTTTCTTCCAAATCCTAGCAATCCCTCTTTTCCTGAATTTTTTTTGGCTCTCTGCTACTAGAGTGCATGCTGTGCTTTGACAAAATTTTGTCTGGGCTCAGATAACAAACTGAGCAAGACCCATCCATAGTGTTTCGCATATGATAAAATAATTTTGATGTTTGTTATGCTAATGTGCCAAATAACAAATTTGTGAGGGTAGGTACGTGTTGCTTTCTGAAACTTTTTTTTAGATGCTGCTGTTCTTCTCCTTTATTTTCTATACACCGTTTTTCTATTACACTATAGAATAACATTGTGAGGAATGCCACTTGACAACCTAACTTAATCTATCTGCAGAATAGCTTCTCTGGTAAAGAAACATCTGATGTAGAAACAATAACCACTGTGACTGACAGGGTCAGTTTCAACTCAGTTTAGGTTTTGTTTCTCATATAATAGAGTATATTTTATTTTTATGGTGTCTATTTCAAGTAAACCTTGTTACCTCCTAGTATAGCAGGATGGGTGATATTTTTTGCTTCTTTTGTCCTTCTGATTTTGACAGGTTTTTTTTACAGTATATAATTGTACTTTGATGAAGTAGTTCGGACCTGGAATAGCGCATGTCATCGTGTAACTACTGGGTAAAGTAACTACTCTTTCTTTGTCCTTGTTTTTCTGCTTGCACTTTCCCATTAGTCTGAAGATGATTATTTTCTCATGCCTATAGTAAAGCTAAGACCTTGCCACTTTTTTCCTTCCTATAGTTCTGTCATTATCCATCTAGGTCCAGAAATAAGTGGAACCAGAGCTGGGCTGCAGTAGTGTATTACCACACTAGCCTTTCACCTTCAAGACCCAATTTCACATACAGGTGTCAATTAGAAATAATTTTGCTCTCCCTCTTGCCCCATTTGTCCACAAAATAAAAGCCACTGCGTAGCCTGACACAGCTGAGTGTCCTTGCTCAGTAGAGGTACAGGGGTTGGGATAACAGAGGTGCTGAGTGGGTCAGGAATGAACTGCTGTTTGGAGGGGCACTTCACTGTGACTGTCGTGCGGTGCACCATCCTTTTTCATGCTTATGAGCATAAAATTCACTCCCTAGCTGGAAAGCAGTTCCACTGGAAGTAGAAGAGTTCAACTCCTGAAGCAATTCATTGTGTATCTGGAAAGCTTTAAGGCACTTAGTCCTTTTTTTGTTTGTTTGTTTGTTTTTAAAGTCTCCTTGTTGTGTTGCAGTGTGCTATTACTAATCTGGAAGCCGACAGTCCCCGGTTAATAGGAGCACAAGACAAAACATCTATTGCAAGTCTGCTGCGGTAATAGCAGCTGAGGGGTGATTACTGCTCCACAGCCAGCAAGTAGGTGTATAAGAAACAATTATTTGCAGTTTCATTGTGTTCCTGCTGGTTCTTTTATTGTAAGAAATAATCAGGCAGCAGACTGGAAATGAACAGAAAGGAAGTGCTTTTTCATGGAACTCCTAGCTGTGTTATGCAACTCATTGCCATGGGGTATCATGGAGGCAAAGGGGATGTGTAGGTTAGATTTGGTTAAGTTCATGAATGGTAAATCCACTCGTGGCTACTAAATATGATTGGAATGCAAAGCATAGCCAGGAAGACTTTATATTTCTAACCGCTGGAAGATGTGGTGGTGTACCAGGATTTCTCCACACATCTCCTATTTTATATAGACTTCCTCGTCTAGCTAGTGCTGGGAGCAGGTTACTGTATTAGATAGACCTTTGGTCTGACCTGTTATGGCAATTCTTTTGTTTTTATGTCTTCTGAGATTTATTTTTTTAATCATAGCTCTTGTGAACAATTGTATAAAGTAAGGTTCTGATAGTTCCCAGGAAATGTGGGATCTGTCTAAGGAATGAATATAGCATGGAAAGAGTTCATTCAGAGATGTTAAAAGTTTATGGTGATAATAAACACAAGCACAAAGGTGACAGGGTCATTTCCTATTGTTTTTGCTGGTTTTTGGTATCATAAGGCCCTAAGGTATTTCCATAACTTTTTTCATTGATTTGTTTGGTTTCTGTTTATGTCTATTGGTGTCCCAAGCCCTGCATGCCATATCCCAAAACCAGCAATGTGGTGTTAGAGAAGTTTGTCAAACCACTGGTTCAGACTTGATATACAAGTTATTGTTTGATATTATTTGATATTTATTCCTATTTAACCCATCAACTTTTTTTTTCCTTCACATAGATCTGAGCAGAAATAATCTCAGATGAAAAGTTAAACAACGGCCTTCTTAAAGGCATGTTTGATACGTGGCAGGTAGCTTGCCTTTTCACAGGTTTGCCTATGCTGATTTTGTTTTATTTCATAATAGTCACTGACTCATGTCAGTGCATTAATTTTCCTCCAAACTGTTATTGCCAGATTGTCTAAGAGGCTTTATTACTTCAGTTTTTAAAATGATGCAAAGTGAAGTGATATGTTCTGAGTTGTTCAACCAGTTACATATTAAACCTCTTGTTTTCAATGACTTACAATGTACAATATTATCAATTCATTACACATAATTTTACTCCTCGTTTGATTGTAAGCTTAGAGCTATAAGAGTCTGTATTGGCCAATTTAAGAAACCCAGTTTACTAGTTACAAAAGTGCAAATTTTATACAATACAAATTAGAATTTTCTCTTTCTCAGTGTATTTGGTTTAAGATTTTTCAATTGCTTACTGGTTTATGCAGTTTTCTATCCCTCCTAAGCAGTAATTATAATAAATGCATCACCTTGCTAAATAAGACAGGAGAACCAGTGACAACTGACATAGAGAAGGTTGAGGTACTCAACAATATTTTGCCTTTGTGTTCAGTGGTAATCTCTCTTCCCACATCTCTCCAACCCTTGAACCTCAAGGCAGGGACTTGGGGAATTAAGTCCCTCCCATCATAAGTGTGATCAGATTCAAGACCACCTGAGGAATTTTAACATACGTAAGTCCATGGGGACCTGATGAGATGCATCCCAGGGTCCTGAAGGAATTGGATGATGTAGCTGCCAAGCCACTCTTCATCATATTGGAAAACTTGTGGAGGTCAAGTGAAGTGCCCAGTGACTGGAAAAAGGGAAACATCGTGCTCCTTTTTAAAAATAGTGAAAAGGAGAACCCTGGGAACTACTGACCAGTCAGCCTCACTTCTGTGCCTGGTAAGATCATGGAACAAATCCTCCTGGAAGACATGTCAAAACATATGGAAGACCAGGAGGTGATTAGAGACAGCCAACATGGCTTCACCAAGGGCAAATCATGCCTGGCTAATCTAGTGGCCTGCCATGATGGNGGTCCTGCACCTGTGTCAGGGTAAGCTCCAGCATCAGTGCAGACTAGGTGATGAATTGATTGAGAGCAGTCCTGCAGAGAAGGACCTGGGGATAATGTTGGATGAAAAATTGGACATGAGCTGGCAATGAGCTCTCGCAGCCCAGAAAGCCAACTGCGTCCTGGGCTGCATCAAAAGAAGCACAACCATCAGGTCAAGGGAGGGGATTCTGCCCCTCTACTCAGCTCTGATGAGAGGCCCCTGCAGTGCTGCGTCCAGTTCTGGGGTCCCCAGGACAAGAAAGACAAGGACCTATTTGAGTAAGTCCAGAAGAGACCATGAAGATGATCTGAGGACTGGAATATCTCCTCTGTGAAGAAAACCTGATGGAACTGGGGTTGTTCATCCTGGAGAAGGGAAGACTCCAGGGACATCTTATTGTGGCCTTTCAATACATAAAGCAGACTGACCAGAAGGATGGAGAGAGACTTTTTGCCAAGGCCTGAAGTGACAGGACAAGGGGCAACAGCTTTAAATTGAAAAATTGTAGATTTAGAATGGACCTAAAGAATAAATCTTTTACAAAGAGGTTGGTGAGACACTGGAGCAGGTTGCCAGGAAAGTTGTGGATGCCCCATCCCTGAAAGTATTCAAGGCCAGGTTGAAGGGGCCTTTGAGCAATGGGATCTACTGGAAGATGTCCCTGCCCATGGCAGGGGAGTTGGATTTGATCATCCTTAAAGGTTGCTTTTGATTTTCAAAAGGGCTCTTTAATAGCAAGAAGAAATGTTAAAATATTGAAATAAGCAGTATTCCCTTTTCAAGGAAAGATGTGTCTTTTATCAGTCTGGAAGGTTCATATAAATACAAGAACAGCATAAGACAATCCTTAGGAAACTCCCTAGGCATTTTTGAATTGCCTGTTTTAGGGTCTTTGGGCCAGTCAAGATTGGAAGATAGTGATTGTTCCTCTTGCGAGAACCACCGTAAATACAGAGAAGTTAATCAAGTCATTTTTTGGGTCTACCTTAATAAAACTGAAAGGAGCATAGATAATTTCTTGAGATTTGTGTGTTGTGGTGTGTACTATGTAATTACTTTTAAACATTATTATATTTACCATGATATTATTGTTACTTTTATTAGTAATAATATTGTGGGTTGTTTGTATTACAAATAGACAAAGATCAGGCATAAAAGCAATACATTGTATCTTTCCAGTAGCATTATGAAGGATATGAGAAGGGCAAGGTTTTATTTAACAGGGTCATGAAAGATGATGTCTCAGTAATCAGGACATAAGTTGGTTTAGCTATGAGGATAAATAGATAAGACACTATATTGGAGATTTTTCCTTATGCAGGAAGAATCAGTACATATAGCTAAAGCCTAGAATTGAAGCCTTAGGAAGAGGACCCAGTCAAAAATGATGCCCAAGTTATCAGTATGAGTAACAGGACTGGGGTGGTTTCCACAGTCACTGAAAAGAGAATGGTAAACCTGAGAGTCTGAAGCCAGGCACATATGCTTGTGCTTCTTATTGTTTTGTTTTGTGTTCTTAAATAAATAAACTGAGATTGAGACCTGGATCAAAATTATGAAGTTCAAGTATTTGAGAACAAAAATAATTCCATTAGTTCAGACTTTGCAATAGAACATTAACAATAGCCATGAGTACCTGGCATTTTGATTTTTGAGAAAATTCAAGTGATTTAGTGTTTGTGTTGACCTTGTACTGGTGAACGATGGGACACCTGGGTGGACACAAAGATTAGAAGGTTTCTTGACATTACACGAGAACTGGACATCCAGAAGGACCTAGACCTATACTCCTTGAATCCTTTCTCAATCTATCTGTGCTTGACAGTATTCTGAGGCAAAGATTGCATCTGTTTATTTGCATGATGCATTTGCTTTTTTTCGTTTGGGCTAAACCTGCTTCTCTGAATGCCTGCTAGTTCTCAGGGTGAAATAACTAGCAATTATTCTCTAAACACCTCACTGTACCCTTAATGATTGTACAGATCTTTGCCATATCATCCCCAACTTGTTACGTTTAGGTTCTTTTCCTCCAGTAGATTCCTAACCCATTATGCCTTTCCTCATAGGAAATTGGTCCCTGCGTTGGTTCATTCTTTTGTCCAGTTATGTGCCATAATACAGCCTTGCTCTGTGATACTCTTCTGGGCTGGAGTGATTAGATTTGAAGTAATATTCAAGATGTGTGTTTATTCAGGACTTTGTAAAATAGTTTTCTGCTACTTGATGCATTTTCTCTTTGATTCTGAAGTCCATTCTTAATAATGTTTTACATTAAATTTGACTTATGTAATGCTTTGCAGGATTTTCAGAGAGCTCTTTCCCAAGTACTAATGTAGAGCCAAGAAATAGGGATGTTTATGAGGATTAGCTTTTTCTCTGTGTGATAATTCACAGAAATGATAGGGCAAAAGGGATTGTGTCACGATGGCATTAACGATATTTATCGTGTGAAGAGGAATAAGGATGAACAGGAAAAGGTCAGTAAAGACTAACAGAGCTCTTGCCAAGGTTCAAGTAGGATTGGGACTATCAAGGTTGGATTCAGCAAAGATTAATTTCATCACAATGAATATAAAGACCTCATTAAATTACCTTAGCACAGAAACAAAGAGAGAGCACTGACTATCAGAAGAAGTAAAGGGAGTGGGATTCTGCTAATTGTTTAAATGCAGAAACTATAGCGAGTAAATTGTACCATCCTAATCAAAGTACCATAGTGTGTGTTCCATTGAACACAGATCCACTCAAGCTCATGATCTACAAGTCCTGGTATGGGACTAGTCCTCATACCAGCAGGAATTTTCCCAAAAGCAGCTTTCCATTTCAGTGCTCTGTTGTAGCGATAAAGTTGCCTGACAACAACAGACTCTCAATACCACCAGAGCCCAAAACTTTAAAGCAGTCACACCCAAACTGCCTGGAACCCAATAATGGGGGGAGGGAGAGCAGAAGAACCAGGCAGCCATGAAGACACCCACCAAAACTTGTATTTCTGCTATATTCAGGGCTAGATGCAAAGCTTGCTTTATGCTGAACCATTCTTATAATAGCACACTGTACCTGCTTCAACATTTTTTACCCTTACAGTCAATAATCTACTCATTAAAAATAATTCTAAAGTACATATTGCTAGTGGGGAAGAGAGATCTGGTTGTCATTGTTTCTTTTGTGGGAGCTCCAATGGTAGCCATGAAAAATAATATATTTATCTAGAAAGGTGGGTTCATCGTTATACTTCTGCTACATTATGTAGTGGGATTTCATCCTTTTGCTTCCTTCTCTCCAGAACGTAGCTATGTCAGAAATGCCAGAATACAATTAGTTAATTAACAAGTTTATAGACTACTTTTATCCCATTTCGGTAGTGAAAACATGAGTTGCCTAATTAAGTAGAATTAAGATGCTGAATTTTTTCCCTAGTATGACATAGATGCCCTGAAGAAAATCAGTATTTATTACAGTAATTATAATTTTCTGCTGGGCTGTTTTAAAAGTGATCTCAAACACTTTATTTCTAAAGTTAAGCAATTTGCGTTAAGCAGTGCCATCTGTATGTACAGGTACTGTGGATGCTAGATAAGCAGACTGGCAGGTAAGGTATTATACAGTATCACATTTAAACTAGGTGGTTATATTATTAGTATTAGTACTTTCTGAAATTGCATGCCTTTTTAAAATAAAATGGATTATACTATTACTTGTCCTCTTAGCAGATGTATTTAATGTTTTAGTTATGAAATATTTGATGGGAAAGCTCACTGGGGAGATTCTTGGCACTTGAAATCAAGTTCACTTGTAAGGTGGAGAAGGAATTTTAATAATTGCAGCAAAGGTAATTTGATACATTCTTAGCAATAAGTAAGCCTATGACAGCATACTTATTGCCACAAATCAGACTAAAGGCTCTGTTCATGAATGAATCATGTCCCGTTTACCCTCCATTTTTATGTAGTGTAAGTTTAATGGAAATATCCTGTCATGTGTCTTTTGTGTAACATGTTTCAACATTGCACGCAGTCCTCTGTGGCTTAGACATGTAACAATACCATTTTAAAACTGTGAAAATAGAAAAAAGAAAAAAAAAAAAAAGGAGGTGCTAAGGATTAGTAAAATAGAGTGAAAACTTTAAATGAGTTTGTAAAACTTTTTTGCTGAAAATCACTGACTTACAAGTCTACTTTATGATTTTCAATTCCCAGCATTAATTTAGCAGGAAACTAGGAGAAAAGTTGCTTGATGCTGGGCAGCTGCAGGACCTGCACAGGCTGAAAGAGTTGGAGGAGGACAGGGATACTCTTTACTTAGATACTTTTTCATATCTCATCCTTCATCATCTGTCTCCTTTTCTTCTAATTTTTTCAAACCTTATTTTCATGGCCCTTTCCATTAAGGATGGGTTGGATATAAACATATCCAATGTATGTAGCCTGCTACTAGGTAAAGGCATGAATTATACTAGAATTTCAGATGGGCAAACAAACAAACCTAGAATTGCGTAGTTCTTTTTGTCTGACTCCTGGTCAGGATTAAATTTTAATATTTTTTTTTAAATATTATGTCATGATTTTAAGGTTTGTTTGTTTGTTCGTTTGTTCTCCTCAGAAAGTTCGCTTTCATACTTGTTGAACTTGTAATCTGGGACAATGCATTGGTTTCTATCTGGAATATGTACAGAATAACAACATTTTCATGGCATGAACACTACAGGACTTTGTGAACCCACAACAGAGGATCACATTATTTTCTAGACAGCAAGTCACCTCCATGTGTGGCTTTATCCTCCCCATTTCCATATCAGCTCTTTTATCCTCCATGTTGCTTTTCTTTTGTGTTCCTTCCAGACTGGACCCCTTCTGCCCCAGAGGGGTCCTCTACCTGCCATTTGCATCTGGACCATAAATATTTTATATAGCCCACAATGCTTTATGCATATTTTAACTGAACAATACCCATTTTGTAAATTGTCTGTCAGTATGATGTATGCCTGGTTACGGCTATGAAAAACGCGTTCAGTGTTGCAATAATATCAAAATATCAATTGCCGCTCCAAATTTGGTCAATTTTCCTGCCTGCGTTAACAAAGTAAAAAACAGACTGAAAATTTCTGAACCCAGCTTTTGAGGAGATGTGACAAACTGTGTCGGTTTCCAGGAGTCTGCATAAATATGCATGGCTGTTCTGCTGAGTCTTACTGGCAACCAGACCAGGTGGGTCTCATTAGCTCCAACTCAGGAGGATAAAAGGTAGACGTCCAAAATGAACTTACGTCTGTTTGCTGTGATGCGAGGTTTAAAAGCCCAGACTGTGTTTAATATTTGCAAGCAATGCTCCAGGAAACAGCGTACACTATCATACAAAAGAAATATAAATTCTTTCATAACCGTTTAGCAATTCATATGTCCCTATAACTAGGTTGTATTCTAAGCACCGCAGGTTTTTTTGCAATTCCAAAGATCTAGCAAAATCATGTTAAACAGGCTTCTGTCATTGAAAATAAGTGGCCTGCTGGTTTGAGAGGCACCAGGTATTACCAAACATTTCAGTCACGCATCAATAAACAGTTTTTCCTGTGATTGCCGGCACTGGGTGAATGCGTGCCCATTTCTGAAATAAGTGGCAGATGTGGTAGGACCTGAGGACCTGAATTGTCTCTTTTAGGAAGGAAATGAAAGACAAGGCTCTCAAACAGTTTTTCACTATATGTGCTAGCTAGTTCTGGCAGGGTAGTGTACTTTTCCACTGTTTCATTTGGAGAATTATCTGTGCAAGTTGTGAAAGGGACAACTTGGTAAACAGGAGCCAGGGCCATGTGGAAAACTCTACTCCTATTTAAAAAAAATGCTAGAAGACATCCATCAGGGATGAATCCCTGAGGACTGGTGTTACCTACCCCTTAGAAACCTTTCTCTCACCCACTAAAACCAAAAACTAAAAAAAAAAACCCAACCCCAAATCCCTCAGAAAATGAATTAAACAGAAAATAAATGTTCTAGTTGTTCATGTCAATTTTCATGCCTTCAATCATATGAGTATCACTGTGCTTTTTCTTTTGTTGATATTACATGTGATTTTTATTATTTATAAGCAGACTCTTGTTAAAAAATTCCTCATTCCTTTAAAAGTGGCTTCACTGAGTTTAGAGGTATTACACATAGTGCTGTGGCTACACCAATAGTCTGTTGAAAGGGAATTTTTACTGTAGTTATAAACCTCCAAAAACTTGCCAATTAGCTGAAAAGCATTATCTTTCTCCCACCTGAATGCTATGTCCTTCTTATATTGCTGCGTTTAAAACAGATATAATAGCAAAATAATTTTATATGCTGTACTTTTACTACACAACACATACCTGTGTTCTTGGTACTAAATTTGTGGTGAAAAGTCACCGAGTTGTTATGTGGGTGTTCATAGTGCATTTTTATGTGCATTGATTAATTTTACATTCTTTATACCATAAATCAAGGTAATAAGGAGAATTTTCAAATGTGCCACTGCAAATATATCTTTCGCATTGCCTTTGTTCTATTTATAACCTTGTTTTTCTGTACATAAAGTGTTCTTATATACTGTAGAGTAGCTGATGTATAGTAATGGGTGCAGAGCTGTAAAAGTCTCTCTTGGCACTCTTAACATGGCCAGATTATTACTGTGTTCTCCGATTCAGCTAGATGTGTTCAAGGATCTTCTCTGGTCTGAAAGGTCAGCTGCTTTTAGTTGTGCACTGGTAGAATACTAATACTGTCCTTATTCAAATTACCTGCTACAGTACTTATTAAATTGATGGCCTTGTGCTCTAATTTAATACTGTCGTCGTTCAGAGGCAGGTCGCAGCTGCACTCTGTGCTGAATTAGGTGGTGCTGAGGCAAAGTTCAAGCAGAAACCATAGTTTTGGGCTGCATTTTCCCACTAAATTAGCAGTCAGATGCAGTGTATAATTAATTAGCACAAACCAGGGAAAGCTTGTCATTTAATAAGCCTTTTTTATTTCTACATTACACAAACAGTGGGAATTGATCCATTAAGTGCCTAGCTATTAATGCTGTTTAATGTATGTCTGGTTGTTAAATTGAGATGTCTAGTTACATACGTTCAGTATTTAAGAGCTCCTCACAGATTGTTCGGTGTTTGCTGAGATTTTAAGTCATGTTCCACAAATCAATAATGGCTTCATTAATGAATTTGAACATTACTGGTTCAGATAAACGCACCTGAACTGCATAGAAAAGAAATGGTGTCTGTTCTTGCGGTAGCCCAGACAGTGTGGTATTTATTTTGTTGTCCTAAATATTAAATATTCTGCTTATATCATGCAGCTGGTACTCTACATTACAGCCTTCTTTTTCCCCATAATCCTTGTTCATAATTGCCTAAGGCATAGTATAACTTTATCTCTTCAGAGTCCTGCATGGTATTAAATGTGCAGAATAATACATTTCAACAACCCCTTCAAGATGTCTGCAGGAGCACAGAGGATTGTTGTCCCTAAGAAAAAGTAAACGTGCAGTATTTGAATCACCCTTACTTCTTGACAACTGCATTTCTGTGCTGGAAATAGCTGCGTTCAGCTTAGTCTTATAATATTCTAGAATATAAAGGTTTTAACACTCCATATATACTATAAGCAATGTGTTTCTAGAAGAAACATATATTGGCAATGAGTCATTAAACTATCTGCCAAATATCATATGAAATCTTGTCTGTTTTGCTCCTGTATGTTTTCTCCATGTGGGAAGTGGGGAAACGTGGTATTTTGTATTGGGGTGCTGTAGGCAGAACACAGTGATCTAGCTTATTTGAGATAAATGACACGATACCAACCTAAACTAAAGGCTCAAAACCGGGGGAATACTCTCCAACATTTCTGCCTAACGAAGGCAACACGTTTGCCACAGCAGAAATAAATACTGTACTCTCTTCGCAGTCTCTCTCCTCTGCTTCTTGGTTGATTCTGCAGTTTCTCCAACAGATCCTTCAGTCTGTTTTGTCTGGGTCTTTCATTAGCATTTCAAATATTCCCTCGCTGCTGTAGCGGAGTTAGCCCATTTAACACGAAATCTCTAATTGTATCCAAGATGAAAACTTCCAGGCAGGTAAAACTCAAAAAGAACTCACAAAAAAAGTGGAAAATCCTATCCAGTGTGCGACTCAGCTTATGTGTCTCTTCGGGCACCGGTGGAGGAATACCGTGCTCAGTGCCGGACCTGCAGGCTGATGGATCACCACCACGTCCTGTGCATGTCGACAGCAACAGAGGTCTATAGAGAGGGAGGAGAGCACAGCGTCGGGGGAGAGAGCCAAAGGAGATGGCTGCGTGCCTGAAGTAAATGGAACTGGTTTCAAGTGTACACACGTACACCTTTCTGTTTGCAAAAAACCCAAAACTTGAATTAATTTGAGGCACTCACACATACTTCCTGAAAAATATTTTAAGTTCGTTAATATTAAATGTACTTGTTTGGACAAAGTAACATTTTAAATTGTGATGATGGTTGTTGGAAATGAAGAGCTATAATTTCCCAGTCATTGTAACCTTGGGTTTCTCAAGCATTAAGTGGTAAAAGTGACATCTCCCACTCTTGAAGCGCAGCAGAGACCACCATCAGGTGTTTGTTGGATTGTGTGTTGGCAGTGAGGTCACCGGGTGAGGAAGGGGAGTGCATGCCTCAGAACTGATAAACGGACCCGGTACGCTCCGGACGGCTCATCGTCCCTCTCAGTACGTTAAGGCAAGCTGCTGCTTTGTACGCCCGCCTCTCCTTAATACCTGTTTGGTGGAGTACATTGAGCCTGGTATGTGGCATACGGGCACATCCTCAGAAAATCTCAAGGCTTCCAAACAGAACAAAAACTGAATAATATTCTTCATGTTTCTGTACAAAAAAAGGCTCAAATGAGATAAATTGAAGGAGGTGACAATGCTGTTGATGCTTTATTGTTTCCATTTGGCTACAAAACATGACAGCAATACATCGATATACAGGGTGAAGGTCTATATGCTGAGCTACAGACTTCGTTTTTTTTAACAAAAAGAAAGTATACATATTTCATATGTCCCGGTTTTAAAGCTTTTTGCAATGTTTGTGATAAAATGTACTGCAGATTTGCATGTTCAAAAACATCCTTGACAGCTATGGAAATTGTGTAGTTTGACAACTCCTCATCTTAGCTAAGGCAAACAAACAAGGCCAAGTTGACTGAAATTTAAAATCTTTCCTAATCCTGGGGATGTGATGGCAGCTTGTTTGCACTGGCATCCAAAAGCTACAGTATTGTCAAAAAATTTAACAAAGCTGAGGTAGCTTTGACTGAACTGACCTCGAATATGATGTGAACAGCTGTGTGGAGAGGGATGGGAGGCTTGCGGGGGGATGCTGTCTACATGCTCGTTTGATCTTCAGTCAGCATTATGTGTAAGCGCAGTATTTAGATGCCTGAGAAGATGATAAGTCATCAGTTATGAAAGGAAGCAAGAGCATTCTGTATTTTTATCCTGTCTATTTGCTCCAGCGCTGGATGAGGGTCTCACTGTGGTGGGCACTGTGCAAAGGCAGAACAAATAATGTGCATGTAAAGATTAAAGACTTCTTTATCCAACCTAGACAGACCATGCTGTCTTTGATTGACTCAAAGAGAGTTCTGGTTCCTCTTGTCATCTAGTTTAAGTATGTGTTATTTGATAATCACACTCAAGAAATGAAGTGGTGAGGCACCTTCATAGGAAAGGTGTTTATATTACAGGAAAAAATGGTATTTCCTGGAAAATGATGCACTTTGCACCAAAGAGGTTGTATGCTTGCATGACACATCTCATCTCTGAGGGCCAATTAGAGGCTTCTTTGCAGAATGTGGTCGGTCAAGCCCCGTCTCCAGCAGTAACACAAGGTTTATCACAGCAGCCAGCCAGCCAGCGTGTTGTTTCAGTCTGGGAATCACTGATCAGTGTTTCTGTGCTTAAGGACAGCCGATGGAGACCTGGTTTGGAGTATTTGTGCTATGTGGCACCCAGATCAACGCAGCCCAACTGATGTGCTGCAGTAGCATCCCTCTTTTAAAATGAAGAACGCTTACATTTGCTTTCCTTGAGCAAAAGCTACTGCCTCTGTCACTTGATCTCCCCATTACACCCCAGACACAAGTTTCTTTCTAATGATAGTATTAGCATTTATTTGGCTTTTGTCATAAAGAATGACATATTTATATAACATTTCAGTTCAGCAACTGAAGCGAAGAGATTAAAAACAGACTAATGCTGCACGGTAAAACAGCTGCCTTTGACATATTCTCCCCCGTCTGCTTCACAGGTGTGGAAAATTTGCAAGGCTGTTGAGTATGCCCGGGGTCGGGATCCAGGATGCTGCGCTCTCAGGTGTATCTCGATGTACAACAGAGAAGGGACAGCCACGGGAGCGATGCCCTCAAGGGATGCTTTGCCAAGCCTGGCAGGATGGAGGGAGGACAGCATGTGAAATTACAGGGAGCTGAGCAAGAGCTGCACAGCCTGGAGGTGCAGGGTGTAGCTGCTCCTGGATATTTTCTTGAGAGTCATCATATTATGAGTAAAGCAGGGGATTTGGCTTAAGGGTCCATAATGATGGATTTAATTTCCTGTTTTAGAGACATTGTGGATAGTGAGCACAGTGCAGAGAATAATGGCACTTTACAAATGATATGTTTTACGGAGAGATGGGATTTTTCATTAGGATTTAAAGTAAAGAGAAATATTTTTCTCCTAGAGTCTCCCTCATGGTGAGCCGCACTCCCAGCATAAATAACTGCTTGGAGAAATGCTTGAAAGAAACAAAATGTGAAGGTGAGCAACATACTTTATTTGATATCCTTCTGAATTTTTTAGGCTTGGTGAACTGTTTTGGTTTTAATTCTTCTGACTGAACTGACTATAGGGGGGCATCATCTGAGTAATTTCTGAAAGCTGATTTATTTATTTCAGTTCGGTATGGTGTCCCTCAGAACTCACAGCAGTATGAAAAGCCACATTTACTCAACTGTTGTGCAGCTGGAAGCATAAAGTGTCTTGTCTTTCCAAAGTCACTCCGTGGGTTCAGGTAGGATGCCAGCCTTGTTTAGCACGCCGGCAATAGCTGTTTGATCTTCCAGGTCAGTGGAAGGCAACCTTTAGCAGTTGGAGACTTCAGATCGAAATTTTTAGGAGACTTGAGATGCACGTATGCATTCTCAACAGGTTGCACCGGAGTGCGTGAAATCCATTGCACGCCTCGGTGAAGGCACAGAAACAATTCTAGAAGGAAAGATTGCATCTCAAGTTTTGGTGATATCTTCCTTTTAGCAAGGATGTTTTTTGTTTAAATTTTCTACAAATCAGGATTTCAGTCCTGCAGGAAGTCCTCTCCCAGAAGAGCCCTGAGCCTATGCAGGGTGAACTGCAGAGAAACACCAGCTGTTGGAGTAGAATTCAGATTGTCATGGGTGCTTTTTGATTATGCATGTATTTAGTACCACTAGGTAAACCACTGTTTTACAAATAACTTATCTCAAACTGAATCATCTCAAACAATGCGTTATTGTTCGTAAAAATAAGCAAAATTAACTTTTACACTATTTTGACCGCCTTTGGTGGGTGGCCTAGTGATATGAAATCAGCAGTTCTGTTTTCTGATAATTAAAATGCTAAATAGTTTTTAAAAACTATTTTTTATTATTTGGAACGTAACTGATTTGTGATATTTAAATTTCTTTTCTACTCTAATAATGTTACACAGTTAAACCTCAGCTGCAAGCCTGCGAACCCCAAAGTCATACACAGCTGAAGATTAAACAAAAAAATAAAAAAGAGAAATGTGATAAAAATGGAACAAAACAGTAGACAAGGGTATAAATCAGAACTAAGTAGCAGTTGTAATAAACACTTAATTCATGATTTATTAACGTGACCATTCATATCACATATAACTTGTACATGAACGGATATCCAAATTCAGTCTGTATCACTCAGTATATAAAAGGCAGCTAAATCTGCCTGTATAAATCTCACTGATGTTGCACTCTGTCACAAAGCAAGTATTTTGCATAATTAGCCTCGATACTCAGCCACATTTTTCAAGAGCCAGCTAGTTCACTGCCCTCACTGCAACAGGATGACACCCACTATAATAGGAGCTCCCGGCTGCTTAGCAGTCTTCTTAATTAGGCCTTTTATTTAATTGCCTAAGTATGG
>VXBL01008172.1:20201-45566 GCA_013400195.1 Aramus guarauna
TTCCTGTTTGGAGCAAAATTGCATCTTACACATGACTGGGCCTGTATGTAGTAATGAGAAAATTAATTACTGTTAAGTCGCTATGTGTTTTCTACGCTTCTCTACAGGTTTGCTGGCTGCTAACTTGTGAAGCCTTACCAGCAAATAATCTCTAATACTGATTTGTGCAGAAAAAAATGGGATTAATAAAGTTCCTGCTTCAAGGCGGATACTCACACTCAGTGGGGTCAGAAAGAATATGTCTTTTTCCTTAGATGTTCCTGTTGTCTGATGCATTGAGTGCTGGCTGGGGCTGCAGGCAAGATTCTGAACTTAATGGTGCAGTGGACTGATTTAGTGTGACAAAGTCTTCGTTATCGTAAACTGAGATCATCCAAGGCATTCTGTTTTTAAATAAATTAAAGTGTCTCGTTCAAGTAAAAAGACAAACTTTCCTTCCTAATACAAAGGATTTTAATTTTTTAACTTCCATTAGTTTTAAATAGACAAACTTTATGTTTTCTGTTCCAGAGGCTCTAGAAAGAACAGGCGTTCTGTTCCAGACCATCTAGAAGATGGTCTTAGATATCTCCGAAGTACGTTAATTACCTCTGCCTAAATTTTTACATGAAATTTTAACTGGAAAGGTCGTGGGGTTTTGTTTTTCTGCCTGTGACTTTAAAATGTAGTTAGGGGAGGAAGAAATCAACAGATGTCAGACAGCATGAATCTGTTGTCTGGAATTATGAACTATTTAGAGCTTTTCAAATCTATAAAATTAAGCAGAGACTAATTTTTGGTTTGGGTCTTTACCAGAATTCTTTCACCATCATTCATAACCTTTAGTGGTATTTTTGACATTCCCCATTCAAACTGTAGTCAAAGAGTGGAAAGAGAAATTCACTCACTAAATATTTCACAATATCAGTAACAATTTATTACATCAGAAACAGTAAACTGGTTTCTTTACAACGCAGATTTCTTTCAAAACTAGTCTTATCTCGCAATAAATGCAATGCTGAACATTTTGTCTTTTTTGCACTGATTACTCTTTTTTGTAAGGCAACACAGTATCATACAGGATTTTTTCCTTTAACTTACATTAAAATGCCTTTCTTCTGTTTCTGCTCTAGTGTTATAGAAAATATGACATCGTCATTTAAAACAAGTCAGAAGAAATTCCTAAATATCTGTAATTGGGGGAGAGAGGGATGCTGAAAATTCACATAAAGGATTTTTGCATAGTTAGAACCTAAAATAAGGAGTAATTAACTGTTCCAAATATCCTCCCACTTATAATAATAGGATGTCTTCAGTCAAATTTGCAGAATTTATTTTATTTCACTAATTGATTGGTATATTCATCATTCAATGATACATTAGGTAGAGCTGGATTCTAAATGACTTTTCTCTGATAAGCCTTCCAATTAATTCTTCTCACACTATTTTCCTGGTGACATCTGAACTTCTTTCATTATATAAAACACATCTTGAATAAGACATTGCTGAATAATAATCAGGGATCCTAACATGTTCAAAATTAGAACCCCTGACAAAGTCAAATGCATTCTGATTTAGACAATGACCTCACCTAATGTCATTTTCGGTGTATCATATTGAAGGGGAGTATATAGCTTTCCCCTTTTTGCATATCTACCCTTAAGTTAGAAATTTTAAATGAAAAAAAAAAAAAAAAGAAGAAACAATTGTAAATACTGTTAGTTATGTGGTCTCACATAGTAAAGCCTGATTAGAACATAGAGTGCCTGTGATTATTATATTTTTATTCTGCATTGTCTGACAATTTTCTCTCTTTTTTGTCTTATTAATCTGTTTTACAACATTATTTCTTTATTTGGGGAAGCAGACAAGGAAATAAGTTATTCTTTAAAATGTATGTTAAATGAGGTACTGTATTACATTTGCCTGCAATTTGCATTTTTCTTAATACGTCCACCAGATTTCTTTTGCATAGATAGCATTTCATAAACCAGAGAACACTGATAATATCTGATTTAACTGACTTGCTAATACAAGGAGCAGATCATTTTAAATGGACCTTACATCTTTATAGGATGTTAGAAATGAAGACATTACTTCAAAATGTAGGTAATTATTGCCTCCTCTTTTATCAGTGCTATTTTCTGAGGTATTATCATAAGATAGCACTTTAGTATTAAGCAGGGCCTTAGAGTGGCAATAAATCAGTCCAACTGAGTCATCATTGTCCAAGGCATCTGAACTACTGAAATGTTGTGGATCCTACAGAGAGTGTGAAATCACTTGACCCTTGGCATTAACCTTTACTGAATGAATAGACACTGCTTTCCACATCGTGGAACAAAAGCAGAATAGTATTGATTAAACACCACATTCACTTGATATTAAATACTGGCTGAACTCACTTCTTGCTTTCCAGCTCCAGTGGGAGAAACCCAGAGAGTTGCTGAGTCTCAGGAGAATGCGTGTTTGTAATTCAGAGCAATGTTTTTCCTGCAAAGTTTTCTTTTTTTCCCCCTGCTCGGATCAATAACTGGCAGCCATGATCAGCCATGAGTATGTATTGTCAATTCTGACCTGTGTACTTTATCACTCAGGGTGAGAGGTCACAGTGCTGTGACTAATAATGCAGTCGTCTCAGGCATGAATTGTTTCCTGCCTGCAATGCAAGCATTTATATCTATTTTATGTATATAGATATTTTAAAAAAAATTATATATATATGTCTTTTAACACCCTGCTTTATTATAACTCTTGTTTACCCAACCCCTCAGCTATTTGCTTTGAAAGTCTGATTAATCTGCTGGATGGCATCCTATTTACAAAAGCACTTAGAGATTTACTAAATGGTTTTGCTCTTGGCAGGAATGTGAGTTCCAGGGAACTTAGAAGTATCAAAGTAGGAACCTTGGGAATTAACTCTCTACCGATGTTGTGGAAGAAAGCTGTTGCTTCATTTGATAATAGGGGAAACAGAAGAAAGAAAATCAGGAGAAGGATAAACACTGGGATTCTTTCGGCTAATTCTCCCATGTTTCATATTGGGGCAGATTCTGATCTCATGTGCATAGCTGTGAGCTCGGAGCAGCTCAGAAACATGCTCCTGTTGTGAATAAGTCCTCCCCTAGCGCCGTTCCTTCAATGCATAAAAGGTTGACAGTGAAGAAAACGTGAAATACAGTATAATGAATAGAAGCAGCTGCAGCAGCATCACTGTCTGTCTACAGATGACCATTCCTGCCTGAAAATGTGTTCCCAAAACTTGCCTGAATTTAATTCCTTTTTCAAAGCCCGAAGAGTTACAAGTTTAGCTCCATAAATAATTACATATTTTAAAAGTAGGCTTTATACAATGTGCAATGCTTTTGGGAAAGCTCACCACAAATAATGGTCCACATAAGTGGGTCTAGCATTGTGTTTTTTTCCAGTTCAAAAGATTTTGTAATATTGAAAGCTGTTGGTATTGCATCACTTTCCACAATTGTTTTCATCACCAGCGTCTTGATGTGTTTATGTTCTGCCTGCAGATTTCTGTGTAAGTTGTGAGTGTAGTTTTTTTTGGCTGGATATCAGCATTCAGCCTGTGGAGTGTACTTTTGGTACATAAGACTCCATGAATATGAATAAGATTTTTTTAAAAATAATATTGAAAGACTGAATAAAATGTTTCATGGGATCACGCAAATAACAGTGTTTTCAGCCACAAAATACCCCAAAGATTAAAAAAAAGGAGCAAAAAGGAATATCTATAGTCTGGTTCAACCCATAGAGAAATGTTGATTGATTTGTCAGAAAATAGAGACATTGAGCTGAATAATAATTCTTAATAATAATAATAACAACAACACTGTAACAACAACTGCAACAACAAGAACGACAACAACACATTCATTTTGGTTTGGAAACTTGTAAGGACACTTAAGAGCAGAAAGGACAGTAATTTTCTGGAGAAGGGTACCCACTGACACTCCTTTAATTCAGCAGACTGCTCCCTTAGGACTTTACAGAGAATTTGTGTGATGCAGAATTTGTGCTTCTCAGTCCTTGCTCCCAAATCAGAGACTTTTCAGCTGAGTGGCAAACGTCCTGCTGTACAGGTTTATGTTCAAAAGCTAAAAGGGAGACCTGTGGCTGGGGAGAAAACTGTGCAACTGTTTTTTCCCACCAGCAGGAAGGACTTCAGCTCTTCTATGGAACTGCGGCACAAACATTTCATTTTGGTTTAGGTATCTCTTATTTTTTGTCTTGCCGATTTTTTTTTTTTTTCTTGTTGATGCAAGTCACATAAAATAAATAAATAAATAAATAAATGGCTGTAGTACAAGTTATTGCTTGCACTAAGGCCATTTTACTTTTACTCCAGCACTGACAAAAATGTAATAGACACACCCAAAACTACTTAGTGGCCCTCAGCTAATAAAAGCTAAGCTCTCTATCTCAAAGTTGCTTCTCTCCAGACTGTATAATGATGTTCTTTATGTACCCAAAGGGAGTTTCACAGAGTGGACATTGTTCTCATACCTTTCTTGACCTGCCTGTTTATTAAGCTTGTGTGTAAAGGCTATTCCTTATCCACAGTGATCTTCACCTATCCAATAAATACTTTGCATGTAATTGCATGGGGGTGCTGTCTTCCAAACTTTCTGGAATAGCTTTTTTTTTTTTTTTTATTTCCCCAGTTACAGTATTAATCATACATAAAGAACTAATAAACAGAAGAAATATGTTTATTTAATATATGTCTAGGCACACATAATGAAGAGCACACCACCGCAATCTAAATGGGGATGAGGCAGGGGATGTTCTTTTTCATGTAGTACAGGAGCACATACCATGCTGGCTGATAATGATGGAAAGGATAAAAGGATAAAGCCTCTTTAATCCTTGCTTCTCTGCTGTAAAGATGTTAATGTTTGTACATACATGCATATTTCTACAGAGTAACAAGTAATAAGAGCAGATAAAGTAATCTGTAAGTTTACTACAATCAGGAGAAATATGGTTAAAGATTGTCTTCATGCCAGTCACAGCTCTACTTTTCATATCCAAAATAATATAAACCTCCAAAAATTAATTCACCAAATTCACCAGAAATAACCCTGTAAAAAATTCTGATTCAGGTTTTTTTTCATGGAAAATAAAGCCATGTTCGCTTTTCCAAATGTTATTTCTGTCAGCTGGAGGGCTGATGGTGGTGGTATTTCCTCAGATGCTAAACTGTTGATCAGGAATGCTGCTTAGTCCCGCAGAAATAAGAGTAAGATTTTGAGGCTATCGTCCAACCCCAAGGAGTGGGTGCACAGAGAGGGAGTAGCTCCCTTGCAGCAAGGTCCAGAAAGGCATTTACCTTCTCAAATGCTTATGTTCTGCGAACTATCCTGTTAATTATTAGTAGCCAGACACTGTTGTGGTCCAGGTGTCCTTAGGAAACCTATATTTTTCACAGAAGGGACACACTTCCCCTAAAAATGTCCACCTTATAAAGCCAAGCATGCTGCAAATGTGACATACACTATATAAATAGGCAACTTCAGTAAGGGATGTGCCTGCATAGTCTTAATAATTTGAGATTATGCTGTAATCTGTGTAAAGTTTTTTACAGTGTGAAAGGACCCCTCTTATATCTGAAGTATTTCTGTAACTAATCAATATTATCCTTATTTAATCTTCATCTTCAGCTAGTTTACTAGCCTAAACTTCAGCCTCACTCTTGCGCATGTATTAGGAAAAGAAATGCATTTTACCACATTAATGAAATGTCATTAATTCACACTTATGATATTATACCCAAATTATTTTGGCACATTTTCTCATGACCAGGGCGATACGGTGATCTGGGTGGGCTGTAGACTGACAAAAGTACTTTGTTGTCTCACGTAGGAGAGTTTGTAGTGTAGGTGAGAAGCTTGTTCACACCCAGCCAAACACGACTACTACAGATCCTCACCAGGAGTAAATACCACTCCGTTTCATGCCAAAACAACTAGCTATGAGGGCAATAGTTTCTTGATCTGATAGCAAATAAGAAGCAGGGAAGATCCCTATGGAGAAATCCTGGTCCCACGGATGCCAAGGAGAACTTTTTATCATAGCTGTCAATCAAGAGAGATTTCACTTATTTTGTCAGAAAGAATATCTGTCTTGAACAATGGATTCATAGCATATTCATAGCCAGGTCTAAAGTAGGTTTGAAAAGCATTTAAGTAACTTTTCAGACTTCACCATCACACACATCCTTTGTATTAATCTTCCCAGTCCAAGAACTAGTAGAATTGGGTAAATGGTTTCTTGATATTCTGTTTTATTTTTCCCAGGGATTAGCCTTTGAAATCTCACCTATCTTGAACTTTTATATATCAGCCATTTTGATTTATTTTTGAAGGGGAGAGGATTTTGACAAAAGCTGAATAATTCTGCATTTAAAAATACATTTTAGAGAAGACTTCTAAAGGCAGTTAATAAAAAGAAACCTATTCTGTTCTGCCATTTATTAACACAGAGAAAATACTGCTCTAATACTGATATAAAATATTGCTCAGGAGGAGTAAGAGTGACAAAAGCAGGCTCTTTGGAAGAATAGACAAAATACATCTTAAGATTTATAAGCAGCAGGGTATAGTTCTGTAATCTTTTTGCGAACAAAATCTCTATCTTTTGAAAGTATGAAGAACCAAAAGAACAACAAAAAAACCTTCATGCACTCTTTTCCTCTTCAGCCTCTCTTTCCTTATGCACAATTCTGGAATGAAGAAACTGTCTTTAATAGTATCTCCACCTTTGTGGAGAAAAAAATCTAAAGAAAAAAATTAAGAAATCACAGGCTACTATTGAGTTTTTACAGAAGCAACATATTTTAATTGATGACAATTATTCTTTACAGCATAGTAGAAATAAATAAAGATAAATCTGCATCATTTAGTTGAGAATCTCTAGCATGATTAAGGGCCACTGTGTTACACAAAATGTGGCTGGAGAAATGTGAGGAATACAGCAAAATCTTTTTTAGAAGATTGTCTCACAAGTCCTTTTAGCAATAGTTTTAATTAATGAAGACTTTCGAGTATCCACAACAACTAGAATTGTCTATGGAAGTAATTTTTAGACTAAGCAAGGCATGCAGAACTGAGAAAAATGGGTTATGTGCTGCAGAACAGTGTCTATTAAAAAAAAATGGTAGGGGGAAATCTGGAATAAAAATACGGTGGAGGAATGTAACTTTTGCATTTGTATTCCTCTTCGATGGCTCAGTTTTTCCATTGTGCATCAATAGTTAATCTGGCAGTCTGTTTTGGTTGGTTTTGTCCTGTTGGAGGTTTTTGTTTCTTCAACAGCAGCTCTGATAGAGGTTTGTCTTGTACAGCCTCATGTGCGTGACTGTAAATTAACTTGCGTTGCTTGATGCACACATTAGGATATGTGGCATTGACTTTGGAATGTAGATCAATATTCTTTGATCTTTAAATCCTTGCTCTTGTTCCAAGTGGAAAGTTGCATAAGAAGAGCATGCAACGTGCAACCAGGAAGACAAAGGATTGGAAACAGTAGAAAATTGATCTGCGATAGGTCATCTTTACCAATGTAAGCAAAAGTTAAGAAAAGAAAACAAGACATATTCCAGTAAATGATCATGTTTGAGAAACTGTTTCCAAAGTGCATTGTAGAAAGATTCTTATCATTTAATATATTTTTATCTTTTTTTAAAATTTTTTTATCAGACCTTCCTAATTTACTACATTTTCTTATAACAATAGAATAAATGCATTATTTGCAGGTGGACTTAATTTTAAATCCCCCATAGCAAAAAAAACCAAACCAAACCAAACCAAAACAACCAGCTATTTTTTCCTTTTGCATAAAGGATTGATCAAAAGGATAGTTTGCATGTATGTTTTTGCATGAGTGTGAAGTGCTACCTACACTGCTTTAAGAAACGGTGGTTCCCAGACTAGTGACCTACAAAAGCATCCTACAAGTAGGATGTAGCTGCCTTGTTAAAGTATGGTAACAAATTTCACTTGGGCTAGTCTGCCAATTCACTAGTTTAGGAATGAGCATATTAATACAAGTTTACAAACAAGACTGCTGAGGGTTAAGTTAGACTTTTTGGAGTTGCACTGGACCTTCATTTGCAAGACTAACTCTGTGGGGAACCTTGCATCTACATTTTCCTGCACTGCTTCACTGAAGTGAACTGCATTTACCACAACAGACAAGGTTATATGGGATAAGAATATAACAAAGACGTGTTTTCCAATAGAAATATGAGCCAAATTTCCCACCTTTTAACTTTGTGTTTAACATATAGTTTACTCAGTGGGTAATCCTGTTGATTTTCTTGGAATTATTCAAGGAATGGAGTAGTCAAGATGAGCTGAATGTCAAAAAGGTACGTTTGCTGCTGACACCCAAATCTGATGAGTGATCCTATTGGGTCTGTTTGTGATTTAGTTTAGTGTGTACTTGGTATCACACGGATATTATAGTTGAGTGACTTATCAAAAAAAGAAGAGAGGGACTCTAAACACAGGGCTCTCTTTATGGTCAGGGGAAATGCTACAACTCCCTATGTCTTTGGAAAAAGTAATGACAAGATGTTGTGTCTTCATCTGTATGTACCATTTTTGTGCCTCTATGCACAACTGTAAGATGAGATAACATTATTTTTATGATGAGTACTGTCAAAAAAATCATAATATTGTTGACACTGACAAGAATAATTGCCAAATGCTCTCAATGGCATGAGACTCAAACAGAAAACATTACTTTTCGTAAGGGTCCTTTTGACAATGGTTCACTTTCTTGTCTCCTGCTTAGCTCTGTTACTGGTAGCTGAAGTAAGAAACATTTTTCTGAATAAAATTTAAGTGGCTGCTGACATTTTAAACATGACTTTGCACAACTGAATTTTAGAACAAATGTGAGATTTAAAAGCACTGGCCCTAACTGTGCAGGTAACAGATACACAGTGGCTATAGCTACAATTTTGTTTCAAGAGCTGAACTACTTAAAGCAAAAGTGTGTAAAATTCATGTGCCTGTGACATGAGAGTTACTTATAGATCCCAGAACACTCTGTCCCTCTTTGCAGATCTTTCCTGCAGAGTTCGGTCCCATGTAATCCTTTAAAACAGGTATTGCTTCTTCGCTCTTGTAAATCAATTCTGCAAGCTGAAAGCTCACGTGCCCTTAAAGTATTAAGGTGAAAGGCGCAGCAAGTTTTGATCCTGCAGTGTCCCTCTCCTGTGCAAAGTACAACTGCTCGTTCCCCGTCAGAGCTTTTCCCAGTCTCGTAACTGGTGGTTCAAGGAGGACGCTAAGTGTTGTTATTTCCGTACACTGAAGCTCACACTGGCATTCCCTCTGTGTGCCCTGTGGTGGGAAAAAAATTTGGGAAAGGGCGAGGTGTCATTCAGTGCACGTGAGAAGTATGAATGCCTTGGTATGTTGTAAATGATTTGAAAACTGTGTTTGCTTAATTAACTGGAAAAGCTGTGTTTAAATTCTGAACTTGAAAACTTTCTAATACTGTGGGTATTTTTACTCTGTCCTAAGCCCTCAGATTGCAGTTAAGAAGGGGTCTTAGAACTGTGTGAGCACTAGTGACTCGTAGGTGTGTATATGTATGTATATGTAGCTGTATTTGCAAATATCTGTATGAAGATGGTACAGATTTTAAATCCTCGTGTTTCTTATCCTGTGAGATACATTCCAAGTTCAATTTTTTAATCAACATATTGTCTTCCTGCAAGTATTTGTGAGCTCATATTTGTAAGCCTCCGTGTGTCTGTGCAGGTAGCAATATTATTGAAATACCTACACTTGGATCTCAAGAATAGCACCTTTTGTTAAAATTCCTGAGCTTTGTAAGCCCATCTATTTGGCAATTTTCAGGAAAAGCCTGGGATTTATGGTATGCAGTACTATCATCATTACTCTACATGTTTCTGGATATTCTAAGCCACCTTTTTTAGTTCAAATGTTAGAGCAAGGGATGAATAGAGTTAAATTAGTAGGCTGAATCAATCAAATATGGCTAATATATATACAGGAAATTGCTATTTTGTATTCACAGTAGTAATTTTTCCACCAGAAGAAAAGCCAGTTAAAACATCATCTTGTTCACTGACATTGCAGCAGCAAAGATGGTAAAATACATTAAAAAAGGGTGTTTGATCCTTCGGGCATTTTAGCCACCCTTCTCTAAACCAAAGACAAATAGGATGCAAAAAAGGTATGCTGGTAAAAGAATTTCTTTTAGCCAGTTTATAGATAGTGAAAATGAAAATACTCAACCGTTGAAAATTAAGGCTTGTAATGGAAACTCCATTGACTTCTACTAGTGCTTTAGTTTTGCTATAATCTCTTTCTTAACATTGCTAAAACAGAGAAAAATGATTCATGTATTTTAATTCATAAACTGTTGCTGATTTTGTTGCATCTTTTCTTCTCCATTTCTTTCTCCCATTTCACTGCGATCTGAAGGGTCTGTGGATTTATCTTCTGCCTGTCATTTGTCTTCACATGACTTTAAAATAATTAATTGCAGCACTCAGTGATGATTTATGATTTCTACTGACGTAATTAATGATACACATCAATTTTTCTTGTTAATTGAAGGAGTCACAACAAACTTTTTATAATATATGTTAAAGGAGGGCAAAATACCTTTGGAAAATTACCTTTAGAATTTTCATTTTGTATTAGGAGGAACCAGGAAGAGAATTAGCAATTTAACACTAAAGGCAGCTAAAGACAGTTTGAAGAATAGAAGTAGAGACATTTTACTGCCAATGTGCAAAAGAATTTAGATAAAATAAACCTGAAAATAATGCTGTCAGGAAAAATGTAATTAAGGCTTTCTGTCATTTTAGAAGCAAAAAGTTCACTTAACGTATGAATGTCCTTCCATTTTGTTGTTTTTGTTCCTTTTACCTTTTATTTAAGCAATGAATAATAAAAGAAAAAGCTCGTAAAATTATTCTAACCTGGACAAAAGAAAATGTATATGAAGCTTTTATCTTTTTTNTGCTGGCTGAGTTCCATGAAAACCTTGCCCATGCTGGACTTTTTTTTTTTTTTTTTTTTTTTTTTTAGAAGAAAAAGGCTCACTTCTGATTATTTGATTTGCAAACCAAGAAGGTATGAATAGACTTTGAATCAGCTTTAAGTATAGAATATTTATTAAAACATCACAAAGTTTCAAGTCACCCAAATGAAAATTGCCTTTCTTAGAACATCACTTTAATGCAGGGCATGAGTCACCTCCACAGTTGCTTTCCTATCAGGCTTTAAAATTTGAAAATGAGAAAATGATATAATATACTGAATTCTGTGAAAAGAAGCAGAAATGATTTTCTGGGTAATTGTTGTACTACTTTGTATGTTTAATCAACTGATGCTTAAAGAAAACTCATATTCGAGATATAAAAAAGCAAGTTTAAAATAACATTCTCTCTATTATAACAATTTATTCACTTAGAATAATATAATTAAGTTGGAACTTGAGTAAAGTAATTGTTAGACAGTCACTATTTCTATACAATTTACTTTTTTAGACAAGAGTGGTAGAAGTCTCTTTACGCAACACTTTATTATCATTGTTGTTGTTGTTATTATTATTATTATGATTTTAAAAAGCAACAGTAGATGCGTCAAGTGTTGCGAACTTGATTTGAGCATTTTATGGCACTGGAGTCAGCTGCCTATTAAAAGTGTGATCAGGTAGTTTAGAGTGTGACTAGCTGTGTCAACAGAAGGAAAGTGGAGGATTAGTCTCTATGGCAACAACAAAGCATCCCTGTTTGTAGACAGACAAATTCTGCTACATCTGAAAAAGATTGACAGGTCTATTCCTTTGCAACTGACCCATAGAAATTAGCAAGTAAAAGTTATTATACTGGGTTGTATTGAAGGGTTCTCAATATCTTAAAGTGCTCTTGTAAGTTTTTCTGCAGCATTTGCATGAGAAACCTGGCAGGGATTGTTCTGAGGTTTATATCTATGGTTTGATACATTCTTTGTGGGGGAGTATTGCTGGTGAGAATAACTTAATTTTCAGTTCTCTGTATGACAGAATTGTTGGAGCATGGATTGAGGGAAAAACACACATCAAAGGACCCAGGCTGAATAATATGCCACATTTCAAAACCAAGAGACATTGTAGGAATATTATAACTGTACCTTCTCAAAAACGGAGAGGTTTAAAAATATTTTCTTCTCCAATTAGCTAAAAATAATTACAATCTGGAGTTCCTTAATAATTAAGATTTCCATTGGAAAGATTTCATACATTTCCAGAGATTCTGTAATTTAACTGAATAACCTTTCTGTTTCGCTTGATGCACTGGAGTTGGAAGACATGAAGTGCTGTAATTGAAATAGTCTATATCAGAATTAATACTATTTTTTTTTTTTAAGGAAAAAAAGAATGAAAAGTTTACTTTCCTATTTAATTGTTCATAGATTGTGTGTTTAGGTACTAGGTATAGAAACAAGAATTCACTTTTAGGCTAGTTATTGTAGAAGTATCTTGAAATATCTTTTAATCTTATTTTTTAATCTTATTATACAAAATCATGGCAAAAGTCTGACTGACTGAGAACAGATCAGGATTGTGGTTATTTTTCACATAAAAACTGAAATATATTTAGATCTCTCTCAATTAATGTTTTTCTCTTAAAGTCTATCTGTAATCCTTGTATTTGGAAGTAAAAGTTTTAAACATATTTTTAAATCCTCATAAGAGAACTGTGAGTGATGTGTTTCCCAGAGATACAAGGAAAATCACTAGAAAATATCCAGCATGCTTTCTTAAGATTTTAAAATTTTGTTTGTGTCAGGAAAGTTCCCAATAGTTTAACTGCTTGATGTGACGTGATGCAAAAGGCCTTCGTCTCCTAAATGGTGTGCTTCTGGAATTAACTTGTGTTCCTTTTTGATCAAAAAATACCTTTTGAGCAACTTTTTCTTATCACAGTTGTATCTGAGCTTCTCTTTTAGCTGGTAACAGAAACAACAAATGCTTGTGAATCTCAGGAAAGAGTTCCTCCAGTTTCGGCTCTCTAGAAACAAAGTTTTTCAGCACTCATAAAGTGCAGGTTGGAGACAATCAGAGCAACACCCGGTGTGCATGGGTATCTGTGCCTAGCTGGGCCCATGGGCTTTTAAATTTTGCACTTTGTTGTGAGTGCTGTAAGAAAATCAAAAGGTAAAGCAGATTAAAGACAATCAGCTCCAGTTGGAGGGTAATTGCTATTGTGTTTGTTCCTGTTCATACATACCCATGGAAAAAAAAACCCGAGAAACTCCTTTCCTTCCTCCACAATTATGATAAGGTTTTCTTCTTCCCCCTGAAAGGCGGCGATGACAGGCTGGTAGTGCTGCTGGTACAGGATGCCATTGAGGGGTTACTTCCCAAAGTGAGAATACTGATGAAGATGATGATACTTTCCCAGAGACTGGTTTATGCATCAGCTTTTATTTGTGTCTGTCTGTGTGTTTGTGGGTGCACAGAGTCTGCAGAAGGATGCCGGGAGAGTTGTCGTCTGTAATCTCCTTACCCTGTTTTCTACCCTGGTTTTATTTTCCAAATATTTCTTGTATTGCACCAGCCATGGTCAGCCACAGCCCGGGAGGCCGTGTCTCTGGCGTGCTGAGCATGCGATAAAAATACAGCAAACGATGAACCCTGCACAAAGAGCTTCCAGTCTTTAGCCAATCTTTTTACGAATGCGCAGCTTCCAATGGAAAGTGGCTGACTAGGACAAATGTGCTTTTCTGCAAAAGACACAAACAAAACCTGAAGTTTTGACCTTCAACCTGAGTGAATATATGGTCTCTCTACAGGCTATTTTTTAGCAAAGGTGACAAACTTGCAGTGGCACAATCTGTGACTTTCTCGATTTGTAAAACACCAAATAAGTCTGCCAGTAAATAAAAAAATAAAAATAAAAATAAAAAATGTTGGAATATTTAAATATTTGGTTTACTTGCTGTGTTAAGAGCTTAAAGGAAAATTTGTTTTGCATAGTTACTATTGCATGTCCAAAGGGCAAGTGACATCAGTTTACTGAGATTTTTGTCCTCCTTTTTTCTCCTTTTCCTTTGCTGATGCATTATTTTTAGCCCATATTTTGTTTATTCTTTCAGAAAAGTGAATGGCAAAGCTTAGCTGAGACATCATCCTTAGATCTATAACTCACTCTGTTTAAGTTCTGGGATTTATTTTTACTTTTTCAAATTTGACAATCATCCCATTTTTTTCACTGCCTGAAACTGACACAGTACAAACATGCCGATCCCTACCACTGCTGCTCCTGCGTTTCAGAACAGGTCTTTGCATATCCTATCAATGAGCTGATCAAACTGGTGACACTGGGATTTCGTGCCTTCTGACAGCTGAAACTGCTGTGCTTTTCTTGAGCTAATTATTGTTTTCAAGGGGCAGTCACTATCAGAGCCTACAAGCTTCTTTTTCCACCCCCACATCAGGCTAGAAGTGCTTAAAAGGTTTGCCTCTCCCTCCCTCCACCTACTAAGATTACTTTGAGAATAAAAGAAATGGTAGTTAGCATGAAATGTAGAGGTGTTTCTTCATATTTAAATGAATGTACAGGAGCTAAAACCCCCCACTACTTCTGAATCATTCTCTAGAGATTTTGTAATTTTAAACAAAGTACTGTCTTGGATGGGTTTTTTTGGTCTCTGCTACTGTAAGCTCCAGCCATCCTTTAATGGTACTATTTTAAAATGAGTCTTGCCTCACACTCGCTTATAATCTTTGCAGGAAATATGTTTTGCCTTTCCTCAGTTTTTTAAGAAGCCATAAAAGTTATGGGTTTAGTACCCGTGTTCAACAAGGGTCAATTACAAGAAGTCTCTCTACATGCATAGTATCTTATTTTTTTGCTGTTTACCTGCTGTCGTGGAATTGCGCGGTGGCTGCAGCTCCCTGTTAATTACCTTCTGAACAGAGACACGGAGTCAGGCGGTTTTCCATACCCTCTCTCTTCACCTGATTTGTATTGGCTACCTTTGCTTGGGATGGAAAGAAGGATAGGGACAGAAAGGTCATGACTATTCAATCTGTATTATTGTAATCACATTTCCCCTCCTAACAACAAAACTACAGGCTGGATTCACTTGTACTGGTGTCAGGAAAAATATTTAAAATCCTTTTAAAAATGTGGTAAAAGAGATCTTGATTTTTGTCTCGTGGTTTGCATTATCTTATATAGATGTTGTTAGTGACACGTTTTACTGCGTATAGATTGTAACCTTTTATTATATCCGTGTCTAGCCTAGATAGAGATTTCTAAAGCAATGCTAAAGCTGAGAAAATTCGCTTAAAGCAAGAGCTTTGCCCATACCTCCTCAGGCAATCGAAGCTAGCTCCTGTACAGCTACATGCCTCAGTTCTGGAGAAACGATGAGTTGCTGTTAAGCAATTGCTTTGTTAAATGGAAGAAATTTTGTAATAAATTATTATAAAGTATTATGAACTATAGGTTTTCATTTACTGCATGGCGAGAGAAAGAAATTATCAGAGATTTGAATGGCTATAGATAGGAAGGCCCTGTATCTGTTTACAGATGCTAGAAAATAAACCGGGAGAGTTATCATGTTTTCCCATTGCTGGGGACACTAATACAGAGAAATTAATGAAAAGAACAACTGCTCTGTTATTGAAAGATATCCCTTTCCATGCTGCTTTATAGGAAAAAAAGAAGGGAGTCAGAGAAGAGGAAGAATATGGACCCTCCTGGCATAATCTGCTGTGATTTACAGACCGTATAGCCTGGAGTTTCATTTAATGGACTTGAGGGAAGCATTGTGTAGCATTATCACTTTCGTTCTGCAAAATCAGTATTCGTCCATTAAGGAAATAACATGTATTCCACTTACAGGTTTTTAGAAGGGTGCAAATCCATTCTGTAGAAGGTTTAGTGGACATGCACAATGGAAGGGAGTTAGCAAAAACGAGTGTAGTTATAGCTTTTCTTTCCTCGAAAAGAAAAAAAAAAAAAAAAAGCAATTTTGAAAATGGCATGTAAGTTAAAGCTGCCCCTGGCCAGCTTTAAATTATGTGATTCTCACTTATGCAGGATGCTGCTAGAGAAATTCCTTGGCTCTCATTAACATGGAATAATCCCTCTAGACTTCACACACAGCAGACATACAAAGGCACATATGCATTTCTACAGTCAGTTGCACATTTCCAACTGCAAAACAATGCGCAGTCTGCAACGGCTCTTCGAGCAAAAGACTTTAAGTTCCCAATATCTTTTCAGGCAGCCCTCTCTTTTGTTTTAAGAACAGTGTTGCTAAAGTGCTTTTGAAAAAGTTTGTTTGGAATAATGAAGAGCGATTATCTTCACTGCAGTTGCTTGAGTGATGTTGGTTTCCCCCATTTTTTAGGCACAGTGTGCCAAGTACAGCAGCTACCACTGAGCTTTTGATTCTGCTGTAACCTTATGGTCTGTCGTAAAGGTGAGGAAGCTGGAGGACTGCATGAAGGGAGACAAACTCCAGTTTGCCTACACTGAACTTTTTAAATGCTGTCTAGGAAGTTGCGGCATAGACTTCTCTATAAAACCCTATTTCCACCTAAAAATGCCCACAGCCAGCTACAGCATCTTCCCATTTATAACCCCTGACTTTAGGAGTGCAATGCAGATTGGAGAACTCGGAGTGCAGCTACCAAAACCAGGCTAGTGAATGGCATTTTAATATGAAGTACTGCTGTTACAATTTGCAAAATCTCAAAGCATCAGTGCGTATTTGGCTGCTCCCAGGCATCTGGGATCTTCTGTGGAGGAGCTATGTTTTCAGCATGTATATGTGGCTGAGAGCTAGAAGAATTCAAGCTTGAATCTTGCTCAAGGCAAGGCAAGGGCTTTTTTTCCCTAACAAATTAGTTGTTCCTTCTCTCTCCTTATGTTACTGATTTCCCGGCTTGCTAAGCCAGGCTTTTCATTCTTTCCCAATTTCTCTTCAGTTGTAGGACCCTTCACATGGAAATGTATGAGAAAGTTGAGGTTGTGGTGTAAAAAAAAAAAAAAAAAAAAGGATTCAACATTGAACAAAAATGGTAGGAGAGGATGGAGCCACGGCACAGCATTGCCAAACATTGGCTAACAGGCAGAAACAGCCGAATTCTCACTCCTGGGAGCGCTCAGTTGATGTCAGCAGGAGTAGATCTGTAGCCCCACCTGGAGGCATTGCACAGGGACTAATTGCCGCAGTGTGCGCCTTTCCGAGGACAGCATAATAAGGACTGAATAATAAAAAACTCTGGGATTCATTTGCATAAGCTTCCCTGGCCTACAGATTCTGGGGAGTTTTTGGCCTTAGCTTTTGCTTTTCATTGTGGGCCCAACTTCTTCCAAGAGGATAAACAGCTGTGGATAAAAGCTCTGTTGCCCAGGTGAGCTGCTGCTGCTGCTGCTGTAGGTGCTCTTTATGCAGATGATGAGGTAGGATTGGAGGGTCTGGAGCAGGATGAGATGGTATGGAAGGTCCTTCTGCTTGTTGGTTTTGTGAGACTCTACAAGAGAGATGCCTCTTTTTCTCTCCTCCATGCCCTCCTTTGGAGCTCACTGACACACCTTCCATTAAGTTTAGGCATTTTCTGTAGAAAATGGGTCAGGCAAGGTGGTAATTACATTTATTAGGGGATTCACTAGAAATGTTCTTGTGGAATGTGAGCTGCAACCTGGATTTTAAGCATGCATTGAAACATGTCCTAATCTCGCCTTGCAGCAAGGAAATGGGGACACCTAAGCAGTGATGGTGGCATCTCGAGGTAGAACCAAAACTGAGCCCTGCACGTGCCAAATATTGCTCTCTCCCGTGGACCCCAAGATCTCCACCAGCCAAGTAGGTGTGCATTACAAAGCTGAAGTTTACCCTGCGTGTGAGTGCAGAGCTCTATCATATGTGTTGTGGGTGGTGTGCTCTCCTAGAGTGTGACCCACCTGACAATGCGTTAAGGCACTCTGCTCTGTGTTTCTTTGTTCCTGCTGCAGTCTGATTCCTACATGAGAAGTCACTCACTGTCTTGTATCTCAAAGTGCTTTTGATGAGTTTGTGAAGAGCTATTTCTGAATATTTTTTGCTTGTTTTTTTTATTTTTTCTTTTTTTCCTTTTTTTTTTTTTTTTTATGAAGGTGTTATTTCCTGGACTTCTTTGTTTTCTTACAGATAATGGAAACAAACTGACATGATGGTTATGGCTAAAAAAAAAAAAGGATGCTGTTGAGAAGGATGATTTTAAAACACCAGGTGATAGGCAGTGTTTCTGAAAGACATAAAATAAATCTTAATTAAAAGAATTTCTAAGCTAGTATAATTTAGTGGTTTTCAGAGAGGGAGGGATGCGCTTGGAATTTAGGTTCAGAAACTTAGGTTATGTAAGTTTGCCATGCTATTGTTTTAATGAAAATAATATGTGTATAAATTAGTTATCATATGGTAGATGTTGATGACTGATCCTTGCAATAATGTGTTATCATGTGAGTTTTCTCCACTCCAATTGTATTTTCCTGTGCTCAGGAAATTGTTACAATTCCAGGGGTTTTCTTTCAGTCAGTTTTAAAATTAGCCTTAAAAATTGCAGTGCTACACACTGGGAAGTTCAGCCAAGAGAGAGAACATAAAGCAATATTTTGTATCATTCTTATTACTCCACAAATAGATGCTAAAATTATTTTAAGAAATATGCAACATCTGGAATATTTCTCTGTAATCACATACAACTACTACAAACCTGCTTTTGAAGAACCTCTTCAGCACAATTTCATCTTAGCTCTTTTCTTAAATCCTTTCTAAGCTATTTACTTTTAAAAAAATATACCTATTTTCATATTTTGACAATTTTTACCAATACAAGGGTTTGGTAGGTAAATAACAGGCAACATAAGTGATTTACAGCCTTGTGTAAGACTGGAAGAACAGTATGCTACTAGGACAGAAAACTCACAATGCATTGGTTCGGTCCTCTCTGCATCGTTTTCTCTGCCTCTTTTGACTGTAAAAAAAATTATTCCCTTTAGTGTTCATACTTCATGGCCATTCAGAGGTCAGGCTCAGGTGACAAGCTTAGACAGCTTGGTCACCTGTTGCTTGTTAATATGATATTTTCTGTCTTCAAATGGTGTCTCCCCACCAGCATCCTCTTTTCTGGGGTAATGGACGTGATGTACTTAGCTACGTACAAAAAAAACCCAAAAAAACAACCAAGCTCAAAAATGTGTCAGTCATGTAGTCTTGAAAATGTTGGAGTTGTTTTAGAAATGTAAGTGGGAATGCACACGATGAGGTTGCAGTGAGGCAGTTTCTGAGCGCAATTGTTTTTTGCAGAGGAATTTTCAAACTGGAATTTTTTATTTAAAATCCTTCTTTATTTGTTGGTTTTTACATTTTATGAAATTGTTACGTAATGACAAGTAAGGAGACGCGGCCGATAAATGAAAATGGTGAATTTTGAGGAGCATATATACAACATATGTATTTCTTATTGTTGATCTGCCTGAACGATGCGGTTTGACTGAGAACATTCATGGTTTATAACATAAGGATGCTAAGATTTCTGTTTGAAGAAGGCACGATTTTGCTAAATATATAACACATTTCTGATTTTGGGGGGGGGGGTTGGGAAGAAAAAGGATATTATCTGCAGTTGTCGATGAAGTCTATAACTTCTGGTTTTGCCATATTTCATCAAATCAGCCTCTTAAAATTTGTGACACGAAGCACAGATCCAAATATATTTAGTGCAATAGTTAGCAGAAGCTAATGTGCTCTGTCAGAAAACTGAATCTCTTGATTTTTGTGTGTGAAGTGATTATGGTGAGAGGGAATATGTTCAGACTACCCAGATGCAGAAAGTGGAAACATCAGATTAAAATGAGAGCATTATTTCTCTAAAGAAGTATTATGAAAATATTTGAGCGAGGCCACTTCACAGCCAAAACATATGCTTAACTTCAATAAATACTAGTTTTCAGGCTTGTTAAGATCCATCTAATCATCCTGTTTTAAGTTGGCACTTCTGATTACAACAGCAATTTGTTCCTGGTGTTGATCTCAAGTACTGTAGACTAGCTTTGCAGAAACAGCTCCCAGGCAAGTACTGGGATCCTTTTTGTGTCACTGAAACTTGTTGTTGATTTGTTTCTGATATTTTTATAGAGGCTTTCAGAACTTTAATACAGTGAATATAAAAAAAATAAATTAAAAAAAGCACCAAATCAAGATACTGAAAATTTTTAAAAAGTAGCATGAGTTTAATACTCTTAAATTTGATTTCCATATATCAGTTTTTCATATATCTTCATGAGAAAAAAATAAATTCAAAAATTAGGGAAGAAACTTAATTTTTCTTTTTCAAGACTTAATTTCCTTACTATTGCAACATGTGAATCAAATCCTCAGTTTAGAAATTACAAGAAAATAATTGCAATCCAAATGAAGGAGCAAGATTATATCAAATAATGGAAGGAATGAGCATACAGCTTGCACACAAAACAGCATCAAGATGCAGCAACAAAAAAGTATCGATATAAAGCAATCAATGTTGTAGACAATATCTTTTAAATCTATCATGCTGCCTTTTGCCCTTTATATTAAGTCAGAGGGAAGGGGCTATAATGAATGAGCATGTCTTTATTCTTGTTGGCAACAGTTCTGTAGGAAACCTGGCAATATGACATTTAACGTGATTAATTCTGGGTTGTAGCTCTAGTTTACTTTTTCCCACACACATGCATAAGGAGTCATTATTAATTTTTAAAAAAACCAAGCCCAACATAAAGTGAAAATGTTTCCAAAAGTTATACTGCAAGATAGACTCAAAAATAAAAGGTTAATCATGTATTTTCAGTAATGTATACCTTATATTTTCACATTTATCTTTTTTTCTCCAATTTACAATGTGGTTTACCAAAGTGAAAGTGCTTAGGATGGTGAATATAAAGTTGGTCAGTTCATATCTAGCTTCTTAACAGGTTTCCTACATTAAATATAACACAGAACTGAAAGAAATCTCAGCTATTAGAACATACCATGAAGTATACTGTGGAAAACTTTGATATTTTTTCTTACTTCTTATCAGAAGGGGGCACTAGTGATCCATTATAAATAGGCAGTGTGACATTGCTTTTGTTGTTCCATATTTAATAATAATGATAATAATAATAATGATAATAATATAATTTCCCATTTAATATTGAGGGCATTTGTGTGCATAATTAAGATTATAAATATATAACGGTAATTCAAAAAGTTAAATAATTAATAGATTGTATGTAAATATTATGTTGTCTCTTATAGTCTTTTTATATTATTATTGAAATACTGTTCTCACAGTTCACTTACTGTCTGTAACAATGAACTAATGGTGATTATTTAATACCTAATTTTGTTGATTTCTAATGTAAAGGAGGTGAATTCTAATTGTAAAATATTTTTATAATGTTGGTTAAATATATTTCTGGAAAAGGCAGAAATTCAGATCCCACTGTTATAAAAGCTATTTATGAATGCTGAGATTTAAATTACCTTTTAGTTATTGCAACAAAGAAAATGGGTTAAGTATTCATATAATAACATTTGCATTGTTTCATATTCAATTAAATGGATGGAAAAATATTCTTTATCAGGACGCTTACTTACTTGTTCTTCTTGGCTTATCTGTTCCTGTACATTTTAGCAGATTTTTTAGTATTGCTTTGGCCTATAAACTCAGGTCAAGATGAGGTGGCTTTGCCATTTCATAGAATCAACTTCGGTATGCGAGCTGTGTGAGCAAGAAAAAGCGATGAACAATAATATGGTTTCTATTCTTTGTCCTCATTTTCTTGCTGTCTATAGGATAAAAACTGGCAGAGTGCATAAAACTGCAAAAAACGTAAGTCAGTAACAGCAGGAAAACCAGCTGAATTTTTGATTTGGAGATTGCTGAGTGATACTGTGTTGTAATAAAATACCTACTTATTAGATATGTAGATGGCAGCATTTGTGAAATAGTATCTACTCACAGATAATTAGATGCTCTTTGAAATGTCCACTATTATTTTCATGTATAGAAATTAGGGTCAATGAGGAGCTGAATTTCGCATTCAGTAAATTGAGTCAAGTTCCACACATGAAAAATACAGTATCTGTGTTTTATGACATCAAAATATGTGCAAATGTGAACTTTCCAAAACCTAAGATGTTATTTAGTGCCAAAATAGTTTTCATTAAATTATTTGCAAGTTATCAGCCAGTTGCTGTGTTCATTTACTCAGGTGTAAATCCAGAATTTTCTTTGTTCAAAGTGCAATTAAATCCTAAAATGCCAGTGAGAAGAAAGGTTCTTTGTACCTTAAAGGCAACTTCAAAGTATATATTCATGAGTATAGATAAGCGCTTTATGTGTGCATATAACCAGGCATTTTTCAAACAAAAGCGCACTTTTTCATGCAGGAAACTATAGTCATTCCAGATCAGCCATTTAATCCAAGCAAGCACATACCTGACCTCATACCCTTGAATCTTAGGTTCTTTTATTTCAATTTTCCTAACACCAGTGGTCCTTTGCAGATAATTATCTATGAAAGTTACTATCAGGATAAGTGGAAACCCATTGTTTTCTAATGAGACAACCTGTCTGAAGATCTCCTGTCTGTCATGCCATTTATTAATTAAATCTATTTTATTTATTTATTTGTTCATTTTTACTAACAAAAGCTTACATATTGAATAAGGATTTTTCAAAAAAAAATGAACTAAAGCAAGCTACCCGTGTAGTTTTTGCCCTGGCCTGGATGTAGACGGGAGATGTCCGCTTTACATTATCTCCAGTTACTGATTTATCCTCCTCAGTTATAAAACATTGACAGTGGTAGCAGTGTAGCCACAGAAACATGGAGCTGGGCATAGGCTTCAGATGGTTTTTGAGAAGCTGAATAAATAGGTGTATAGATTAGCACTTCATGAATTGTCTAGTCCAGACCCCTGGTACTGCCTATACTGAGTTCCAGGTCTTTTTGCTCTTGCTGCTGTCAATATCTGAATTTGAAGCTTTGTGTTATAATCTGACACTAGTTTGAGAGCCTGCAAAATGTCTCAGCATATTTCAGTAGTCACTAATTTTGAGGCTTATTTGGTATTATTTCAAATGTCACTGTTCTTAACATTTTTTTTTGTGTTTGGTCATTTCAGCTGAGATATTTATTACTTGGTACAGTGGTAAATATTAGGACCGTGCTGGAATTGACTTCTTACTGAGCACAACTTGATCTTCAAACAGAGAAAACCAGTTTTGTTACTTATCTGTATTCTATCACTTGTGAAGTCAAAGTGAGCCATTTTTCATGAGAGTTTGTTTATCTTTTACATTTCTTATTACTCCTTAACTTTACTTCATTTAATTATTCCTGAATTAACTCATTTGTATCTACTAATGCACAAAGTCAAAACTACCTAGGTATACAAAACAATAAAAAATGGAGCGTCCATTATTTAATTTTTTTCCTGCTGAAATGAAAAAAGCATGTTTATAATTGTCTAGTGTGAGTAGATATTGGTTATTTTTGTACAAAACAGGGAGACATTGTTCAGAGACACAGAGGCACATCTGCACATTTCTTCTTCTTCTTCCTTTCAGTTGAACTCTTTCTCTAGTCCAATGCTGATTTAAAAGTCACTGTTTTGATTCCCCCGACCCTCAAATTCTTTCCTGTCATTTCCTCATGAAAGGAGATTTTTTGAAGAATTCTCTTTCCAGTACTGAAATCAAATTAATTTCATATCTGTGAAAGGATAAAACCTGCAAATGACACTTATCTGTACATACACCAACATGTATCTCTGGCACGCCAACTTCTTACTGACATTATAAAAAGCTTTGATATACTAAAAAGAGGGTAATATTCAGGTGTCCAAAACCACAATGTGCTTGAATTTAAAATGAAGAATCTGACTTTATATTACTGGTTATTTACAGATACAATATCTTAAATTTGGTGAAAGTATATTACACTTAATGTGTTATGGAATTTCAAATTTTATCTAGTGAAAAGCATACCTTTGTACTGATTCTTATTATGACATTTGCAGTTACTGCAGAATTCAGAACTAGGTAACTCCAGGGCACAAGAGTCTTAGCTGCAGAATTTAAGGTGAGACTGTCACATGGTACACAAGATTTTGATGAAAGTAAAAACTAGATATCAATTATATTTGCAGTGGTATAAATTTAAAAATACTTCACTGAAATTTCTGGAGTTACTCCACATTGCAATGTGGAATATATGTGCAACATGTAATCATACCAATAGTTACTCAGTTATGTCAGCTCCTAAACTGGTAGGGAAAAAGGAGCCGATGAAGATACCTTACGTGGACTTGAATGGACAGAACTAACCAGTTTGTACCTCCCCAATCTGAAAGCTGCAGTGAGCACTCACACTTTATATAAATGAACTGTCAGAAAACCTACCTGATTCAGGGGAGCATTAAGAAGATGAGAAAAAGATTTGTAGTTGAATCTCCCCACTTTGTTTGTGTAGGTCAATAAACAGGGCACTTAAAATGATAAGCAGGTTTAACTTAATTCAAATAGCAGAATTTGAGCAGGCAGCTAATTTCAAGGTATAGAGTAAGAGCTGGAAGAGATCAAGTGATCAGGTATCCTTAAACTTTCAACAGGTTGAGCTGGACCTACAGAACTTTTCATATGTTGGTATTTATACTAATCAGTCACTACAGAAAAAATCCAAATTTTCATATTGAGGTCATCTTCACAGGGAAGGAAAAATACAGTTTGCTCTCCCAAGTTGTCCTTCAATTCTTTGCTAAATACACAGGAGACTGTGATCTGTCAGTACTTTTAGGAGTCTCAGTTATAAACACAAAAAATACTATTCTCTCCTTTTGTGCAATGGCATTCTTTAGTCACAAAGTGGTTTATGTTCTTTTTATATATAATAGAATTTTATTGTTTTCATTTTGCAAAGTAAAATAAAGGTGTGGAGAAGTTATTCAACTTTTTATCCAAGGTCACATAGACAGTCAATGCTCATAAGGAGTCTCTTACGGTTACCTGATGATTTTTTCAACTCTACAGTTCTTGTGTTTACTCTAACCTCCTGCGTAACTTGTCTCATCATGAAACACCTCCCTTAAATTTGTCACACAGATCTTACACTGCCATGATCGATCTTGCATTTCTGGAAATTTGAAAGTTTTCTGGTTTTCTAATTGTAATCACTTTTGTCCTCATAAAACTCAATGGCCTGAGGAAGATTACATGATTGTTCAACAGAAAAAGGAACTTAAAGCTCAGGACTTTGGCCCTGAGGATAATTTCCTGTTTAGGGAAGGAAGAAAAAAAAAAAAAAAA
>VXBL01008172.1:47531-70725 GCA_013400195.1 Aramus guarauna
TTTTTTTTTTTTTTTTTCAAAATTTTTTTGCAGGTGTTCCCTTTTGAGGAGAAACCTCCCATTTGACAGCCTTTTGGATGATAGTAAGAGGTGGAAATAGCTATCCTTAATGAGCAAAAAATGGTTGAGAAGGACTGAGGTTGCTGATATTGTTGTTGATCTCTATTTCCCTGAGAAAAAAAATATGATATCCATGTAAAAATGATAACAACTGCAAAGCCATAAGACATAGCTTTGGTTTTGCATGTTGATTTTTTGTTTCCAACTACATTAATTCGGAAAGGCAAAGAAAGTATATGTTTTTTTATTATGAGTTGAAGAGGTATGGCATATTTGGACCCATTCTGAGCCTGCAGCTATCTTTTCAGTTTCAGGATCACTGTAAGTGTGGCAGAAGAACACCTCAAGTGGATTTTAATTACAAAGCAAAAAAAAAAAAAAAGAAAAGAAGTGATGTGGGGAAGGGGAAATGGCAGATAATGTGACAGCAGAAACACAAGTCTCACTGCCCAGGTGAATTTCAGAACTTAGCCATGGCCCGTGGAGTTAATGGGTCACCGGGAGTCTTCTTTCTGACTTATCACAAGGCAGTTTTCAGGATCTCAGTGATAAAGTAAGAGATGCTGTGGTGGTTCCCATGGGATATGCGTTATTTCAGTAAAGCTCCTCTTTTTAGTTTCCTGTCTCCTTAGCTTTAGTAATAGATAACTAGTTCCTATATTAGATTATCTTTAATTTTTGGCAAATCTGTATTGGTCTTTTTCCTTGCATCTTCTTTTGCTCATCGGCTGTGACTCCTAGATCTTTGTGGATAGATAGGGAGTATTCTTAGGTTTTGTAATTTTGTTGGCTGTTTTACAAAAGATTAGTGTTTGGGGTTTTTTTAGGTTTTGTGTATTCTTGTCTTAGTTCTGTAGGACAAGGTGGATTGAACTACCATTTTTGTTTTATCTAGGACAGCTTAACACAGTGCTACCCAGCAGTGATCTGATGGGATCCCACACTGTGGAATTGCTCCCCACATGCGGCTGGATCAACAGCTTACCTGCACTCTGCTGCAAATACAATAGGTCTGATGCTTCTGCAGACAAAGTCTCTCAGAGCTAACTGGGAACCAGGCTGCAGGCTCAGAGGAATTGCACTGTTAGTTGACATTGTACTTCTATTTACTTCTGTGCTCTGCAGTCTCTATCCCATGATATCATTAGGTGAAAACCTAGCAAATGAAGCAAAAGGAGGCCCTTGGAAAAGGTGAAAGCACAAGTAAGGAGCTCCAGTTGGAGCAGTTCATTCAGCTTGTTTATTGTAGCTCAGGGTCAACCGGGAAAGGGACTAAGAAGGGCAAGATGATGAGTAGATGACCTGTGGGAGGGAGGAAAGATTGACTTCCAGCACCTTATGCATAAAGCATACACCTGTTTGTACAACAGGCCCTGAAGAAATGAGAGGAGGCAATAAGAGATGATAAGGTACTGATGAATGAATTTGTGTTTCCTCAGTTGAACAGGAAGAACCAAATTTCAACTATTTCAATGGTGATTTTCTTCAGGAAAATACTGCAAGGAGGCATTTCAGTGTTATATACCCCTTGATTAGCTCTACAGTTTTATTCGCTTATTCACTTATTTGCCCCTTGATTAGCTCTACAGTTTTATTCATGTGCTTTCACATCTAATGACTACTGTGTATTAATATGAAAAGAGTTGAACCCCCTTCTTTCCAGAGCAACTTAGCAGAAGAAATATTTCATATCCAGACATGGTAGAACGCATCTGGGTACAAGAATCTTGTTGTCACAAAGGAAACTAAACACACAATACAGCATGAATACTTTACTCACCAAAAGAAAATTATTTCAGTCAGAACTGTGACATGCGTATTGTCTGACAGTACGGTATTTTAGTCTTAGTTATATTTCAATGTCATTACATTACTGATTGCTATGTACTGCATTTTACCTCCTTAATAGTTTCTACCTCTTAGTAGTTGCTCTAACTACAACTGGGAAGGTATCTATGTGGTAGGGGGTCAACGTTGACTGTGCATATGTAAACTGGCACTTCATTTATAGGAAACAATGGAAGGTAATAAGTTATTTGAATTCAGGGATTCAGGTATTGTGTTCTGCTCAACCCACTTAGTACATATGTAAAGAATAGAAGTTATTTTCAAATCACTAAGGGCTTGCTTGTTTTCTCTCCTTTAGCTGCATAAATAAAAATCTATCACGAGAGTTTGATAACATGATATCTATAACAGAAAATATCATAGAGGAAAACCTAATTTTTCTGCACAACTAAAACCAAATAATCTCAGTGTTAAACATTTTTATGATGGATATGATAATAGTTGATGGTAGAAAGGATAAAGAGGATGTTCTGGAGCATAAAATAATGAAATTATCATTGAGAGTGTTATTAAGGGAGAGAATTCGTGAGACCTTCTTTAGGCCTTTCCATGTACCTACCTAGTATATCCCGGACAGCATAGAGAAAGTGTAAAGTTGGAACAATTACTGTTCACTTGAAAGGTTAAAGATCACCAAGGTTCAGGAGCAGGAATCAAGGAGAGAAAAGGAGCCACACAGGAGCAGCAAACAGAGTGGAAGGTGAGCCCAGTCTTCAGACACTTCTGGCTGCTGCAGGAAGAATCCACTTGCAGTATTGCCCCAAAACCAATTGAAAATAAATGTGGAAATGTAACTGGTCTTTGAAATAAACCTGACAGCTCCCTGATGGGAAAGCAAAGCAGAAGATCATCTTGAAGAACTGCGAAATACTGCCCTGGCCTTAACTCTAAAGCCTGTAGGAAGAGAAGAAAAGACAGTGAAAAAAAAAAGAGACAAAATTGTATCAGAAAGGGTAGACCTAATAGATGTGAAAACACTGCTTGTGTTTTATCTGAGGATGGAGAAAATGTCCTCTTTATACCTGTTCCCTTGTTAATTTTGTTCAGAGATCTAGATTAATCTCAGATACCATTGCTTGTAGCTTTCAAAGGAGGAACTCTTTCGTAGTCATTAGGTAGTTCAGACCATAGTCTGAAATCTCTTGTGTCTGTCTTCCACTTCCCAATAGCTGCCTGAAATTAGTCCATGGATGACACTGGACTTCGGTGTGTATACATTTATAAATGGCTACATTGAGCAGCACTGAAAAGTAGCTGGTTTAAGATCAGGCATGGAGATGAAATCTGCTGCAGCAGGGAGAACAATCCTGTGGGTTTTTTACTGCACTTTCAACTGAAATGGGGCCAAATCTGTCTTAGGAAATGAAGTTAACACTTGACAAGTCAATGGTAACTTGACCATCTTCACTGTGCTGACTAGTATCTCTCTGACACAGTAGGGATCCAGTCCACACTTTGTATACTGCCACTCATCCTATCCTAAATAGAGAACATAAAATTTCTTTTATTATTTTATATATGTAGAGTCAGAGAGAGGTAGAAATTATATGAGACTGCCACTATAGAAAAAAGCGCAGTAACTTTGTCAATGACCAGAGAAATAACATTGTCAAGTGAGAAAGGAATGCATCAAAATAAAAAATGAAGTCTTTTGCTCATTACCTGGTGGGTAGCATGTGTGCTTCTTTGTTAACTTCCCTCATACTATACTGTGCTGGGCAATTTCTCAGCACCCTGTTGAGCACAAACAATGCTGCTTAAACCAATAAACCTGGTCGGCACCTGTTACCCTCCAACCTGTCCCAACTGCTTTGTGATTTATGTGAAACAACGAAAACAGGAAAATAGGTTGAATCAGTGACTTGTGAAACTGAAGAGGAGTCCAGCCTAAGTATGAATAAAAACATCAGGCTAAGTCTAAGTCTCAGAAATGAAAGATATGCACGTGTTTCAACTGTAGCCTATTAGTAGTATGTGTAAGGTGATTGTGTAAGAAACACAATTGTTTCTAACTTTATCTTCTCTTCCTCACTTTCCTTTACTCTTCCCAAACTTTCCTGGAAAGTGGTAATACATAATCTCAAGGACTGGTGATTTTCTTAGTTCACTTCTGAAATGCTTCAACAGCATTTAAAACAAAACAAAACAAAACAAAACAAAACAAAACAAAACAAAACAAAACACAAAACAGAAACACAAAACAAAAATGCCTATTTCTTGTCCTCTTTCAGTGATTAGGTAGATGACATACAGCATCAGATTTTTTTGTGAGCTGGACTGTATATGATATCAGAGGAACCCCATGTTTGCTGAGTTTATCAGCCACGACCAGCTACACAAATGGATAAATAATTCATAGATCTCCTTCTTAGCCAAAGAGATTATAAGAAAACTTGATTGCAATACAAAAAAGATGTAGCAGATATGTACTACAGAATACAATTGTAAATACCTCATTCAAATATTAGCGAGTGATTATTTGCTTATTAGTCGTCCTCATCACAAGCTCTGTCTCTATTTCCTCTAAGACTGAAATCTACCTGGACACACTATCTGATAAAATTTGCACTTCCAGGCCCTCTTAGAAGTCAAAATGTTTTTCTCACTGATGAACAGGAGAGGGCTTGAAGGGTCACAGGCAAGATCCTTGTTAACAAACTTAACCTTTAGCCCCCTAGAAAGAGAATTACAACTTTCAACTTTTTTGTTGTTTGTTTCTTTTTTCCTGTTTTAAACTGAGCACGATTAAGTCTTTTTTTTTTTTTTTTTTCTTGAAATGTCTTTTCATTGTGCAGTTAGCCCTGAAAAGATAAATTATTATGAAAGAAACAAGGAACAAGGCTCCATACCTGGCAAGGACCTGTGGTAGAAAACTTAGAAGCATACTCTTGTACTCTCTTCCATAACATGACTCGGCTAGGGCAGTGATGTAGTGCAAACACTTTCCATGTTCACGAGGGCTAGCACCTAACCATAGGTGGACACTGAATGCAAATACTGCATCAGGTCTGGCACTGGCCCAGAGGGTTTCCAATGGAGTGGCCTTTCATTCCTTACCAGACTACACTCACAGCTCGTCTTCGTAACACATTTCTGGACAGAAACTCTCTTTAAGGACAAGAGGAGTCCATGTTTTTAGACCACCCTAGGGATGATTCTCTCACTGCAGGTGGTCATGCTGACTGACACTATCCCTACACTATTCCAGCCTCAGAGAGACAGGGACGAGGACTTTTGGTCTTCGTCATTAGAGGGAAATCCATGTCCTGTAATGATCATTGGGCAGTTGCTCCCATACGCCATTACTGAATGGGCATGACCTTCAAGGGACGTAGGAGGCCTCCTGTGTCCCTGTGAGCCCCCTTCCTCAGTGAGGCCCAAGCCCTTCCCTGAGGAAGGCTGGTGTCAGAGATACAAGCTAGATAGGAGATTCATGAGCAGATCCTGAAGGCAGAGAGATGTAAAAATTCAGAAAAAAGAGACTATTTCACATTTGGACAGTCCTTTATTTAGTACTGCCTTCATTCACATTGCCAGCTGAGGTAGAAAGTATTTGAGTGTGTGATTCTTTTTCCATATCTCTAGCCATCACTGCTTGTTTTGCTTTGGTATTCAATCTCTGTGATGTTGTGAGCACTCTCTAGCGTCTGTTCTCACTGTCAGTCTTTCTTTTTCCTCTCTCCCTCAAAACAGTGACACTTTGAGAGCATGGGCAGATGTTAAGTTGCAGCAGACATTGCAGTAAAAGTCCTCAGAATCATAGTCGTTGAAAGCACAGGTGTTTTGAAAGTAAAGTTAGATTGACTAGCATAGAGCTAGGAAATCTGTATTTAATTGTTGAATTTTGAACTCTTTGCAGCATTTGTATATAGGTCAACTTCTTGCAAATAATGGGACTTGGGGTTTTTGTGAAGGGGGAATAGCTGATGTCCTTACAGATTCATATGGTGCCCGATGGAGTATAGTTTACTTGAGGTGTAGATTTTACATATGAAAGTACATATATTTTCTTCATTTTTTTCTTCTGTTGTACTAAGTTTTCGCTTTACTGCCTTTCCTACTTAAAGCCCACTGATATAGCTGCTACCCAGGATGGAGGGCTATGAGGACTCCAGTCACCTTCCTTCGTGCTCCTATTAGCAGCATTTTAAAGATCCAAATGTTACTTTTCCAGATTTCATCCTCACATAACTGTTTTCCTGGTTCTATTATATCTGCTCGTAGGGAAAATTTTATTGTACAATTGTATACTGTATGACTTGTGTAATGGGAAATAAACTTCATTATCCGCGAGCGGCGAAACAAGTCTGCAATTGTCTATAGGTGTTTATAAAAACTGAAGTAATATACGATTTAGTGTTGGGGTTTTTTTGCATGTATAGTTAAGAACAACAGAAACTGAGCAAAAACTTGTACTTTAGCCATTTATGACACTGGTCAGGAAATACCCATGATCATATGTCATAAGAGATAGCATTGGCAGGCACAAGGAGCTTTGAATCATTCGAGCTGTAAACAGTTTACATAAAATTCACCCTTGTCATGTTTTTATGTTTTTCTGCATTCATTGTAGAATAAAACCAAATTATATTGCTTTTACAAGTCAGATGAAGACATTCTACTTTGTAGACATCTTGGCCTATTTCTGCCTGACGATGTTTGCCTTTTCTATCTCATTCCAATTGCTCCAGTAGTTAATCCCATAAAATCAATAGCTTCTTCTGCAGAAAATACAAACACCATCAAGCTGTTCAAAGCTATTTCTTATACATGAAGAAGTATTTTTATGGAGTTAGGAACAGATTAAGGAGAAAGTTTGTATGGGGTGAATAGAAAAACCCCCCACCCCCTGCCCCATTCACTGTTAGTCCTTGTTCCTGCCCTATAACAAAAATTAAATTCTCCTGAAAACTTTTAAGTATGTGATTATGAGAACTGACCTGTGACTATTTTGACAATTAACAGCTATCCACTGGAATATTTATGCTGAAAAATTTGCACAGTCATTTTATGATTTTTGAGCCATGTTTTTTGGCTGGTGTCTTGAACTGAGCCAAATACATGGTATTTCATGTTATGCTCTTCACTGCTATGTTTGCGTTACTAAAAATCTTTGCACAGATGGGCAGAGGCAGTGCTGTCAGAAAATTTTCAGTTGCAAATTCTCTGCTAAATCCAAGCTTTTTCTCCCTCCAATTGTTTAAAAATAAAACAAAACAAAATGCATAATATGCCTAGTTCTGGTTATCTTTTATGCTAACTTACAGCAAAATATATTGCCTAACTTTCTATTTCTTTTTATTCCTCCAGAAGAAAGATTGTTATGAAGAATGAGGATTACTTGGCTTATTTCCTCTTAATGCTTTCCTGGTTTTAGCCATTATTTTTTTCCCTTTCTTTTTTCCCACAACTGTTTTTTTGTTTTGTTTTGTTTTGTTTTGTTTTTTGGGGTGGTGGTGGTGTTTGTTTGGTTTGGTTTGGTTTTTTTCCTAGTATGATTTTACATTAGCATGAATAGAGGAACTGAATGATGTCAAATAAGATCAAAGCCCTTCATCCTTCATCTCATCTAAAAGGCAATCTCAATCTACCTTGAACTTTTGAGGACTTTAACTAACTCTTTTCTATCCCTCACGTTTGGCAGAAAAATCTGATGCTTCTCACACTGGCAAATAAAGAAATGGGAAACATGTAGTCCAACTCCTAAATTGGAAAAGAGCAGTAGTAGATTATCTCTTAGTAGTGTATGTGCATGGAGCAAGATCCCATTCTTTTTTGCTTCCCTTGGATTTGTATTAGGGCTGTAATAGTGTAAATCACATCATATATGCAAATACTTATACAGAATTTGTTCTATTATGCAATCATTTGCACTCTATGAAAATATTCAAATACAATTTTTGTGAATTTGGAATAGTTGTATGACAAAATTATGTAACACGAAATATGATATGCCTGGCCATTACGCACTATATACTACGTGCTAATCCCCTGTTTAAACAGATCCATTCCTCCAATATGGGAGGAGAGGTAGTAGGATAAGACCTTGGTGACTTCTGATCATCTATGAATTCAAAATAACTAGCTCATATGCATCCTATAATATTAAATACATTGGAATAAATAATATCTTCAGTTGTCCTGAATGAGACATACATTCGTAGAGATGGCCCTTCTCCCTTTTCATTCAGGTTGAGTCATAGTCTCTGCTTGACCCTACCGGGAACAAAGCTCTCAACTTCTGTCCCCTGAATAATTCTGTGCTACTTCTTCGTCAAACCCACCTCAATCTTATTGTGTAGATCAACCAATAGATTTATTAAAGAAGATTTTGTAGGAAAAATAGTATTTAAAATAAAGCCATATTTCAAGATTATCACTGCAGTGAAAGGGTAGGCCTGTTGCCTGCTCCAGGATTTTTCTCTGCAAAAGATGTTGAATGAGGTGTCAGGGAATCAGCTGAAAGGTGCCAGGGATTTTTCTGTCCCTAGGGTGGCTCAGAGTCAGGAAATGACAGGTAAATTTCAGCAACTTTTGCTTTCTTGCTCTTTGGGAGTGCAATCTCTGGACATACTTTTCTGATAAAAATATCTTCTTAATATTTTGAGATGTTTATTTAATTCACTCATTATGAGCTGGGCTAGTAATTTTGTATGTATCTTTGTCTGTAGCAAACTATATGTTATTTATATATATATATATGCAAACACACACATGCACACACATACAAGCATATATTTATAGTCATACATATACACATATTTATATGTCTAGTCTGCAAACACATTATGTATAGTTAGGTATAAATATAGCTACAAACAACATTAGTATATATAAATATGTGTAAGCTGTCATTAAATCTGATTATGATTTCTTCCTCGCAGAAAGAGTATCTATGAAATGGTTTTTATGTTGCTTTTTTGAAGACTTGCTGCTAATGCATTGGTATTTGGTGCTCACATATTTTAATATGCTGCATGCCTGAATGACAGATGATTATCTGACAAAGGAAATCTGGTGTTAAGCAAAATGAGCTAGTACTACATTTAAAAACCCCAACTCTATCAGAACAACAGTTAAGTATATGTATTGTATTTTAAAAATTTAATAGCTGCCTATTGCTGCTATTGTCTTTGTCCATGTTGACAACAAAAGGATAAATACAGTGCATACAGTAGGTCCCTCTGGTTATACCATGAACATGACACATGTCATCCTATGATAAATTGGCTCTGTGTCTGTTCAATTTCAAATCCAAAGCTCTGGAGGCAGAGGTGTTAGGAAGCAGGCATAATTCTGGCGAGCAGAGGCCTCAGATGCACAAAATTAGTGTGCATGGAACAGATAACAGAAAACGAGAGGGAGACTGAGAGGAAGTTTGCGCAGGTTTGTCAACTTCCTGCGGTTTAGGTAGTATTGGCAGATGTTAGGTGTGAAAAAAACATCTGTAAGCATGATAATGAATGTTACCAGAATTTGAAGTGACAACTGTATCGAGCACAAATGCTGTCTTGTTTCTTCATTTGCATACCAATTAAATAAAAGACCCAAATATTAGGTTCCAGAATTTGTTTGACAAATAATCTGTGGGGCTTACTCGGTACATCTGGGTCAGACATGTTGGCTGTGTGACAGATGCAGTGTCAAAAGGAGATTTCAACATGGAAAAAATGTATTCAGATTGTTACTAAGTACTGTACTTAAAGCAGAGATTAGAAAAGGGTCTAGTTCAGAAATTGCTTTAAACATAGTGGTATCTACCTCTCTCTAGGCATTTTATTGTGCATTACTGTCAGGTCTCGTATGCGAGACATCTTCCTCACCAACTGCTGAAGAAGGTAGCAGGCAAAAATAGTGCTGTTCCGTACCATTACATTGTGCAGCTATCTTATTCCCTGGGCAAATACATATGTTTTGTGGGACTACTCAAAGAGTAAGGGACTCCTTGATGTGAGTAAGGATGGCAGAATCAAGCATTACATGCTTAAGCATTCATGCAGAATTTTACATTTTTCATGCTGCTCTGAAAAATTTACGAAGTAGTTCATGTGTGGTGAAGGTTCAGGTCAGTTCTCGTTTTAGTAAAACCAGTTCACCGGACCCTGATTTTAGACCAAGCTTGAGCCAAAGCAGGTTAGCTGTTCTACCAGCCAAATGCAGCTCTGGTAAGTGGAACCTATATGCCTTGCTAGTATGCATGTCTTCTGGGGTATGCCACCCATGGGACATTTCATTTTGCCCTCCTTGATGCCATGTTTCTCAGTAGTGAACACTGGATTTCACCTTCTACTGAGCCAAAGTTACTTCCTGTTATATTTTAAATAATCTGTCTCTTCTTACCAGTCTTCCCAATTTTCCAAATATTTGAGGGTCCTAAGAGGCTACACCTTGAATAATATTAAACCATTAGACAGTGAGCATCTATGTGAGTGTTTGGAGATGCATAAGATTAAGACTTGTATAGGAATGGACCCTGGGAATGTATCTTGAAAAATTCCCATTGAAACACTGTCTGTGTGCACGCTGTTGTACAGAAAAGCCCTCAAACTAGGAAAAATTATCCGTCTTTGCAGTGCCTGCTTGCACGACTGCCACTGGGTTGATGTATAGATATTCTGAGCAACAGGATCATGGTATGTGTGACACTTCTGAGACAAGCATGCAATAATAAAATAATCAATATAAAATTTTGATAAATGCAATTCTTTTAAAATATGTTATGTAGTAATAAAATTACTGCATCTCTTTTTTTTCCCCATTTCTTCCTTGTTTTTTATCAAGGAAATGAATTTACATGGGGTAAATGTAGTATTTAAATATTTAAAATTTAAATGAAGAAAATCCTCTTCAATGCACCTGTACATACTAGATATGTCTAAGTCCATTTGGTATAAGAAAGTAGGCCATGAAATTACGTGTTTCAAGAAGTTAAACTACTCGCTCACAGAACTAAAGTTTTCTAACCTCTTCTGTAAATGGCGAACTAGTTGTGAAAATCCAGACAGAACTCAAGCTATTAACACTGCATAAAGGTGCAGTTTGCTAAATTTCAGAGTTTGGGAACGGGGGAACATGGAATTCCCACTGATGAAAAAGCAGGAATGGAAAAAAAGTGTTTTATATACCGAAATGGTGACTTTTATAGCATATAAAATCTTTAAAAATAAAGTGAATAAAACCAGAGCACTGTAGGTTATGCTGCTATGTGGAAGGAAAAAGACACATGGTTAGTTTTGAACCAGCAAGTGTTTCATACTGCAACCAAGGGATGCATTTTGCAGGGATGAAATTGAGCAAAGGAAAATTTAGTCTTATTACCAGGAAAATGTATCTAATAGTGAGATCTATTAGAATTGTGGAATAGTCTCTAGAGAGAAGTGATGGAAGCCCCATAGTTTGAAAACCAGTCTAGGGAAAGGTTTTCTTGCCGGGAAATAACCTTGTACTAGCTGTAGAAGGCATGGTGTCACCTAATGGAAAATTTTGCCTCAGACATCTTCTGTACTCTGATTTGTTATTAGCACACTTGTATAGCATTTCACGGAAATCTGGAAAAGAAGACAGGATCTTGATCTCATGATGCTTTTCATGACACAACAAAAGCAAACAAATTACAAAACACTCTATTGTGGCCCAGTATCATTGCTAAGGGTTTTTTCATGTCCATGAAGTTTCAATTGACCAAGGTTACTTTATGTCTTCATTATCTTTAATTATTTTTCCTGGGTTTTGTTCTGGTTTTTGTTTGTGAGGTGTTTTGTTTTGTTTTGCTTTGTTTTTTTTAATTCTTCTTTATTTTTTGTTTATATAGTTGTTGATTTCCAACATCATGAAGTCATGTATGAGCTGAGAGCAATACTTGCATGGAAGGAGATAGAAGAACTCCATTAACATTTGTTCAAGCTTTAAAAGAAAGTTCTTCAGACAGTAATTTGTGGTTTTTGTTCACTTTTTAGGAAAATGCATGTAGCATAATTGTTCATTTAAATGCTAAATGTTGATGTGTTGTTGGATATTAGCGAAAACCAGTAAATGTTAAGTTTGCATGCTTTAGTATTCATAGTAAACTGCATATATTTCTCCAACAGAATTTCAAAATCCTCCTGAGTAAATAATAATAAAGTACAACTTCTCTGTAGCTTTTCAGGTGATTCCTGTGAGATAACTTGCTGGATGCCTGTCCATTTCTGCTGGAAGCACGTTGTTAATCTCTACGGAGCATCACAGAGTGCTCATATGGAGCAGCAGATCTGAACTACCAAGGAGAGAAAAGGTTCCTCTCAGGGAAGTAACATGAAGCGCACATATGCATATGACTTGTCTTCTTTAACTTTTCCTGGGGAAAGTATTTTCTTTATTCTCTACAGTTGTTTCATAAACTCTTTTATAAGGTTATGTTCAGTTCAGTCTTACACATTTTTATATTGTCAAGAATAAAGCTAATAATTACCATGTTCCAATCATCAGCAATGATCTGACAACTATTAAGTTGTAATATGAAATGTTAAATACAAGGCACTAATACTTACTAAGACATTTCTAGGTCCCAATTGACTAAGAATTTATCTTAAACAGAAATATGAGAGTGAATAAATACCACTGATGGTGGTGCACAAAGGAACAGAGGATTGGCTGACATCAAGTCTGCATTTACCTAGCTTCACCATCAGTGTGAAGATAAAGTTGCTTTTCATGACTAAAATCTGTTCATTCAAAGTGAGTCAAAGATTTGCCTTTCAGTCATGAACAATGCTCAGGTTTCAACTAGATTTTTGTTAAAAATGAGTTTGAAAAATGCCCCTTTGTTGGACAAGGTTTTTACATTTATTTTTATATTTAACTTACTTTTCTTTATTCCAGTGTGAAAGGTTAGAGTTTGTCCAAGAAAATACAGCATGTCAATAGCTTTGTTCTCATGCATGTTTCATGATTGTTCCTATATTGAAACCTTCTTACTTGTAGGTCTTATGACAACTTGAACAGCTGGAAGCGTGGTGGTGGCAGTCATCGTCTGTGTTTCAGATCATCTTCAGATTTGCTGGATAACTATATGAAGGTCATTCAGACATCTACATAGCATGAATTCCCTGGAGTCTGATAAGGTTTTAAATCTATGTTCTAGCAAAATTTTATCTTTTTCTGCTTTTCTTTTTTTTTTCTTGTTTTCCCTTTCATTTTCAAAATGAAGTACACAATGAATCAGCAGAGTTTGGAGATTTATTTTACAGTTAAGTAATAAAAATTCTTAATCTTCATTTGAAGGTGAATCATACAATTAGGATATTGAAGAAAATGATCAATGCACGCAAAACACCCCACAATTACGAATGGATTTTTTTTTTTTTCATTTTTAAGCTTAGTCTGAACTTATTTTTGTGGATAATACCAAATATAAAATTATGTTGTTCTCTTATACAATTTGTTTTTATTACCTGGATAATGTTCCTGAGAAATGAATTGATTAACCATTGCAATGCAAATTTGTGTGGGTTGACTCCGTCTCTTGTCAATTGAGTTGTCAAGTCTCCCTCCTGTCTCATGGAGGGAAGGAGAAAGATCAGAACAGTGAATCAGTGCAGGATAGAAAAAGGTGAATGCAGAAAGAAACAACAAATTTCGTCTTTGGAGTTGGAAATTTGCTAATGCTTACAATATGATTTTGTTTAGTCCGATTTTTATTTTTTTGTTTAATTCCTGCTGCCAGCATACTTATCAACTGTTGGAATAAAATTTTAAACTACTTAGAGGAATTACAGAGTATGAAGATGCTTGATCTGTTGTAAAACAATGTGAGAAAAGTCCACTACTGGCAAAAGGCTTTGAAGTCCAGAGGAGGCTGCTGTCATGAAATTGCTAGAAACTGCACCACTTTTGGTGAACCAATGGCTCTCAAAGTGGAGTTGCATTTCATGACATAGGTAGGAATTTATTGCGCAGACTATTTGGAGGAGTATGGAGCTGTGGCTTGATTTTATCCTGTCTCAGCTATGTAGACGATGTAAGAAAATTGTAATTTCTATATGGTATCAGATCGCTTCTCCTGTGCTGAGTCAGAAGACTCTGCTATGCAACATATGTGTGGGATTCTGTCTTCAATCTGTTCACTTTTAGCACTGGGTTACACCACGATAATCCCAAAGCTGCTGTACAGTTTGTAACAGAAAAATCCATGGCCAATATCACTAATGGGGGTGACTAAACTGCGACTGAAGAAGGGGAAGATGTGACTCAGGTGCTGAAAGAAAGAGCTTATGAGGAAACTAGATGTGCATGGAGAGCTGCTGGCAAAAGATCTTACAAGATTCTCAGACCCTGTGAAGTGTGAACGATACTGAGCCCAACTTGGCAATGTGCTTCACATAGTCTGTTCTTCCATAGGCGGGAGCCTCCCTGGCATGGCTGAATTATAATGCTGTTAGACTTGCACATCTTGTGGATATCTGTGCAATGTACCATCAAATTGTCAGCGTAGCTGCATTGAGGTTATGGTGTAGAATGTATTACTTTCTGTAACAGGAATGAACTTGCCCACTTGAAATATTTTCAGTAGCTCAGTTTGCTTTGCAGTTCCAAGGACTTCTTGCAGCATGTGTTCATATTTTAGGCAGTTAGTTTTTCATTCTTTAATTAAAGTCTCATAGGTATCCTGATGAAGCATCCCATGCCATCACTGAAAAGATTTCTTTTGGCATCAGGTAGTGTAAATCTGGGCTCTTAAAACACTTTAGGTTTATCCTGGTATATACATCAATACAATTTAACACCTTTCTAATTATTAGTTCCCTGGTCATAGTAGACATGCATAGATGTATCTGCTTTCACTTTGAAAGGTCCTTTCATGTTGCCAAAACATCAAGAATCAACCTTAATGTAAATAAGGACCATTCTCCAGCCTATAAAATACTGAGGCACTTACCTAACCTATATATTCTAGTAAAATGTTCATACTTTATCACTTTATGAATAATATTTGTAAATAACAATCTGATTTGTTTTTGTGGTTTTTTTTTTTGTTTGTTTGTTTGTTTTTTTAAGGCTTCCAATAGCTTTATTTTTGCCTTTGTGCATGTATCTTCATGGCATGTATTGAAATTTATGCATTATGATAATAGTCACTGTTAAATACATTTATGAATCTGGTCTTGGTCTTGGTCTTAAGTTTTCAGACACCAGTCTTGATCTTTTAAGATGCTGCACATCCCATTCAAAGCCACTGTATTACCAGAATCTAATCTATGAACTCCTAGATCTTTATTTAAAAGACTAACAGAAGGTGCTCAGCTTTGGAAATCTTGGTCCAACTCAAATATGAAGAAGAAAGTTGTTAAAGAGTGCTGAGATGAACTCTGCTCCTAAATACACTGGACAGATTTTTTTGTTGACTCTCAAATTCTTGACGTCATTGTGTAATTTTGCAAATAAACGATGCATATCATAGAAATTGCCAAAAAAACCCACCAAACCCCCAAAACTTACAATATTATCTATCCAGCATCGGAATTTTTTTTCACATGAATATTTTAGAATTTTATAATCCCAAAATTAATGGATTAGCCCTAATCCAACTGTGTGCATTATATTTGGATGCTGAGATAATAAGGTAATTTTGTGTGTGTGCAGTGTTTAAAATAAAGTTCACCTTATCATCTCCAATGTTATATCTTAGTAAACATTTAGGATTGCTGCAACAGAGATCTGGGAAGTGAGGAAACAAGAAAAGTTACCAATTTGTGGCTGCTTTGGGGTTGTACTGGATACATAACCTGGATAAACATTTTGGAAAAAACAAATACTTTATTATGTCATCAGTGCAACAGGAAGTAGACCGGATGTAGTTATTAGATCAGTATGATAATAAACAAATATTTCTCTAACATTTTTTGTTCTCAGAACAAAACCCATCTCCTTCAGTAGCAAGACTCCTTCACAGTCTTTGAATTGGTTTCGAGGCTGAAGGAAACTTATAGCAGGGTTAAAGAAGAGTGTATGACAATTGAGTTTATATTTTATTTAAATAATTAAATCACTAATTCTCAGTCCATTTGCTATTTTCGTGATTATAACAATGACAGCTAGATTACATATCTTCTTAGTGGTCCCGTAGTAACCCATGATCTATTACAAGATGCTTTGCTTTGGTGCTGGTTTTATATTCTCTTTCCTACTAAAGTTTCACTGAATGGAAAAGGCTTTTTAAATATCTTCCTAAAACACTTAGAAGCATAAGGAGGTGAGTTAGATAAAAGATGATCTCAATGTTAAGTGATTAAGAGTATCCTTAGTGAAGCTGAAAACTAATCAGCATACACTGAAATGTTTATTTATTATGTACTATTTCTGTTGACATTGACAGAGAATGAACCACCATTAGTACTAGGTTCTGAGAAACAGTCAAATTCCCTTTCCCAGACAGTTTATAATGTCAGGCTGTATGTGTGTATGTCCTGTGTTTGTTTTATTTTGGTTTTAATTCTTTATTTTTGCTAAGACTATTGGACCTTGCATGCCTCCCTTGGACATACTTTCTTAAGGGATGGAAAAAAGTAATTTGTCAAGTTAGTTTCATATTTCTCTTTATGTATTCATATCACTGAACAATACTTCCAAAAGTAAAATCACAGAATCCCAGACTGGTTTGGGTTGGAAGGGACCTCACAGCCCATCTAGTTCCAACCCCCCTGCCATGGGCAGGGACACCCTCCACTAGCCCAGGTTGCCCCAAGCCCCATCCAACCTGGCCTTGAACACTGCCAGGGAGCCAGGGGCAGCCACAGCTTCTCTGGGCACCCTGGGCCAGGGCCTCAGCACACTCATTGTGAAGAAAAAATGGTAAGAAAGTGATAGCTGTCTTCTAAACTGACATGAAGAATGACAATGTTGTGAGTGCAGGAGTGAAGGCTTGCAGGTCTTGAGATACCATGGGCATCCCTGATAAATGCAGGATATGACCATCCATGTTAACATAGGAATTTTTCTCAGCTGTCATTTGTTCTGACCTTCACCACATAGAGATAGAACAGGACAAAGTAATTAATGCAAGCTTACATGGACTGGATGCTTCTGTTCCCTATGGTACTGTGGAGATGGATCACGGCACAGATAGCTTCAGTCCTGTTGGTGCTTTCCCCTCCCACCAGAACAAAAGGTTTTCATGCAGAGAGATGGATTACTCTGTCTTTAGGGACCATATCATGAAAACTCTCTTTTCGCCTTATATGTTCACCGATTTTTCTCACTATCTCTCTCTCTTTTTACTCTGTTCAAGGAATTGTGGTAAAATCAGCAGGAAGAAGAAAAAAAAAAAAAAAGCCCCCAGTTTCTTAGTTGTTCCTGTCTATGAAGTATTTTCTACTATTTACCATCAAAGAAGCGTGCATTCAACTCATAAACAAAACAACCCCAATGCTATTACACAGATTTAACTGTGTTCTTCAATAATAGATGGAATTTAAGCTAACTGAGCAATGTCCTTTTACTCTGAAATCATTCTTTGTTAATTATCCCCTTGACTTCTCTTATTTCTCTTAGCAGTAATTTCTAATTTTACTGTGATCTTTTATTCACCCATAACCTTTGAACAATATTTCCAGACTATTTTTTTATTCAGATAATTTCAGCTGATTCTCTTCAAGTGACCTCAAAAAGTACAATGAACAGCAGCCAAAATCTCTTCTCATGCTCTTCTCCATTTTAATAAAGCTCTCCTCTTCTTTACCCACTTTAATCTTTTAAATATCATTTATTTATACATTCAAAAACATCATTACAAAACAAAAGTGTACTCTTTCACAGCTGGACAAGGGGAAGAGCACAGAATTGAAAACAAACTTTTCTCTAGGAACCAGAGTGAGAAAGAGATGGGAAGAGATCACAGAAATCCTCATAACCACCCCTCTCCAGGCGCTGGACAAAGATGCAGAATTGGAACCTCTTCTGACCTGCCCTTGTCCATAACCTTGTTTGGTAGGTCTGGAAGATATGAAGTCCACATGGTTTGAGTTTGTTGGTTGGGTTGGGTTTTTCTGAGGATGAAGTGAATCTAGAACATAACAATATAAATGAATAAATGTCCACACTGTTTCTCAGAATCAAGAGAATGATTCATTGCAAAGAAATTGAATAAGTATACAAAGGTATGATAAAAGCTAAGGGAAATGTCACTGCTGTTGACATTGCCTGAATTCTGTGCAGTTATAGATTTGTGGATGTGACAGAAATGGATCAAATGGTACCTATTTTTCCTTTTAAAAATTCAGCTGCTGGTAAGATACATGTTCTGAGAAATGCAGTCTTTAAGTCTGCTGTGTTGAACTCTATCATTTACCAACAAATGAGGCTATCTATCCTTCCTACTAGTTAAAGCATTTAGAATTTTCTTTAGCTATCACTTACAAAGAAAACAGCAAAGCAGGTAATTAAGGATTTTGCATTGATATTATTCTTTTAAAATTTTGTATTTGCCTCTAACACTCAATGATCCTAACAAACAACCATGATCCCAGTATCTGACTTTAGTACCATTTCACATCGAGGACTGTGGTACTCTAACCCAGGCAAGAAGGTTGAAAGGACTGTACCACGCCGTAATTTCCAAAGTGAAAATCCATTTCCAGTCCTTGGCTAAAAATACGGAAAAAATAATACAGGAGCTCGAATGTGAAGGAGTTAATGTGAGTTGAGGACGACTGGTGAAACTTCTGAAGAGATGTAGATTTATTGGATTTATGTATGTGTATCTGTGTGTGTGTGGATGTGCATGCAAATGACTCTTCTACTGTATATGCACCACATGAATGTGTGACTTGTGAATATCTGCCTTCAAATACCCTTCTCTAATGTAGTCTACTGTAACTCAAGCAAAGAAATTTACATGAGTAAATTGTGGAAAGCCCATGTAACTCTATGAATAAAGCTGATTAATTATGTTTAAATTTCTATAATCTGTTAAAAGGGTCAGCCCCCAAATTAGAAGAGTTTTCTATATTCTTATTATAAAACATAGACACAGCGCCTGAGCTAAATTAAATTTTTAAGCAGCCTCAGGAAAGAAAAAAAGATTTAAATTGCTGCCACAGGGAAATTTAAACCTGACACATAAAATAGAAAAGTGATCATCAACAGCCTGTGAAACAGAGCTTCTGGTTCTATTTCCAATTTGCCACTTTTTTCCCCATAATTTTCTTTATTCTTTGTTTTGAACATAAAATTCTGCTGAGAATGATAGTACTATTTAGCAAATGCTCCTGTGGTGCAAATGCAGTAGTGTAATCATGTAATTTTTTTATTTTTTTTTTTGCAGTGCTTTAAACTTGGGAATATATTTTTTACTGTATTTCACTACTTTCAAGTGATGTGCTATCAGTATGTAATCAAATAAAATTAGAATCACATTTAATTTATTTTTAGTTTAAATGGGGATATGCAAATACCCATGCCATGCTTTTAAATATTAAAACACAAAATTATGTTGGTAAAAAAAATCATAACAGTAGGACAACACAGCAATTAAAAATCCATATGTCCATAAGCATTATTCACTTAATGTCTGATGTATCTAACCTGGAGATTATTTCTTGCAATTGACAGAGTTTAACAAAATAAACACTACGTCCCTACCTGTGTTTTACTTTCAAATACAATCCACATTATGGGAAGTCTGAGAACTTCACTACAACCAGCTCTTTGTTCAATGTGTGGGTAAAAAAAGCATGTGAGTGTAGCTGCAGAAGGTGCAGGTCTTATTGACTGCAAATTATCGTATAATGCCTTTCTTCAGCGGAGGTCTTAAATTAGACTTCTACCTTGAATAAGAGAAATAAGTAAATTTCATCCCATTTGTTTTCTTTGTGAAACTGCACCTATATTATCACAATTACTTATTAAATGACTATTAGCTGAATGCGGCAACATTTTTTAGTTTTTAAAGACAGCTAGTACTTTCTGTTTTCAGTGACATTTGAAATGTAATTTCTCTTTAGAAGTGGACCAAAAGATGAAAGATTGTACAAATAATAATAAAGAACCACCTAAAAAGCATGGTTTCTAAATGAATCTTCTGAAATGGTTTTGATATTTTCTTCCATGAAAATTTTCACAGAATTAAACTTTTTACAAGATATGCTAGGAAAAAACTCTAGGAAAGCATTCACCGAAAAAATATATAGAAGATTTCCCCCTGCCCCTCCTCAGTTTTTTCCAAATACATAGGTTTTGAAAAGTTTGGGAGAGCTAACTTGTAAGGTGTTCACTATGACCTAGAATAGTTATTTTGGTTAGATAACTAAATTTTTTTTTACTCGCTATCTTATACTGATAATCGGGGGGGAGGGGAGGGTTAAGATAGTAACAAATGACCAATGTCTGTTAACCAGTATATCAGGTAAACTGTTAACCTGAATTTCCAGTGAATTTCCAATTATCTGAAAGATAATTTGTTTTAGAATTAATGAAACTGCTCAGATTTAATATTTTCCAATTTATTGTGTGTCTAAGTATGCACAGATGAGATGCAGATGCAGTGATTTCACAGTAGAGTGAAATAGCCATTTTATTTATTATGTTTTCAGATCAGTTTCTTAATTATTTAGAAAGGTCTACTCAATATAAAATTAGGGTATTGTGTTAAATGTTACAGTGCAGAATGGCATATTTACAACATCAAAACTCAAGAAATCATAGCTTGAAATATGTCTTTGAGTCCCTAAAGTCATTTAAATGCTTTGAGAAGGAGTGATAGAGTTCGTGACTGACCTTTTGTGTTAAGTAATCCATTGATTGTATGTAAAAAAGAGGCAGGAAGGATCTTGTCTACGAATTTAATATGAGAATATTAGGTAGTTTTTGCAAGATGTTTGTACTATAGTGTAAATACTTTCTCATTTTGGGGAAGACCATGGAGTCTGCCTGTCTATTTCTTGCCGTTTCTATTATTATGCTTTTAAAACTAAAATATTAGAACTAGTGCTGCTGGAAATGGTTAAAATCTTAAAACATATGGTTTTCTATAATGTAATAGTTTTGCACCATATTGGACCTGTGAATATTTAATGTACCTTACTCTTTCCATACAAGTTACAGAATGGCTCCAAATCTTTTAATGATGCGGTAGAGATCTCAGTGTAAATGCTAAAGAGAATCCTAAATGTTATAGGGCTGGCTTATAGTTTAATTCAGGTTTTCCTGTAATGCCAATCCGAATATACTCTGACTGAAAAATTCCTACCATTTGAAGGATGGATTCTTGAGACAAAACCAATGTCAGATTCCATTCTTTGTTTTTGTTTTTTTTTTTTTTTTCATAATGATGCAAATCTGCTACAATAGATTATATTATACCTTCCTAAGGTATATATAATGTTATGGATATCATATAACTGGTAATTCTGTTTGTATGATATTCACTCATGGAACATAAAGACTACACACATATTTTCAAATCCAGAAAATTTGCAATGCTACATATAAAGAAGAAAATCTAGTAACTGAATCTCTCATACATTAACTGCTTAGGACTATTATGTTTTCTTTTTGCCCTTTGATAAGGCTATTTTACCAACTTATTTGCTTTTTTCACACCTATTAAGAAGTTGTGACTAAACCAATCTAAATGTGCTAAAAACATGTTTGATTGATGTTGTGTGGAGGGGACCTGTATGCAAGTCTCCTAAAAATTAACAAAATTTTTATTTTAGCTATCTTGCTTATGAAGTTTTCCACTGTTTTGGTAAAATAAAGAGATTGTCATCCTGGAGTTTTTAATTCAAGAAATTTAGATGTCTGTCACACTTAGTGTGTTTCAGCCTTTTTTGGGGGGTTTTGAGATTAACCTATAATCTCTGTATTTGACATCAGTCAACTTGGTTTAATAAGGAAAAAATATTTAACTGCTGATTCTAAAGCACTTCAAATTTTCCTCAGTAATTATTGAAACTCTTTTTTTGACTGAATAAAAATTGCAACTCTAGTAACTTCAGTGCACAGTGTGGGATGCAAACCTTCTGAATTCATCGTCAGCTTTAATATGCTCTTGTGGAGTCCTCTGATGTGTAAATGTAGTATTTAATATTTTTATTAAATATTAAAGAGCGTAGATTTGGATGGCACTTCATTAGGCGTTTTAAATCTGCATTAAAAGGATTATTTGTAACCCAAAGCACTTACATTTTTTCAGGATATAGTTTAGCCAAAGTCAACTTCATACCCAACCTAAGCTGTAGGACAGTGTTGAACAAGGTTGGTCTGAAGCAAAGCGTTGGAGTTTTCTGGAGAAGAGCCGGAGCACAGTCATCTCTGAGTGTTTTGCTCCTATTTTGGAAATTTGGATAGACCGGGGACGGGCAAGTGCCAATGGTGCTGAGGTGGTGTCCATCTGGAGATGTTTTGACTTTCTTGGAAGATTATGGGGAAATGTGTCATTCATCCTGCTTTCACTGGTTTTTGAAACTGGTGAAGATTTTAATTACCTTTTAATCACCTTTTATTACCTTAATATACCTTTTAATTATAGACATAGTATGCTTTGATAGTAAAGTCACTTGGTGAAGGGATCTGTGTGCTCGCGTATCAGAAGCTATAGGGTGTTTGTTCCTTATACTTTTTCTTGTCCTTTTGCAATTCTATTTTGATTTTCAAATATTTGCATCAGAATTGTTCTCTTTTATATGACCTCTTCATCAACTGCCTCTGAACAAACAGGGACCTTTTCCAGTCTAGAACAATGAAAAAGGTATTATGGTTTGAATCAGTCTGAAATCATGGTCTCCAGGGATTACAGAAGTATTTTTATGACAGTGCTGCATGTTTAAAAATCTTGTTTCCCACAACAAATGCGAATATCAGTTTCTGTGAACTCAGCATAGTACGGGCTTTTATTTTACCTTTCCTATCCCTGTATTTAAGCGCAAGAGTTGGTGATTCTGACATCAGTTTCTAATTAGGCAGGCATTCAGTTTCCTCTCCTCCCTTTTTTGCCAAAATGTCAGCAGATGGTGACCCATGTTTCGCTGATGTGTTCCTGGAATTTCATAATACTAATTATAGACTGAAGTTTGAGTTTGTATCCTTATATAGGCCGGTTTCAACTCAGTCATTGGTTTACGGTTTCCATGGGATCGTGGAAAGTAACATGATGTAACTTTTACTTCACTGCAGACTCTTTAATGCAGTACATTATTAGATAAACCATGATTAAGTGAAGTTTGATGTGATCATTAGCTATGGAATCTTCTAGTAAAGCTGCCACATGAAAGTTAAAGCAATAATCAATCATTTTCCTTTTTTTTTTTTT
>VXBL01008172.1:71460-88532 GCA_013400195.1 Aramus guarauna
TTTCCTGGCTGGCTGCAACATCTTGCACTTGCTCCTATTGAAAATGAACATACTTTTTCAGACTCTGTTTCCAGTTTGTCAAGATCATTTTGAACTGTAAAATCATCTTGAAAGATGCTAGCAACCCTTGCCAGTCTAGTGCGATCTGCAAATTATCATATATATGTTTTATTTCAATACATACATATTCCTAATATTACATAGTACATTTGTAACATCCTTCCTGACAGTCAACTACAGATAGTTCTCTAAGCACAGTTCTTGGCTTAAGTTTATGTTCACACTGTGGTATTTGGATCTAGACCTTTATGAAAGTTCATTTCCTATTAAATTTTAGCCCTGTTAATATTATCTCTCCTTCTTCACTTGGTCAATATTTGAGTGCATGTGCCAATCATGAACACATTCCTGTCTTCTCAGATTTTCAAACGTAGATCTTTACATTACGTATCTTTTGTATATTTTTCAATTTTTTTTTCTTCAATACTTCAAGGATGACCTTTGTCCTTTGTTCCTTAGCAAGAAACTTTTAGTTGCTTTAAGACAAAACCCTGTGTGATACTGAAAATTATCTAAAGAAGTAGAAAAGACAATGTCCTAGTGATTGTCTACTGACAGCTTTAATTATTTTCTACAACGTTTCATCACTAGTAGTGTGTTTGGCAATTGCTGTTCACATTGTTTTCTGAAACTGGTCAATTTAAAAAACATAATTTTAACATGTACATCTGGATATTGACCATAGTTCTCGTAAGTATTCTGGAGTGTATTGACAAATATCATCTGTATCTCTCACACTTGTATCCCATTTCCAACTGCAAGATTTAAAGATGAAAGAAACCCCTACGTATTTCTGTGTGAACTATTTGTTAGGATTCTTTCAGCCACCATAAGCTATAATTTGTGATCATTTTAAGCTAAGATAGGCATGCCATAACTAATGGTGCAAAATGTTACTCCTTTGGGCTGTGGCTCCAGCCTACTTTATTTTTAAATGGGTTAACATGTAACTTTTATTACATTTTGTCACATACAGACTAACAGCCTCATATTCTTGTGAGATAATTGCACGCTACACCTTTCTTGTGAGTCATCTGTGGAAATCTGGTTAAGTGTGTACTATCATTGTACCTAACACTCAGGCGTCTTTAGTGCCTTCCATTTTGTGTCATCATTAAGATTTGCATCTCATGGCTTTTGGATGTGGCAATGTGCTCATATTCCCAGGGTGGTTACCAGTCCAAGTGGCTGGAATAAGCACTTAGGCATAATCTCGACATAAATTATTATCCTAAGGATGTGTTGTACTTTGTCTGTATTTACTAAGGCAAACATATTAAGGATGGCCACAATCTTATTGAGATCTATTTGTACACTTAGTGGTAAATTCCCCTCAGCTTTGCTTTTTTTCTCTTGCATAGTATTTACATTACTGCTTGTTTACCTCTGGGATAAAACTCTGCTGCTTTCCATGCTGCTCAGAAATTCTTGTCATATTCTTACATTGTGGGGGTTTTGTTTGTTTGTTTGTTTGTTTGTTTGTTTGTTTGTTTGTTTGTTTGTTTCCCATAGCAGAATCTAGACCTTTGTGTTCCTTATACTGTTCAGGACTCATTGTATTTACTTGTGAAATATCTTCAGTGTTGAACAGAAACCAGACAACAATCTCCAGAATGACTTTCAAGAAGACTACAGGTAGAACATAAATGAGTATTCTGATTTTTGTAAGACCTGTGAGAACTATGATAACACATCAAATACAGAAAATATGCCAATAACTCTCACATCAAAATTCTGCAGTTTTTAAGTAAAGTGTTTTGTTTATGCAATAAAAGAGATCCTACCTCTTTTGGTCCTTCTGCTTTTAATGAGATAACCAGGCTAAGATATCTTTTACCTTCTGCATCCTAGTAATAGGCGTTATTCTGAAGGCAAGAATTAGTGAAAAATTATACTCTTTGAGCTATATCTTATGCTCAGATGAGAATTTCTCTGCCCTTTGCAAATATTTTCAAATTTTGCCTCCTTTGTTCAGCCTCCTTGGTGCTCCAAAAATTATTTTCTTTGAGACCTGGGATTTGAGATATTTTAATCTGATATTCACAGAATCACAGAATAACTGAGGCTGGAAGGAACCTTGGGAGATCATCTACTTGAACCCCCAAGCTCTGAGAGGGTCGACCTGAGCAGGTTGCTCAGGGCTGTGTGCATCTGGGTTTTGAATATTTCCAAAGATGGAGACTTCACAGCCTCTCTGAGCAACCTGTTCCAGTATTTGATCAAGCTTATCACAATTTTTTTTTTTCTTTTATTTAAATGAAGTTTTATCTCTCGTGCCCATTGCCTCCTATCCTTTACCTGGGTCTGTCTTCTTTACTCTCCCATCAGTATTTATATACACATAGGTAAGATCCCCTGAGCCTCCTCTTCTCCAGGATGAACAGTCCCAGCTTTCTCAGCCTCTCCTTGTATGTCAGATGCTCCAATGACCTAAACATCTTTGTGGCCCTTTGCTGGACTCTCTCCAGCATACCCACGTCTATCTTGTACTGAGAGGCCACGAACTGCACACAGGACTCCAGCGTGCATCTCAGTGCTGAGCAGAAGGCAAGGATCACCTCACTCTACTTGCTGGAAATGGTTGTCCTAGTTTCCTAGTTCAACCACAGGATGTTCTTGGCCTTCTTTGCCTCAAGGGCACAATGCTGGCTCACGTTCAACTTGGTGTCCACCAGGAATCCCAGGTCCTTTTCTGCAAAGCTGCTTTCTAGCTGGTGAGCTGCCAGCACGTATTGGTGCATGGGCTTGTTCCTTCCCAGCTGGCAACTTGGCATTTGCCTTTGTTGAACTTTATGAAATTCCTGTCAGCCAATTTCTCCAGATTGTTGAAATTTTCCTTTAACCTAGTGTGCTGTTGCCAATTTCTTTATTCATATTATGTAGTCCATAACATAACTTAGTAAAAATGTGAAAAGTCATAATGCATTTTATTGGAGTTCTTGCAGATTTTTCCAGTGCCATGTATGGCTTTTATGATGTTTTCAGTTGTAGAAAGTGCAGGTCTATGTAGTTGGAGAGGAACAAACTTAAGGGTGTCTGGTTCTTATCATCTGAAATTCTTGCATAAGGAATATTTGTACCATGTAACTCTTTTGTTTGAATTTCACTTCTCAGCAGTCTCATATGGGTTAAATTTTCTTTGTAACTGGGTGAGTCTTAGTTACTTTCAAAGATGTGGTTATTACTCTGGGCTATCTGTTCTTTTCTGAGGCTAGGGTGTTCCCGGGGCCCTTCCTAATTCTTGAAATTCAATTATCAAGAAAATATTTTTCTGTATTACTAACACGTTAAGCACAACTGTGACCTTTACTGTGCCCCTCTTCAGCATCATGACAAACTGAAAAATACCCAAGCAGGATATGAAGAAACATATACTTTTACTGAAATAGCCTTAATATACAATTTGTCAACTAAACAAAAGAAACCTTGGGATGTGTAGTAAGTAATGGGAATAAGAACAATTTGCATTTATCCTGCAAAGCCTGCAGAGGCTGTCTTAAGAAGAGAACTTAAATCTATTTCAGTTCATTTCAGTAAAATCTATGATCAATATTATTAGTAAGAAAGAAGAAAAGATAGCTGGTAAGTTAAATTATATGCTTTTGTACATTTTGGTCACTAAGCTACAGAACTTGCCATTAGATATGTAATCAGGGGTCAAAGGGACAAATCATGCTTGTAACCATCTCCCACCAAAAAAAACCCTACCAAACCAACTCATTTAAAAAAATACTGTAATTTCTGAGGAAAAATTAAGCTAAACTAAATTTGTGCACAAAGATGAAAGTCTGGGATTTTAAAAAAAAAATCTAAATCCTTTGTTCTGTAATGTAACTTAACAAAACAATTTGGGGGCAGGACCTGTTTCAGAACTGAGCTCCTAATATCCTCTGAACATTTCTCCAAGAAGGAGGTGAATATTCCTAGGGGATTAGAACCACAATGCACCCATCAACATGCCCATTAAATACAGAATTACACTGGGACAGCAGACCACTGTAGCCTTTCAAGGATGACATTGTCTTTGACTTTCTTGAGCCTTGGCTCTGCTATTGCAATTTACTTTCTATAATTTTATCCCTTCGTCCTGTATTTTAATCTTGAAATATCCCATTAACTCTGTTCCATCTTCCACCTTTTTTAGTTTTGTTATGTGATAGGGTTTTTTTTTTAAATAAAATAAGGTGAATATGTGCAGATTTTCTCCTTTCCCTTATTAGTTGGTAAGAATGTATCGGAAGAACTGATGAAGCCCTCTGCTGAGTTTCATAAACACCGTTTTCTTAGCCGAGATGATTCCTCAGCTGTATTGCCTGACCCTCAGTGCTGAGGATGTGCACGGCCTCAGCCATTCAGGAATATGCTATGAAATTGTCCTCAAAACACGTCTCTGACAATACCTGTCTGCTCAGGAAGGAATTTGTTTGGGGAATGAGGCTAAATTTTGACAATGAGGTTGTGAGAAGTGCATTTTGCATCCTTTTAATTGCCTTCGACATGATGTCGAGCAGGGGTAGCCGCAGGGCTGCCACCATCGCACGGGGATTGCAGCCAGCCCTTCTTTCCCCTGCCACATGCAACTGCTGCGTATTGCCTGAATTCTTCTCCTTCTTCCCTGCTTTAAACAATTCCTCAAGAACGCCAGACATACTTTTTGCCCACAGCAACTGAGAAATATCCCATGAGACCTCCTATCTTCTTCACTTGCTGATTTGTATTGGTTTCAGTAGGACAGAGTTACAACAACGTTGTGCACTTTTGAAATTGCCTCCAATACATTGACAGTAGAGCAATGTTTTTGGCAATGTTTATACTAGCACAAGATAAAACCTATCTTAAAAACTAGGCTTGTAACAGTATGACAGATTTCTACTTATTTTACTAAGCATAAAAACTGAGAAAAATAAATCAACTTCCCAACAGGTTTGGTAAAATATTTATTTCAGGAACCTTTTATGTTTAAATATGTATAACTCCTATAGATATCTTTGAGATGTAACACAGTGACAAATTTCTCAGCTCTTATATCATTAATTCCACCCTGCTGTACATTACTATTTTCCAAATACATGCAGAATCAAAGGTGTCTGTTGAACTGTGTGAAATGGTGTGGTGGTTTGACCCCTTAATTGAGGAAATTGCTTTATTTTACAGTGCCAAGAGTTACAGTAACCACTGATTTTTATTTTTATTGGAAGCATCTGCACAGATATCAAGAAATCTCATGGTCCCATGGAAGATGGTACTTTTTTTTCTGCAGGAGATCCCTTCAAATCCATGTGTGAAAGAGAGAAGCGCAACTGGCTTTACTTTCCCTTTTTTTTGGATAAACATCAGAATTATGTGGTCTTCAGCAGTGCCAATTCTCAGTGCTTTCTAAGAGCTAAATAGATTCAAAAAAATCAAAGAAACTTCCAAATATAGCTTTTGGAAATTGATAAATGTTTTAGCATTATGAATTTCACAGGAAAAAGAGAAAAAACAAAACTAAATATGTATTAATGGATTTTCTCAGTTCTGGGAATATCGTCCTATGATTTCTATTGCAAAATGTTAGATACAATAGAGGTCTGTTAAAAGACATTAGTCATTGAACTTGTACATCAGAATTGATTTATTTCATCTGATTTTCTCTTCTAAACAGAATTTGCTTGGAAAATGGTGGTGTTTGAGGTTGCAGTAGTTGCTTTCACAGAAAATACAATTGATTTGTCAAATTCAGCCTTCACTTCTGTCATTTTTTCCGTTGGCTTTTGGGTTTAGGTGTTATGTGAACTGACTGTTTTAGTTGGTTAAGGCTTCTCATAGATTACCTAAAATGTTTTCAGATATGCACATTACTAATTCCCCCCCCCTCGCCCACCCTCATCTAACTACTTGATTTAGGCATGTATAATACATTAACCAATTAATTTATAGCTTTTACCGAGGACATATTGGTTTGGCGACAAGAGATCATACAATTATGTGGGGGGACTTCCTCATCCACGTGATCCTGCACTGCTTTATTGGGTTGCACTTTGTTTTCTCTTGTCAGTCAGAGCTGACAAAAGCTCTTTGCTCTCTGCTTGGGCAGAGTGAAATAGCTTTGCGTATGCTTCTGGTAGCCTATGGCTACGTAAGATCTCATATCGCAGAATAAAGCAAGATACAAGATCAGGTGGGTTTTGAAAAGGATTGTCCGTAAAGCCTTGTACTTCACCAAATCTGTGCTCTCATCTCTTGGTTCACGTGACTGGTCTCATTTTGCAGTTTGTCAATGTTCCTGCCGAGTCCTTCTGAGTCACGCGTTAGCTTGGAGGTATCTAAATTCCCCACAACTACAGACGGATGTCTGGGCAATACCAGGAGACACCTGAGCTGTTCCCTTCTGTAGACTCTTCTCTGCACTGTTTGATATTTTCCCAAGCAAATGCAGATCGACGTTTCCACTAGTAAGAAGAATAAAGGGTATTTTCTTACATCAATGCCTACAACACTATAAATGATCGTTTGTAGATTTTTTATGCCATGCTAAATATTACTATGAGTCCTATGGAAAAAAACGTTCCTTATCAAATTTTTATTGATTAGCTATAAATGTTCATAGAGAAAAAAATCATTATTAAATCTGCTTATTTATTTCTGCAGACTTAATTTTGCAGAGTGCTAAAAATGAAAATTCCATTGGAAAATAATGAATATATTTATATTTGCAGAATTTTAATATACATGCCATGTGTGATTTGTAACATACAGTTTGACCCATTTTGACCTATTTTTGTGCCCTGTATTCACCTGGGAAGCTTTGTCTTGCTATTATAATAAAGATTTACACTTAGAGTATCTGCACTAGAAGTTGATACTGTATTAACCATCTTGTGTGGAAGTGAATACTGCTTGAGTGAACAGGTATAAATAGGAACATGTGTCAACTCAAAGCTTCATGACAGATGCATTTAGATATAACACATGATACATCACAAAGTAACATCTTAGCCAGAAAACTTGAAAAGACCTGGTTTTCTAAAGAATGCAAAGATGAAAGACAATGTTTTCCAGGGAGAGATGCCTTTACATTTTCTTCTGAAAGCTCCAGGCCTTCAGAAAATGTTTTAATAGGTATTTGTTATTTGCATCTATGCAGATAATTACCAGGTCAAACTTTATTCAGACTGTGCTTCAGAGCTGGCACAATGCTGACTTTTCCTTCCTTGGGTGCTCCGAGTGATGAGAAGACCGTGCTGAAGGAGGGAGAGGATCCTTAATCAGGTGCTCAGGTTGGAAATGCAGTTTATTCTCAGATGCACCTTTCACAAATAAACCCCATACTAAACTGATTTTGCTTTCCTGGCTCACACCACCACTTAGGCTGTCCTCTTCCTCACAGCTGAGCAGCACTCAGCTCAAGCCATGAAAACAATGGAAACTTTCTTCTTTAGTTTTGGAGAGAAAAAAGTATTTTTGTTTGTTTTCTATTAAGTATTCAGGAAGCACTAGTCCCTTGAGGAGAGAAACTTTATAAGCAGGAACATTGAGGCTAGGTCAGCAATTACTAAGTCTCAACTTAAAAATAATATTTTTTTGCTTTGACACAAGCTGTGTTTCCCACAGCTCAGCTCAGGGAATTTAAATTGACCCAGTTGTGTTGAACTCAGTCTGCTAAAGTGGGACATTAACGTACAGCCACAGCTATGGGAAAGGATTAGATTACTTAACAATTTAGTTAATGTTGGTTTGATCTTGATTTCCCCTTACAGAGGTAAAGTGTGAACAAATAACGTTATTCAATGTCTTCTGTTTCCTAAGTAAGTTGAAGTAGATTGGTGACATATAATCCGAATCATTCTTATTTAGGAACATTAAAATTGACACCTTTTATTCTGAGTGTCACGCTTGGAATATTTTCATTGACCTCAGGGTAAAAAACACCCTTGTGTAACAGATGCAAAACCATATCTTTTTCCACCAGAATTAATCTTTATGAGTCTCATGTAGCTATAAGAAGAATGTCGCTGCAGCACTGACAGCCATTAGAAATAAACCAGTGACAATACTGGAGACAGAAGACTCCTCTCGAGAAGACAACTCATGCAAGCCCCAACTAAGACTTTGGAAGGATGGAAACTGCAAATCATCCAAGTGCGACCCCAGGAGCAGCTGTGGCCAGAAAATGCACAGAGTTGTAGAGGAGGACTTGGGGAACCAAGAAGTCACTCTGACCGCTGGGGTCGTGGATGGTGAGCCGGGACCACCGGGGAAGATGTCAGTTTGCTCAGACTAAGCTGGCCCTTCCCCTCCTGTGGGACTGGCTGTACACAGCTTCCTGTGGTCATCCCTGGAATTTTAGCTTGAAACTGAGCAATAATGATGGAAGACCTGCAAAGTACCATAAGTGGAAAATGCAGAGTTACCAGAAAGTGTTTTAAGGAAATGTTACGCTTAAATATGAAGAAAAAGGTCAAACAAAAGAGATACCTTATCCTGTATAATGTAAATCATGTTGCTCCGATCCCTAAGCTGGGTACGGCGCAAGCCCGCGGGGAGTCAGTAAGTGTATGTATGTGACTTATTACTCTGACATGACACTATTATGTTTTAGTTTTTAGCATTTTTAAAGAGTAGGTAATAGTTATGAGAGATGAGGAACTTGTAATTAAGTACTGCAGTTATACACAGAAGGATAATTTGGTGTTGATAAATTTTCCTAAGCCTGTTAACTAATAACACAATTTTTTTAAGTAGCATCTTACCAGTACAAAAAAGAGGTAGTATCATTATTAATGTCTAAACTATAGTGTGTTTCACACAGGATTATGGTAAAGGTCAGACCATGTTTCGCTGAATTAAAAGCTATTCTGAGCTATAGTATTCCTAATCAACTCAGACCTAAAGGTGCATAGCTCAATTATAATGAGGCGCAATGAATTTAAATAAACTGTGCAACACTCTGTAGTGATTTATAAATGCACTGTGATACCCTTTTAACTCATTAGCAATGAATGATACTACTATATGTATTCTCTACTATTTTCTGCTGTGTTATTATTTTTATTCACAATGTTTTTTAGAGAAGACATCTTTTGCTGTTCCTTTGTGATATTTAGAATGCTAAATGCAACAGGCGCTACTAAGGGGAAGGGGAAGGGGAAGGAGAAGGGGAAGGGAAAGGGGAAGGCTTTGCCCAAAGCCCCATCCCACCTGGCCTTCAACCCTGCCAGAGAGCCAGGGGCAGCCACAGCTTCTCTGGGCACCCTGGGCCAGGGCCTCAGCACCCTCCCAGGGAAGAAGTTCTTCTGAATACCTAATCTAAATCTAAACTCTTTTAGTTTAAACCCACTGCCCTTTGCCCTGTCCCTCCCTGCCCTTGTCACCAGCCCCTCTCCAGCTTTCCTGGAGCCCCTGCAGGGACTGGAAGGGGCTCTAAGGTCTCCCCGCAGCCTTCTCTGCTCCAGGCTGAACCACCCCAACTCTCTCAGCCTGTCTCCAGAGCAGAGGTGCTCCAGCCCTCGCATCATCTTCGTGGCCTCCTCTGGCCTGGCTCCAACAGCTCCATGTCCTTCTTGTGCTGGGGACCCCTGAGCTGGACGCAGCACTGCAGGGGGGTCTCAGCAGAGAGGGGCAGAGGGGCAGAATCCCCTCCCTCAACCTGCTGCTCACGCTGCTGGTGATGCAGCCCAGGACGTGGTTGGCTTTCTGGGCTGCAAGTGCACATTGACGGGTCATGTTGAGCTTTTCATCAATCAACACCCCCAACTCCTTCCCCTTAGAGTTGTTTTTGATCCATTCTCTGCCCAGCCTGTAGTTGTGCTTTGGGATTGCCCCGACCCACGTGCAGAACCTTGCACTTGGCCTCATTGAACTTCATGCGGTTCACATGGTCCCACCTCTCCAGCCTGTCCAGGTTCCTCTGGACGGCATCCCTTCCCTCCAGCGTATCGACCACCACACAGCATGGTGATGTCGGCAAACTTGCTGAGGGAGCGTTCGATCCCACTGTCCATGTCACCCACAAAGATGTTAATCAGTGCTGGTCCCAGTACTGACCCCTGAGGAACACCATATTGAAGGTCCTAGAATGTGCCAAATTTTCTGAAATACTGAACCTGAAGTATTAAACAGTTCTGCATATTTAACACCAAGCTTTATTGGAATTAGATGTGTCCAGAAGAAGAAGAATGTCATACATCTATCTGAAAATGCAACTAAGTGACTGATTACTTATTCTCAGTAATTGTAAAAATCGTTTGTGTGTCTGTGCAATGATGTGCAAGCTTTGTGAACCATCCCTTGAACAGTTGGTTGTAGAATTTTACCTATGCAGTCGGTGGACTCATAATACACACATTTAGTCTATAAATTACGTTTGCTCTTGGAAATCTTGCCTTTGACGTGCTTAGCTTGTAGGGCAGTGTATATATATGTGTGTGTCAGTGACATTTGGAATGGAGTGCTGGTGTCAGTGCAGACACACACGCACTTGCTTTTTTGGATTCTTGATGTATCTCAACCGAGATTTGTCAAACTTACACCACAGTTTTAATAATCAGACATGCAACATGAGACGCATGGTTAATTTCAGTTGTATCGAGCGAATGAGATCTCATAGTGAGGTGAAATCAGATCACTTGCCTTTCATGCCTTATCCTCTTTTTTAAAAAAGGAACAGGAAAAAAAAAACAAAAAAACAAACAAAAAATTGCTTGTAATTTTTTTTTCCCCCATCACAGGAAATATTAGCAGGTACAGAGATGCTACACATTTGCAAGTCTGGAAGCAGTCTGATTCTCTCTAATGTGAATAACCTCACTTACATAAAACTAAGGGTCTTAACTCATGAACTTCTCTCCTGAAACCTGAAAAACTAAGGTGATGATGGTTCAAACTCAAGTCAGCAGGGCTAGAAACAATGAGAAACTGTACCAAATACTGCAGAAAAATGTGGCAAATTAGGCTTCGTAATGAACTACTTCAACTTCCTGAGAATCACGGAAACTTCTTACCTGCCCAGGAAGTTTCTCTCTCCGCCACGACTTCATCTACAATCCTAAATATCTGTAAATAACCTTTCCAAAAGACATTTTATTTGTTGATTAGAAAAGTACATTGGCATACTGGTCCAATCTTATTTACAAAGGCGACTAGCAGTATTTACAATGTAAAGTTTTTGCAGTGAAAATAAAATATGGTTGTTCTTATAAATTAATCAAAGCTACTCACATCTCTTGTGTATCTTTGATTTTCTTTGTTTTGTTTTGTTTTGTTTTGTTTGTTTGTTTTGGGTTTTTTTGTTTTGTTTTGTTTTGTTTTTGTTTTTGTTTGCCCGTTCTACTTTTCAGTTGATGCCTGATGTGGGATTAGTACCCTTAACAATGTACCATCATCACTTTTGAACTGTGGGGACAGAGAAGCCAAAGCTTCACTTGTTCTTTTTTTTTTAAAGGAAGGGAGGAGGGATAAATCTAGCTTGACTGCATGGTAATAATTCCATCTACCCACTCTTGCATTAAGTGATTATCCCACTGGAAGTCAGTGATCTGCTTTGAAGTCCTCAGCTTCAAAAGAGTCACCACATGAAGCCTATTCATATAAGCAGGGGTTCCTCTAAATAGAAAAACATCCTCTGCATCTCACTCTTAATTTTTGCAGTTGATGAAATGCCTTTCAGCATCAATAGGATTTTAAGATTACCATAATTTCTTCTCAGATGCACAACTAGAAGGGCAAGGGCTTGGAGGCCTGACTTTGGAGGTTGGATTCCCTTTAATAATCAGGATGAAACAATTGGAGAATGATTTTGATTACCTGCTGTCAAAGTATTCCCCAGATTTCTTCAGTGCAGGAGTACTCCTGCTATCAAGTCAATACATTTTCCAGACAATGAAATATCAAAGAATATTTTTTCTCATTTCAGAGAGAGATTATAAACCTGGAGAGAGGAGGCAAAATGGGAAGAATGCCGATTTCATAGGTATAGATATCTTAGCAACCCCTACCAAAGGCCCTGCTCTGCACTCTTGAAGATCCTGTGTTTAAATCAGAAAGAAGATTGCGTAAAGCTTTCATAAATATAGCTAAGCATTCTGCAGCATGCCCTACCCCAGGAACTGTAAAAAAATTCTTGAGGTTACTCATTCAAAAATGTACTCACAGTAGTGTCCATGACTAACACAAATAAAGGCTAATTACATTTATTTTAAGGTAATGTCCTAGATGCACACTTAAAGCTGCAGCCTTGTCCTTATGCTCATGGTTGCCCATGAATTATAGAACATATTTCTGAATATAAACAAGCAAACAGATATATGAAAGCATTTCTTCACTGTGTTTAATTTTATTCAAAGCATCAGATCTTATCCAAGCAGAGGAACAAAGTGCTAGAAAGGTCATTTTAGGTCATCTTTTCCGTTATCCTGATACTGCAGGTAGCCGTATCATGAGACTCTCACTTATAATCAAACTCCAACATATGTGCATTAATTTTTCTGTAATTTGACTGTTCATCTAAAATGTTTGGTAGGAAGATCTGCAGGGAATGATGCTCCTCTTCAGATTTACAAGAAGGTGTAGGAAATGGTCCAGTTGCTAGTGATGCTGTCTTCTCTTCCACAGAGGCCTGAGCTCAGAGAGACCAGATGACACCTTCCTGTGGTTGGGGGCAGGGGGAGAATCAAAAAAAGAGGTGGTTTTCCCCATTTTCTCTTTACTTCTTCTTTCTGCTTTTTTTCCTTTTATTTTCTCTTGGTCTTTCCTCCACAGATCTAATTTCTCTGAAGGATGAGGTTCCTTATTATAGTTATTTGTCCTCACATAAACCTCTAATGTTTGATCTAGGCAATATCTGCATAACGTTGCACATAATGATTTACCTTTCAACAGCATCTGATGTTCCTGTTTTTCTCTCCCCATGCAGAAAACCAAGAAGCATTCCTGAGTGGAAAAGTGGGACAACATCTCCTGCAGCAAGGTGATTTGTTGGCCTCTCGTCCTAGTGGAAAGGAGTGTGGGGTAGAGGGTATAAACAAGCAAATTACTGATTCCCACTAATAATTTGTATATTTAACGCATAAAATTTCCAATTTCTTGCTAAATCAGAGTTGAGAAGAGAGTTAAGATGTCATTGAAGGAGGACAAGAGAAAGAGCTGGATGTTCTCTGCCTGGTGCAAGGGAGGAGACAAGTCCCTTTCCATCACTGTTTGATCATCATAGGAGTGATGACACGAGTTAGGAAGTTATGAAGAGGTGGGGAACCTGAGGCAGAACATTGCATGAGAATGAATACAAAAAAAGTTATGTAGTAGTTACTGATGGATTTTTGTTCCCAGATGATTTGAATTAATAAAATTCTGGTTTGATTAAACCACATATATTATATCCTGGCCTTTTTACCACTTGCATCCGGAATGAAAGATTGACTGTATGGGGAAGTCCTGACACTGCTGCTTCCACCCACAGACATAAGTAAATACAACTTCACCTAAACAAAAAAATCTTTTTTTCCTTTTCATATGCAGCAAATTTTCAGCCACTGCTGTTCTGCCCCTTTTCTTTACATAGAAGGAGAAGGCTTCTTTGACATACTCTTCTCTCTTTCTTATCATTTGCATCAATGAGCNCAACATCCTCCTGCAATACATGTACAAAACTGTACATCCAGTTACAGGTGCAACCATAAAAGGAAACTTTGGGAGAAGTGTAAATTGTGTGTGTGCTTTTGGTTGATATGTAGATTTGCATATTCTATGTTTGCAGCTTAGACACAAATTTTTAAAAGTGATCCCAGAAAGATTACGAGACAAGAAAGAATTTTGACAAGTGCGGCATCTGTGTACAAGCATGTGTGTGTGTATGTATCTATCTATGCATCTATCTATTCCCTATGTAACGCATACTGAATATTTTAAAAATGTTATGAAAAAGAAACCTGAATTCCTTGAAAGATGGTTGTTTACAAGAGTACCTCGACATCCTGCTTTCTTTGTTGCTCTCTGGGTTGCATCATATATCATTTGGTTCTACATGCTTCTTTCTCTTGGTATTTCTTTTTATGCTGTCAGATCCTGCCATGTCCATTCAAATCTAAAATTGTCTGAATCTATCTAAGTAACAACAAATCTGCTGTGTGAATAAAATCTTTATGGCGAGCTGCTAGGTTTCCAAGGCACATGCATAATAGAAATTCAGTATCACTTCATTTGAGTACAGGCACTGTTAGCTGCATATCACGGAGTCCCACAAATTGTCCTATGAAAAGAAAGATTATGACAGAAAGACAGCCCTATGTATAAGAGTCTACTAACTGTATTCCACAGCCAGCTGTGTGAATCACCTTGGGGAAAAATGCATATGAATGCACATGTATATTAGAGAGGCTTCTAACAATGATCTCATTCTGTACCAACTCTGAAATACTTTTAAAAAAATATGACAGTTTAGCTGAATTATCTGGAGAAGACATTTGGAAAGCTTGCTTGAACATGAATTGTGTTAATTTCAGAGCTCTTTGAAACATAGCGGTTTTGGTTAACAGGGGTTCCTGAGAATATTGGCTTTTGGCCTCAAAGTGCACTTGCTGAGCCTAATTTTTCTTTGGGATCTGAGTTTGTACTGTCTCTGAAAGGAGTTGAAAATGCCAAAGCACATTAAAAGTTGATATTACATGAAAATATGCCACAAATTAATGAAATAGAACCAGGTCTGTTTGTCTAAGCTGGGCTTTGGCTGATAGTAAGGCTTAGCATAGCTTTGGAGAATGTAAGTATAATTTGGGAGGTGTCGTGAAATCCAAAATCAAATAAATTAAATTAAGTTCATATTTTATTATAAAGATTACATAATGTATTTCTACCTATTCTAACTTTATTGTTATTTTTAATGGAATACAGAAAACGTGCTAAACCCCGGTAGCCCTCCACGATAATCCTATCAACTGCTCCTACTCCCTCTATTGTCTCTTCATCAGTACCCATAAAGTCAAATAAAAGCAAGACTGCATTGGAAGTAGACACAACCAAGTACTGTTAATATATTTAATGTCCTAATTAGTGGCAGGGGAAAATGTGGCAGCACATACTTTACCATGGTCTGAACGAGCCTGCTGCAGACCTCAGAGGCATACTTGCATTGCTGATCCATTCTGAAATTCATGTTACCCCATCCTCACTGCTACTGACTACCTGTTTTCATGCACTGCTAAAATTCAAGTCCACTTATTTCAATATAATATTAAATTATAATACATATAGTTATATGTTCTGCACACATCATATTCATATATTGGTGTCTATATATTCACTTAGCTGTCTCTAAGTACCAAGCAGAAAACTTCAGTGTAAAATTCCCCACAGATGAGGCATAGCTCTATAAATTAAATCTTAAACATAAATGCAAAAAAGAAATTGAGATATTACAGCTTCATTGTTACTGAAATATTTTGGTTTAAGTCCTTGGGACTGTCTTTGTACTTTCTCCCATAACTGAAAATTGTCAAAAATGAGCATAGTATTATCATTACTCCAGAAGTTCAGTACTGACTAACAAAAAATATATTTGCATTGTACGTAAAAACATTTGAAAGAGTTGCCACCCATGTAATGAACTGTATATTTGTAACCCTACTGCTCCCCAGGAGATTAAATATAGCTTAATTGCATTCAAAGATTGTAATGATGGTACAGAAAACACAAATAAATAACTTTAAAAAACTCAAGTAGAAGGAGCATCTTGATAAAATATCAAAATGTCCTTCAATGACTGACTGAAGACTGATCTGATGTGACATTCCTGAAGAATAAAACTTCTTCTGAGCCAGGTGGCCTCAAGCAGAAATCACAAGGAAAAAGCAAACAATGTTTTTGAATTTGTCAAGGGATGGATGAGGCTGTAGAGTGGGCAATTTCATCGTGGAAAACTCTTTCTGTTCTTTAACATTCAGTTTCAAAGACTTGAAAATCTTGAAGTGCAGGATTATCAAGACCGGTGTTCAACAAATGTGTCCCTAAATAATGTTTCCAGTGGGGATCAGCATGAAAGATCAGCAGGGATGAAAGCTGGAAAAAGTGTCTCTTCTTGCCTGCATGAAGCCTCTAACAGAATTTAATTTCTGAACATTATGGATTATGGTTTTTAAATTCATCCAGGAAGGCAACACTGCAGTACTGGAAAACAATTTAGCGAAGCTGCTTCCTTTTATTTTTTGTTTTGTTTTGGGTTTTTTTTGCTGGTATCACTGGACCTTTGATAAGTCTGAAACCTTGGTACATGTTGAAAGTCTAACAGATTTTAGGTTAATAAACCTGTCTAGCAAGCAAAAAAACACCCAAAAAACAAAAAGAAACCCAAAACAAACAAACAAACAAAAACCCAAAAAACCAACCAAACAAAAAAAACCACCAAAACAAAACAAAAGAAAAAACCAACAATATTTTTCACAAATGGAAAATATTTGCAAACAGAGTTGTTAGGTCAGGTAATTACTTAGGCCTGGTCAAACTTCCTACTGAATTCAAAACAGTGAGAGCCCCTTGCCAAGCCAGCCCACTTGCTTAAGTGCACAAATGCAGATTTAATAGCCTTCTTTTAACTATACAATGTAAAAATGAGCCAGTGATCTTACAATCTAATAAAACATAATCATGCTTTATTAAAAATTCAAAATTCTAAGTGGGTTGTGGGTTTTTTTTTTTTAAAGTAAGTTTTCACCTACCTGAGAAGAATATTACTGTCTAACAGAATTTGATTAATGGTATAAACCTTAAATAAAAATTACTTCAAGTGCGCCTTTAAAGTTGAAGAGAGTTCCTTCTAAGTTTTTTTTTTTTAATTATTGTTTTCTTTTTTCCTTGTTCATTTCCAGTTTTATTCCCTTCCTTCATGGCACTCGATCCAGAAAAGTCATCATGGGCTTTGTGAGGCTAGGGATCCAGCATCACCTTCCAGTTGCCTTCCAGGCAGACTGATTTCTACCCTTGCGTGGAGGCTCGCTCACTCCTGTTTTGAAGACTAAAGAGAAGCATATTTGGTGCTTAAACTT
>VXBL01008172.1:100202-119632 GCA_013400195.1 Aramus guarauna
CCCTAAGTTCAGGTTTGTGGCTTCCACCCTTTGTACAGGCTTTAAGTGAGAAGTATATGTGTATATATATATATATATATATACACGTATTGGTGTGTACATTTGTATTTATGTATTTGTATATGTGTATTTGTGCATCTAATTACATGTGTGTGCATACAATATATAAATAAAACATATAAAAAACATATACAGAGAGGTTAGAATCCATATGATAATTGTATGTACACATTATATATCTGTATATGTGAATTTTAATATAAATAAATACATATTTTATGTATCTTCTAATGGATGTTATACATCTGCTGTAGTCCAGGAGTTCTGAAGTTAGTCTTTCTGGTTTTTTCTTACAGATCAGAGGGGTCAGGGCAGAGTTTGCGACTGAAATATTTTTTAAAATCATAACCCTTTTAATGTTGCCTTTGATGATTTTTAAGAGATTCATTAATATTGGTATGAAATTTTCCATTCCAACAGTAGTTTTTATGCTGCTAAGTTTGCTAACATAATTTAATTATTAGAGCTGCTAGAAAGAACAGTGCAGAAAACACCCATATTTAGTGCCTCTCGATGAGGAAAAATAAATCATATGGAAATAAAATTAGGTGTCAAAATTTTTCAAATGCTCTGTTAGAGAAAACAGTTGCAATAATTTATTAAATCAGTAACAGCTTTTTTAAAGATGCATACTTTCACTCGAGGATGAAACGATTTGATTATATTTATGGTGTCGATCAACTCTGAAATAACTCCGTGTAGGAGCCTTGTAGACATTAAACTTTGCAAGCCCAGACGGCCTTTGGCAGCCACCGCATCCTGCTCACGTTGTCCCTTTCCGCAGAAGAGCCCGTCCGGCGGGGTTGCCCACCAGAGGTAGATGCCGGGGGCTGAGCAGCGGTCCTCAGCCGGTTGCGCACGTTCCCCCGTGCTGCAGAAGGTGCCTTCCAGCTCTGCCCGGGGCGTGCTGGCCGCGGTGCCTCCAGGGTCAGCCGAGGGCTGCGGGGGCCCTCGCGGATGGAGAGATGTCAAGAGCATCCCAATTTGCAACCTGAACAACAATCAAGGAGTTAAATCTCCTTTTCTAGATTGTGCAGCTGATAAGACACTCCTGGGACTTCTATCTCCAAATTCTTCTTCTTATATTTAAAGGCCTCATTGCTTCATATTAATTATTTGCAATAAAATGAAAGATATACTCTTTATTGAAAATGCATATTTGAAATGAAGAAGGCTAACTTCCTCTCAATTCTTTAAACCTGGGAATGCATTCCATCTTAAATCCCAGTCCCCAATTTACAGTACCTACATCAAAATTTGCGATATTCTTTCCCCAGCTGAGGTGATGGCACTTACATTATTTCTCAGAAGCCTTCCGCAAAATACTTCAGAAAAACTGAATTTCTCAAGTTAACCAGGTAACAACCATTTTCCAGAAGTTTCCTACATTTTCTGGAGTTCCCACCAGCTCACCCAAGCCGACTCAGAAGTGACAGCCCTTTTCCAGTAGCTGCCAGGTGAAGTTGTACGTCCTCTTCAATGCCAGAGTAGCAGGTTAAATACGAGAACTTCTGCCTCTGACATTAAAGTCTGTTTCCTTACCTCCACGTATTGTAAACTGAACATTGGCCGTATGTTTAACGCATGCAGCATTTCAAGAAAATTGTTGTATGTCCTGCATCTGAATCTTGTACTGTTTTATTTGTTAAGCAGCGTCTGTCCGATTTCTTCCAGCTCATGGGTATGAGAACGCACATTTTCTAAAAGTAGAAGAGAAATAGTTCTGTAATACGGTTTTTTGTCCATTCCACTGTGGTGTGCATACAAGTGCAAAAGTGGAAACCCCTGAGACTCTTGGGTTTTAGGATTGCCACTATGTCTGAGGACTGTGCTCGGGACAAGTGTGCTTGCTTAACTACAGGAGTACCTCCAGACCTTCCCGTACTCTGTCATTGCCTGCTGGTATTACCCCCGGCTTTTTAACGTTGTGCTTACACTGCTTGGCTTCTTTCCAACAGCTTATTTCAGTTTGCACTAGAACAACAGAGAAATTAAAGGGTGTCAGGTGGATCAAAGGTTTTCTTAATACATTGGCATAGGGGGGGAAATGAAGAACTGCATCTGAATTGGTCCTATGGCCTGACTTTGTGGTTCATGGGAGTATTTTTAGCGGTTGGTTATTGTGATGCTAGGCTAGATGTCAGAAATGGTTCAGAGATCTTGCACCATAAAAGTGCTTACTTTCTTCTTTGACTGTAATTGGAGCTCAGTATGACTGAGCAGGTTCAATCTGCCTGTACATTGTGTGAGCAATGGTTGCAAACATCACTGAGAGGCCACTCTACCCAGATACTCATCTATTTGGATTGTATTTAGCAACATTTGAACTTTTTTTAACCAGACCCTAAAGTTTAAGGGGGTGGATTACCTTCCCAAATGTTTCAAATTTACATTTCCTGCCTTGACATTATGAGAAAGAAAACGCTGCGAGTTCTTCACATTGAGAGCCTTTGGAGAAGACCTTTCTGTATCTGTCTATATATATGTGAGGGCATATGTGTATATGTGAGGGCATATGTATATATGCATAGCGTTACCCTCAGATACCAGTCCTGGCTGAAGGACTCCTTAAGACACAGACCACAGGAGGCTGAGGTCTTGGGGAAACCTCACCACGTACTTGTGGGGCTTTAAGGCTCTTGATAGCATCCACCGTTGGCTACCGCTGTGGTCAGTGAGGTGTTTCAGCCCACCTGCCCTGGAAAAGTTTCTGGAAGGTTTTTGAAAAATTGGAGTACGTCCCAAAATATGAGCATGCTGTCCAGAAGTCTACAAATCCATTTCAAAGCTCACGGGCACGCAGCCTGCCCTGCCAACACCTTGTTGTTGTTGTTTTCACAGACGACAGGTAGTGCTATAGAAGCCTACGTTGAGGGGTGTGGGGTGGCAGTGGAGGACATGCACGTCACTCATATTTGAGGATTCATAACTCCATATATATAGTTTAAGCCAGAGGATTCAAAGTAGATCCATCATAATATGATACATGTTTTCAATTATACTTAAAGTAAGTATAAATGATTGAATAAATGCACTTTACACTCTATCACAAAACTAGTTGATAATAATAATAATAATAATAATAATAATAATAATAATAATAATAATAATAATACAATACTGCTACTAATAATAACAATAATAAAAGAACCCCTAAATTACTCTGTTCCTCAAAATAACATGAGTATGTCCTGAAAACAAATAACTTTCAACCTTGGAAAAGGTTTTCCTATAATCATTAAATAAATAATAATAAAAAAGCTCACATATACATTACCTTATTGCCTTTTTTCCCCCCTAGGTTCCTATTTAATGAAACAGACCGTTTTTCTACACTACTAACTTTCTTATTCTGAGAATACCACAGAAATAGAGACCTATATAAGTATTCTTGAAAATACAGCTTCATTTACAGTTTTCAGAAATACTTTCCACAAGAAATCTGATGACAAAGACAGTCAAAACAGGAAAAACAATAGCAAAGTTTATGATGTATAAAATGAATTCTTCAAAATAATTTTGTTTCAAAATGCCAAGGGTTATAAGTCAACTATATGCAGCACATATTACTATTTATTACCTTGCATTTGGCTGAAATTCATCTCTTTTGACAACCTTGGGTAAATCATGTTACATATTTCATAAAATATGAGTGCTGGACCTTTTTCTGAAGACACTACTTAGAGAGTGAACTCATTGCTATTGGCTGCATCCCAGTTGCCATAAGCTTCCTTAAGACTGGGGTTTTTGCAAGGTCCTGTAGCAGCTGACTCAAAGAAAAGGTATTTATAGAAAACATCGGCAAAAAGTTGATGTCCAGTTTTCAGAGCTCAGATGGAAAGCTAAATACAAATTGAGATATGCAAGTTTCACTTCTGAGCAAATTTACTGGGTGAAAGCTTCTTCTTCTTCTTTTTTTTTTTTTTTTTTGTTTCATTTGAATATGTTCAGAGCCGCTCAGAATATACAACTTTATAGCTAACGTATTTTTTATTCTTGAAGGCTCATTATTTTACAGTGAGGTTACTGAACCTAGACCACGTAGTGCAGATTACCCAGCATAGTATTAATCAAAATATACATGGCAAATGGGATTCAAAACAGTGCCAAATAGGCATCTGCTTTTAGCAGGGAACAAAAATGCATTTAGCTCCTTTATTAAAAGGTATTATGGGCAATTTATTTTTAAACCATCTCTCTAACACCATTAACTAGCATATAATTTAATGTACTCCCAAGCAACTTGACTTTTACATTTCCTTCAAAACATTAATTTGCTTTTGCAAATTGATGTAAAAGATGCCTTTGACCCCCGGAATGATTCAAACCATTAACAATAAATTAGATTATCCTTTAAAACAAGATCACCATTTTTATTTTTATTTTTTTTTATGGAAAAATAAAAGTCTGCCATTTCTGGCAGTGAGATAATACTGCTTACAGGGAAGTAAAACTTGGACTAGTTGCAATTATTTATTTTGTCCTTTCTTATCTGTGGCAGTGTTAAGGGACTTGCTCCAGAAAATTTTCAGGCTACTCAAACGTTTTTAACAGATTAAATTAAGAAAATTTTGTTTGCTTGTTTGGGATGATTTAACTTCAGGAAATGGCCATTAGGCTAATGCACCCTCTTATTGAAGTCCCACCCTTAAGTGTGACAGGGCACTCTGTTTCCAGAGACGACACAAAAATACAACTCTCCAAGGACGTGCTTATTTTTAAAAAAAATAATGCAAATGTCAATTCTCCTATTCAAAGCCACGCTACTGGGAAGGAAAATCTTACTCTTTAGCTACTGCACATGGTACCGTGATGCATTTGAAGATGCTCAATAATTAGTAGGCTTAGCTATCAGAACTGGCTTTATTTATATGGCGGTTCCCACTTTAACTCACAGGGGCCAAGCAGGAGAAATGTCAGGAGAGAACACCCGAGCACACACGACTTGAATTTGACAGGGCTGATTGCTGAAAGCTGCAACTGACTCGTATCCTTAGCGTGGATGTGTCCCAGGAGGAGAGGAGAAACCTCCCCTGTGGGTTGTGTTACATTCACTTTCCCCCTCAGGTCCCAGGGATCGACTTGATAAAATCTAAGATACTGATACAAAGCCTATGGAAATCAATGGCAAGACTCTTATTAACTTTGACGGAGGCCCTAAGGGTTGGCTTCAACCCCCTTATTTGCATTGTATAGTAGCATGAGCCGCTCTCAGCAAAACATCTAAATACACACTTAATTTAAGCACAGGAGCAACAGAACGGATTATTATGCAACTGGTCTTGCTGATCACAGTCGGAAAGGTGTAGTGAGCTGGAAAAGCCTGGCTGCGCCAATCTACTTTGGCATTTTCTTTCTGAAAAACTAAAAAAAGACACTGAATTATAACACATGGAGATTGTAACTTTCATCTTAGGAAGTGCAGCTGTACTTGTACTTTCTATTACAGTTCTGTGTAGGGAAAAGGTCTAGAAAATTTGATCTCATTATCAGCCCAATTAATTATCATTGGGCTGTTTCTAAAGGATTTATGTAATATTTATAGGCTTTCTTAAAAGTGTGGAGTGTGGGATTTTCAATTTATCCCACAGAGAAGCTCTACACCGATACATATCTAGATGTTCAAAATATATATTACTTACAGATATTGCAAGTCATTAGCATGAACAGCAAGTGACTTCAACTACCCACTCCGTGTGGTTCTTAGATTGCGTGATAGAGACATTTGCAAGGAAAAGAATTACTGTGCAAGCTTGCACCACACATTCGCCACATCTGGCAGCTGCCAGTTCCAGATATTAGGGGAATAATATGACCGGGACAATTATTTGATTAGTTGTTACAAGAAGGGTTTTTCTCTTAACAGAAACCCAATATTAAAGGGTAAATGTTTTTGTATTTCAAGAGTTTCAAATGTCAAAAAGATTTCAGATGAATTATAGTTCAGATGTTATGCCATTTTACTATCCTTTCAGGACGTAGAGCATTCCCATTTAAGTGAGTACCACTCTGACATGAGATGTGGAAAATGGGACATTTTCATAAGTTGAAAAGTTTTTCTTTGCCTGCTTTTGCTGCTACTCTCCAACCCTCAGCTCTTCCCTGCTATTCGTTCAGAAAGCTGCTTTAAAAAAAAAAAAAATCTATTCTGATTTTTGGACACTTCTATGTCATGAAACTTTAGTATTTCTGAGTATGCAATTTTGCTAAATCACAGTATATGCATCCGCTTTTGAAAGTAAGAAATTCAGATTTCAATGGGCATAGAGATTACCCCTCAAAGCAGCTGCAACCATTCTGCAAGGGTGCGCATTTCTGGCGTGCTGGTTCTGTGCTGCTCTTTCCTTCCCCCAGAAAACAAACCATGTCTGGGTTATGGCTAAACTTGGTTTATGGCAGAACAGAACAAAGGGTTGGGGGAAAGTCTGGGAGCCTTGTTTAGTAAATCAGAGTCTGTGGGTCATTTGTTTTATATGCCAAAAAAGGGATATATTAATTCTTATTACAGCTGCTCAAAATTTTCCTCTTTTTCCTGTATTACCACCACTACTTCTCCGGAAAGTCCAAGTGTTAGCAACTTGGAGAGTCGGACAAGAATATATATGGAAATATATTTACAAAAATTTCATTATCTGTCACTTGTACATGCTTAACATGTTTATAGACCTGATTAAATACACAGAGAGCAGGAGCTATCTTTCTACTTACATTTCAATTTAAATGCAAGAGGAGAATGCGTAACCTTTTTTTCAGGCACTTCACCTGGTAAAGAGTGAGCCATCAAACCATGTTCTGGCCTGTTTTATCAAGCTGGGAAAATGGATCTTTACAGTGCTTACATGTCTCTATTTCCCCAAGCCATCCAGCCTTGACCTCACCAGAGATTATACCCTTAGGGTACGTTCAACCTCCCTAACACCCTGTAATCCTCATTGTTTCACTCATAAGCAGATCAGTATCGAAAGCTTCTTCATATTAACTTTTAAGCGGCCAAATTCAGATGAAAAGCTAATCTGTTCAAAGCAGTTGCTCCTCGAAACAGGTCACAGAGTTTACAGTTGTATTGAGATGGGAAGTGACTAATAAGATAAACTTTTGCTTGGGAAAGTTGTTCTGATGCTATTCCATCGCTCTTGTGAGCTGCTCAGTGGAGCAAGTTATCAGCCATCCTTCCTTTTCTGCATGTATTCAGCAGCCTCGTACTCAAGCTTAGACCAACAGATATACAGAAAGCTGCTTTCTTATCAATCAGTGGGTATCCAGTTAGTTTTTAAATATATATAGGATATATTCTTAAATATATAACAACAATGCTGCACTTTAATTGTAGGAGATATATATATATTTCTAGTTCTTTTGATATAATGTAGACACGGTTCTTGCACAAGAGCATTTTTTTTAATTGAGTGGCCATTTGTGTAGCTCATCACACCAATTAAAATGTATACAAGTTTCAAAAACATATCATCAAATAAATGTACATGTTGGGGTTTTTTTTATCATTTAAACCAGTTATATTATACTTCTGGGTGCAGTAATTATATATTTAGGCCTCATCTTTCTGTGTCCTGCAAAGAATGTGTAGCAAAACATAATGACAGGTTTTTGTGGTATCTTGGAACCTCAAGCTACATATTTCATTTTTTGTTTTCATTTAAAAAACAGCAGGAGTAATTCCTTTAAATGTTGACACCATAATCTGAATATGAACTTTACATTAGATGTAGAACTTTCTCGTGGACTGTTGAAATTATACCAGAAATCCAAACCAAATTGAAGGTAAGAAAATGTATACATTATACATATATGTATAAAATAAACATAATATAGAAATAAATTATAAATATTTATCTATATATAACTTATAAGCAAACAAAGCAATGTAATTTGCTTCTGAAGATGAGCGTGAACACAGTACCTTCCCAGACCTAGTACAGCTCAAGCAAAGTCAGTTAAGTGGATAAAAGCATCAAGAAAAGAGAGAAAATACTGATTAAAGGGTCTTTTTGTTCTCTTGACAACAGAATAGGCACAGCACAGTTAAATTAAAGAATCATTAGCCTCTGCATGTACATTGGTGACTGGAGCAGCCATGGGGGCTGCTGGGGGTGTTTCCATGTTCGTGGCCCATCTTTCCTGCCTAAATGGGCTCAGAATTCAGACCTGAAGCAATGTCGTACCAGGTTAGACTTTAAACCCCGTTTTGCTGCTATCCGGGTAACCTTCTGAATGAATTCATTATTTTTGCAAAAGTACAGACACTGAAGCAAAGGTTCCCCTGCAAGGGCAAAAGCAGATTTACTACTAATGGAAATGGACTACTAATTCTATGTTCACCCTCATAAAACTCCTGCAGTGCAGCAGGGAACAGAAATTAAAGAAACATTTGGAAGGTCAGCAGCACGGGAATATTATGTAAAGAACAAAGACTGTGGATTTCAAAGTGTGAGCTGCAGAAATGTAAAGAGGGTATCTAGTCTCAACTCATCTAATGTAACTTTAGATGTACAGTGTTGTTGCATATGGAGGAAAAGGTCCCCTGCCAAGCAGAGCAAAAATAATCCATTAGAGTGTATGAAAATATCCCTACTGGCAAAAGATGCCAGGTTTTTTAGTGATTAAATTTAGTTTTCTAGACTTGCAGAGGAAGACATAAAAAAGGGGAAAAATTTATGAACTTCCCTGACCTGAAATCTCCTTTGCTTGGCTGCATTGGAAGAATGATTTGCCACTTTGGAATCATTCTCTGTCCAGGGACAGTGATGGGCATGGAACTAACAGTTGTATTTCAACCATCATAGACAATGTTTGGAAAAAATCCCTGAAAGACCCAACAGTAAATTAATCAACTCCAAGTATCAGTCCACATTGACTCAAATATTATACTTTACAAATTTCTTCATTCTACACTGATGGCCCAAAATGAAGCAAGAACAAATCCTTTTCAAAGGGTTTTAGCCCAGTTAGAGTTATGCCCATGCTGTAGTCATAGGGAATGTGCCCTCTTCAGCAGATTGAAATCACCGTGCATGAAGACAGGACAAGTATGCTGGTTTTGGTAAAGAGAATTCAGGTTGTTATCTATACCAATATAGTCACTTGTGTTACTGCAGTGCAGGCATCCGCCATGATTTTAAGTCTTTTATATTTCTGGTTTGAGTTCATATCCTCTCATGAAATAATTTCTCTTAATTTTCCTTAGCATAGTTTGAGTTAGAGCTGGGAAATTACTTTTCCCTATAAACATTTTTATTCAATTAACTAGTTGGGTTTTATTTTCTTCGTCAACAGGGAGAGACACGATTGCATCACCACAAACTGAAACAATATTGCTTTAAAAAAAAGAAAACAAAATTAGAGATCAACAGATGTTTTGAAATAATGTTTCAGGGAAATTTTAATCAAAATGCCACTTTCCTTCCAACCAACTGAAGTCGGAATGTGGTTTTCAGGTTTTAATGCATTATTACTTAATTACCCTCCAAACCATATTATCAGTTATTCTAGTCAGAAGACCTGTAATAAGAAATCTAAACAAATAATCAGACATTGAGGGACTGTCTTTTGAATGATAGTCAATATTTATTGCAAATAAAAATGAAAATATCTTGAAATGCCCAGAAGTGCATAGCCCCACTTGACCCTTGCATGGCACAACAGTGACCCTGGCAAGCCCAAACGAGGGGTTAAGCTTCAGCCTCATCGTCTTGGAACACGCTTTATTACACCATAGGTAGAGATTAATTTGGAAAATCAATTATATAAAGGAAAAAAAGTAGATGATAACAAATAAAAGTCCAATAATGTCAACACCTGCACTCCTTAAGCAGCAGATTTGGTAGGTGCTCATGCACAATGTGGATGGGAAACCAATGCAATCCATGGTGGTGTGTTTGGAGGAGTAACATCGTAAGGCACAGTAATTATATTTCCCCTCGATATAGCCATGATAATAGCTCACACAGATATTACAATGAGTTTGTAAACACTAGGTCACCAAAGATAAAGGAAAATTAGGAGTTCAGAGAAGACCCCTAAACATGATTACGAGATTGGAGGAATTAAAATATTAAAATATATAAAGCCCTGAATATGTATTTATAGCTTGGCTAAAGACAACTGGAGGGTTCATAATAACTATCTGTGAATATTTGAAGGGAATAATCACTAAGAATAGAGAACACTTAATTGACCATACAGAGGGGATTAAGTAGGAGAAATATAATGAAACTGAGAAAGGTTTAGCATAGATAATCAGGAGAAAAGCTCTGGACAGTGACAGCTTCTGTGATCAGAAAAATGTTTCAATTTTTATATGCTTTGCTGTATACCTTAGCAATATCCCTTCTACTAATGCCAACCATTTGTCTGTCAGAGAAGGAGATAGCTCATAGGTGTTTCGAGAAAAAATAGTACTAAAAACATTACAAATATTATATGGCAAGTTATTGAAAAACTTCCTCCTGCTCTTTACTCCCCTGGCAAGCAGAAAAATGATGGAATTTCCTTTAAAAATGGGGAATGTCTCCCAGTTACATCTACCTATGACCATTCCCTAATTATGCAAAAATATTTTGCTGGTTGTTACATGTAAAAATGTATTTTGGGAAGCTTTTTTAGAAATAATATACTATCACAGACATGTGACACAGCAGCATTTATTTTGTTTAGCAACAAGATGGCTGGCAGTATGACATTGTTGATGACCATCCAGTGGTATTGCAGGTGAACTTTACCAAAGACCCCCTGAACTATTGGGAAGGACAAATGATCCTAGCTACAGGCATATATCTCATCTTTTTTCACTTTTTCATATGAAAGAGTTGGAAACGATTGCAGATGGAACAGCAGTGCAATGGTAGAAAGCGTGATAGACACAGTGACACAGTAACAGTATTTGTGGAGCTATGTCAGACAAATTTCCTCTTATACTTTTAAAATTTAGATAAAAGAAAAAAAAAAAAAAAAACGTTGAAAAAGTACCAGCACTGATTTATGATGTTCCTTAGCCACAAACTGTTGAAGATCGGGTCGATGTTTGAGGTTGTTTGGTCTATTTTCAGACTACTCTTTGGGGACGTTATTTGGGAACTCAGACACAAAATAATACATTTGATTGATCCTTTACCTGATCCAGGATGGCTGTTCCTATGGAATATTGGAAGTCTGGAATTCATAAGATACAGCATTGACTTTGGTATGGGGAATAAAAGTGGACCACTATATGGTAAGCTGCCAGTGCTCAGTCCCACCAGCCCTAATCATCTTGTATGTCCTGGTAGGGCTGTTCTTTCCGTGCATTTCACAGCTATCACTCCACTACAGGCGTTGTCTGCAGTATCCTTCCTCAGTGACAGCCACTTGGACAAATTCCATCCAAGCATGTTTCAGTCAGGATCTACTAAAATAAAACATTTAATAGGAAAATTGTTGGATACCACTGAACTTCTCACAGTTCTTTTGGAATGAACTTCTAGGAATTTCTTTTAAGTCTTCCACTCATCATCATGTTCCTTTTCATGTTTGTTATGAAGGAACCCCTGAACTGTGACAAAAACTGGGAGGACAGTTCCCTAGGAAAAACAAAAAAATCATCATTCTGTCAGGACCTGTTTTTGAAATGTCACAGGTTTGCTCAGGAGTGGAAAGCCATTTCCTACTTCATGCTGATACTCGTACAACCTCATTTAAAGAAAATGGACATTGTGGTTTAGTAATTTGCACACAGTTGCAAAGGAATTGTGCCATGTAAGGCAGCGAACACTGCATATCACAAAGTGACCTCAGCTTAGCTACTGTCTTTTTGACTGAATTTCCATGGATTTGCTCACTGTGCAACAGCCACAGGGAGCCCCATTTGTCTTGCAGTGTCAGGTGTTGCAGGGAACAGACCCACGTTGCTCACCCTCAGCTACTGGTCAAGGCATACCCAGCCGACTCTAGAAATCTGCATCATGGACTTCACTTGCTATCTTGCTTTGGAAAGGGAAGTAAAGACAAAGAAATAAGTAATGAAAGGACCAAAAATTCTCTGGATCCTCAAAATTGCCACAGAAATATCTCTGTGCAGAAGAAAATAGATTTTATGCATAATTTGGTATGAGCCTAATGATAAAATCTACAAATGATAAAGAAGACCTCAACACAAAGCAAGATAATTTTTAGTATATTAATTTTGTTTCTTTCTCTTCATAGTATTTCTATAGAGCACCTGTGTCAAAAGTCTCCTTTTAGTCGAGATCCAGATTGTTAGATAAATTTATAATATTCTTATTTCATTCTACTTTTTACACCTTATTGCCTTCAGCAGAACTTCTCTTTGGTTTTACCTCATATGTTTCCTAATTAGTGACCCTATGTAGACAGGATAGATGTAGAGAAGATATGAGATAACTGTAGATGTGGAGATCTTGAGGAATGAAATAATAACTGTCTTGCCATGAAGATATTAATCCAGACAATTTTGTTCCTTTCTTTTTTCTAACACTCAAAAAAACAATTCTTGATGACAGAAGAACCTTTTCTTTTTTGTGCATTGGCTGTTTCATCATTATTCATTCTCATATTTTAATTAAGAAATGTTTTCCTACCTCTGTAATACCAAGAAAAGAAAGAAAAAATTCATTTTATTTGAGGTTTGTGAATATCTGACTGGATTTCACTGGAACATCACAAACTGTTTAAAACTTCCAAAAGTCACAAAGAATATAGTTTTAGCACTTACCCAGTATTACAGGGACATGGTAAGTTCTTTCCTTTAATTTATTAAATTATTTCTGGAAGTTAAACAATACAGATTTAATAAAAATGAAACTCCTGAAGAGCTGCTGCCAGCAGGACAGAAGGAAATGGGGGTCAAGTAAGGAAGATGGCATAGGCAAAGGAGATGTCTTCTTCAGGCAGAAAGGAGGAGGACCTTACAGTATTTCCTTCATTGTTGCTATAAAAATTATGTATGTATAGCCTAAGCTAAATTTATTTACTTGCTATAATATTCACTCTGTTTTCTAGCAGTAATAAAATACTACTGAACAGTAAACCACCTTCAGAAATAGCAGGAATTTTATTTTAAAATAGACATGAGGGTTACACTGCATGCAGAAAAAACACCCAAATATGTGCGGCACTGGAAATTCCTACAACCTTTGTAACTCTTGAGATGAGCTGAACTACAAATAGGACACACCATATATAATTATTTCCTTCAAATTTAAAGTGAATGTTGATGATAACTGAAATCTCTTGGTCTTGACCTCTAAGAATAAAAGCCTATTTTAAGTGGAGTGCCTATGTCCAGGATATCTTAGAGCAGCTACCTGCATTTAAGCACCTGATTTTATCCTACAAGAAATATTGAGGAAGTTCATAAAATGCAGTCAGTGTTCAGACGAAGCTGCTCAAGGTGATTTGGGGGGATGGGTGTGGGTTTGGACTTAAGTATCTAAATTCCATTTTAAATCCTAATTTAATTTTTTGGGGTACTTACACCGAATCTCTTCTTATGACATGTAAGAAGTATTTATTTTGTACGTTAGCGGAAAAATTGACTGTATTGAATCCAGTATGTTCATAGTTTTAACTCACCTCTTCCTTCTCTAAAGGGGGACTATGCAAAACNAAATTACCAAGAGCAAACTCTTCTTACGAAGCTTTAGAGGTATTGTTCTAGACCCAAAACTAAGAAGCTGACAAACGTTGTGATGCAATCACAATGGAAGATGTTTTGATTTTTTTAGAGGAGCCTCCATCACAAGACATCTCCTCAGTTCTGAAGAAGTATTTATTTCTTAGCTGGTGAATTAGTTAAATTTTGGTGATGATAGGAAAAATGAGAAATGTTACATATATAAAAAGATGGAAAAAAAGACCGTGATTTTGCCTGCCTTGTTAATTCTCCTAACAATTCTTTTTATAGTTGTCAGAAACACAAACTCACCTTTTTCTTTTTTTTTTTTTTTCCCTCCCTCATAACTGTAGGCAACAGGATGTCCAGCTAAATATTTACTGTCTCAGCCCACTACAGACTTTTTGTGCATTGGTAATGCAGGTTGCTTATCTTCTGTTAGCTAGGATTTACCTTTTTTCTCTTTTTTTTTTTTTTTTTTTCCTTGAGAAAATTATGTCAAAATTTAGACTTGCAACACCTATTGTTAATATCAATCAATTAACTAAATCCCCATGTAGAAATCTGAAATTCATCTATGTCCAGGGCTTTTTTGTTTAGTTTAACTTGCTTTTGTCAATAAAGACTTAGCAAATTTTTAACCTTTCTTAATCTCTGTACTTGCTTGAAAAGCTTTTGAGACCATAGATAGAGGAACATTTAATTGATAAAAGAAATTTGCATAGATTTTAACTTGCTTTATGATTTCTCCTCAAATCTGAGACTTCCCACTTAAGTCCCTCCAGACATATGTGAATGGTTGCCAGTTAAAAATATTATCTATGTCTTTTAGTTTAGATCTCTCAAGCACCCTAACACTGGAGAAGATGGCATGCACTTGATGTTGTGTCATGGCCAGCACTGAACTGCACTTATCTCAGTACACAGAAAACACTCTATTGGGTAAGGAGATTGTCAGAAATTTTCAATTTAAAGTGTGTACTTCTAGAGCTTTACACATATTTTTATTTCATATTGATAGGTTCCTTTCTGGCAGGGCTGTGAACAGGCGTGGGTTTGGTACCATATCTTTGTTGACATTACTAGGATTTAGCTACCAGCTCCCAAACAAAGTGATGACTTAACAGATATTGCCCGACTGGAGCCTGCTACGTGATTGCTGCCAGTACAGAACTTCTACGGGCAGCATGACTGGCTCTAGAGATGCTCTGTGTCCTTTACTTACCTTTTTCCTGGCCAAGAATCATGAGGATGATTTCAATTTGGCCCAGATACTGTAATGAATGTTTTTGTTGCTGTGGTTGTGGGGTTCTACAGAACTTTCTGGTGGATGGAGAGACTTTGATCTTCAAGAGATTTGAACTTGGCACCTCATTTTTAGCGATGGGTGTATCGTTGCCATAGGTGTCCAGGTCAACACTGAAATTTCACCAAGCAGCCAAACCAGTCCTCGGTGCTATTCCATGTAAGTCATCAGCAGAAGGAAAGATGGCTCCAAGTAACCGGGATTTGTGGGCAAAGGGTCTGAAAATTCTCCTCTGATTAGAATTAGAGTGTATTGGGTTTGTGTGGCAAAGTTTTGGTAGTGGGGCGGGGGCTACACAGGTGGCTTCTGCGAGAAGCTGCTGGAAGCTTCCCCCATGTCCCACAGAGCCAATGCCAGCCGGCTCCAAGATGGACCCACCACTGGCCAAGGCCGAGCCCATCAGCGCCTCTGTGATAACATGTTTAAGAAGGGAAAAAACAGTTAGGGAGAGCTTGTGCAGCCAGAGAGAGGAGTGAGAAGATGTGAGGAACCCTGCAGCCCCCCAGGTCAGTGCAGAGGAGGAGCAGGAGGTGCTCCAGGCACCGGAGCAGAGATCCCCCTGCAGCCCCTGGAGAAGACCATGGTGAGGCAGGCTGTCCCCCTGCAGCCCAAGGAGGCCCATGGTGGAGCAGATACCCACCTGGAGCAGATATCCCAGGCTGGAGCAGGGGCAGAGTGTGAGGAGTCCTCCCCCTGAGGAGGAAGGAGCGGCAGAGACACCGTGTGAGGAACTGAGCACAACCCCCATTCCCCGTCCCCCTGTGCCGCTGGCGGGGAGGAGGGAGAGAAAGAAATGGGGAGTGAAGGTGGGCCGGGAAGGAGGGAGGGCTGGGGGGACGGGGGTGAAGGTTTGGGTTTCCTTCTCATTGCTCTGCTCGGACCTGCTGGGTAATCAATGAGCTGACTTTTCTCTCTCAGTGGAGCCTGTGTTTCCCGTGACGGTACCTGGTGAGTGATCTCTCCCTGCCCTTATCTCAACCCACCAGCCTCTCCTTATATTTTCTGTCCCTGCCCAGCTGAGGAGGGCACTGACAGAGCGGCCTGGGGGGCTTTGGGGGGCACCTGGTCCCAGCCTGGGTCGGCCCGGCACACAGAGAAATGCACAGCTTTTTGTGAAGTTTGTGCAGGGGGTTACATAGCCACTGAGAATTAATACATGACTACATTTAATTTGTGTTATCTGCTTTTTGCATGTAGTTTGGAAGTCAAGCCAAACTTGCATCCTGACTGCTCCTTCCTATTCTGACAGTTTCTTAAAAGTTCTTGGAAGTTCAAACTTTTAACCAAATCTAAATTGCACTGCTTGTGTTCATTTTTAATATGAGCAAAATAAAATCATATGTGTACATTTTAGAGTACTGTCAATTATATCTATGCTGAATTCAGTGAAAGTTCAGGAAGGATAATTTTCCCCTTTACATTTACATTTTAACATTCACATATATTTCTGGGAATACAGGATTAATCCACCCAGCATGTAAACTTTAGTTTTGGGGTTGTTTTGTTGTTGTTGGGGGTTTTTTTGTTTGATTGGGTTTTGGTTTTTTGGGGTTTTTTTATTTTTTTTTTTAATGGAGAACTGATAAAGTGTACTGAAAGTACCTACAAACCACTTTGGCTTATTTAATTCTCTTCCAGGTAATTTTCAGATGTCATTTAATCCCAAATCTAGCTACTTAAAAGTTGATATGTGTGAACTGTGAGATGGTCAACACGAGAATTGCAGGATCAAAGTAAATCAGCTATCAGAAAGGTGGTCATGATCAAGAGGAAGCTGCTCCATCTATTGCATCTTGCTGACATCACTGTGAGCCACACAAACCTAAACTCAAGTGATCTGATAAATACATGGAAACCATAGAACAAGGTAGGAAACTTTGTGATCCTAGTGATTGTTTTAGGTATCCCCTGAAGTATTTGGAATTACAGGCAGGATAAAGCAGAGATAATGTAAAGAAATGTTGTCCCTGCAGTCTCCCCATGAACAATTTCTGCAGCCAGTCAATTTTTTGTTTCCCTGCACTACGCCTTCTCATTTCTGCTTAATTTCCCCAGCACCAGTGTGGCTGCAGCTCTCTCTCTTCTCACTTTGGTCCCTGCCATTTTTTAACCTGACTTCTCTGCAGAGTCACGGCGTCTTGGGTGTGAACGCTGCTGCCAGCATTTCATTAAAAGAAAAAATGCAGTGTGTTTTGTATTTTTTAAAATTGCTGTGTACCTACATTGTCACTCATAAACCTTGTTATACGTAGTTCTTTCCACATAGCCACATGTTGTAAAGCTTTGATTGACAAGAAAGTTTATTTTAAACGGATCTGATGTGTCATCAGTGTAGAACAAGCCTTTTGAATGACATCTTAATGGAGGAAATATTACACCAATCACACCGAGCAAGAGTAATAGTACTTGTTATTACTGCAAGAGTACATTAGGTCAGCTACCCAAAGAAACGGTGCCTTTGAAATGTGCGTGTGATCCAGCACCAGCTTCGCTACGGCCGCGCGGGTGTCTCTATCTCCCGCTGGTTGGACACCAAATAGTGTAAATGCGTTTCCACCGATTCTGTTCTTTTTGAGATAGTTTTATCACAAGCAATTGGCAAGGGTTTTAACACAGGAGGGCTGTTTGAGTGAGGCACATTTCTAGCTTAGTTTATATCTACTGTAAAAAAAAAAAAAAACCCTAAGAATATTCTCTTTAATAACTTGAAATTTTAATAAGGACCTAAGGAACAGTTGAAGAGTGAGTGAACTTATATTTAAATTAGGGCTTTGAGAGCTTGGAGATTCTAACTTGGTGAACTCTAATTAAATCCCACAAGGCCATCAGGTCTGCCTCCCCAGCTCTTGATGGTGAAAGTGAGGTCTTCAAAAAGCATCCCTTGACAGTATACAAGTGGGAGGAAAAAAAAATCCTTCAACCCTTCACGATAGCATTTCATAAAGCAAGAATTCCTGAAGGAGTACCAGAAAAGAGGAACAATAGTTAGAGCATGAAACCGTAAAAAGCTGAGAAATATGTTTTGAGTATTAGTGTAGCAGTCCTCCTGAAATTCAGTTTTGTAATGTTTTTAAAAGACCACTGTTCATACAAATTGTAGTGGACCTGTGGCTTTAGAAGGTGTCATAGTATACACTTTCATTCTTGTTGCTGCTGCATTATTTTTGGCTGAAATACAAAGGAATCTTGGCTGAACGTTTGACATTCTGCCACATTTGGTAAAATACATTAGGCTCGTTAGGCAATTACTATTATTTAAATAGATGTGTAGTATGCATGTTTCAATCCATGAAGTACAGAGCGGTGACTAGATGACTTCTCAAGGTTCCTTCTAGCTCAGATTTTAAATTAACTAGAGAGTTTTTGGAAGCTGTGAAGATCTAAATATTTTAATTTTTATATATTCCGTACTTAAAAAGTTTTGTATATGGAGATTCAAATGCATTTCAGATTTTTGTTCATTTTTCATTCTTATTCTAGTGTTGACACAATAACATCAGAATGATTTTTATCTTGCCAGCCATAAAAAACTCATGACAAGATGGACTCTTCCTTTCAAATATAAAACAAAACATGAGCATTAAAAAAAAAAATAATCAAACAACAAAAACAACAACTCTCCATTTGGAAAATTTACCATTCCTTCTGGAGAATACAACTTTTTCATTAAATATGAGAGATACTTCCATTGAAATAACATAGACATACATGTCCATTCAACTAACATAGATATCATTATGGTCATATTGATTCTTCATACAGATGAAATGTTTTCTCATTCTTAAGAAAATACACCCAAAATTGAGAAAAAAAATCCACAATATGACTGTTATGAAAATCATGATTTACATCCAGTTTGCTACCTGTAAAGGTGTGTTGCCAAGTTGTCCCTGGACATTACATTTCACTGTTTTCCCAAGAGACCCCCCAGCATTTTTTGCCTTCCTCACTACACTCACAAAAGCCTTACGCTGTGACAGCCTTATGAAGGGTCAGCAGCGACTTTCTCCTGAACTCAACAGTTCCCATTTTTTCTCTGAGCTTTTGTCTCTCAAAGCACTAAATAAATTCAACATTTGATTATTATTTCTATTCTGAGTTGTATGGCCCCAGATTCTGAAGCTGAATATGTGCATCTTTTTCCTGTGGAAGATTTCGGAGTAGTATTTTATGGAATTGATCTAATCAAAAGACAGATACAGTTGATCTCACTGAAGTTCATTTTTATGTACTTGTACAGCATGAGGCATTACAGACATATCAACCTTATCCTAGAATTAATTCCTCTCGAGAAGATGATATGAATTGGTTTATAGTGACTTCACTGCAATTCTATGTGCTCATAACTAAGCTCCCACAAGTGAAGGCAGTCCTATAATTTCCTGGATAAAGAATACCTTTGACAAGGAAACAAACAAACAAACAAAACACCCCCCTCCC
>VXBL01008172.1:119702-130440 GCA_013400195.1 Aramus guarauna
TACTTTGAAGACGACTGTTATGGCCTGCTACCCGTCAAAAAAAACAGGCGTGGGACATCTATAATATGACTTCTGTGAAATTATGAAAAATTATTTCTGTGAAAAATATAGGATGTTTTATTTGTTTCTATATAAAGACAATGTGATAAGTCCAACTCTGGGTAAATGAATATAATTTATGAATTGCTTTCTTGTTTACTTGAGTCTGTGTAGCTTTCTAAGCAGCGTTTCATTAACTGCTTGAAATACCAGAATACAGCAAAATAAATAAACCAACCAACACCAAAAATTAATTCATATAAAAGAGAATATATCAGAATACGGTATTTGCTTAAACAACATAATTTCAGAGCATTTAATTACATTTATGGAGTTATATCAGGACAAATGAGAGTTAAGATAGAATCAATCCCACTGAGAAAGGATTTCATTTTGGTATTCTTAGTGTACCAGGCTAATTGATTTTCTTCCTTCAAGCTGTATATCCTCTTTGCATTTCACCTCTGGTATATTTTAGGGAACTTACTCATTTGTATAACCTCACATACATAATGCACAAATATAAGGATTTATATTTTATGGAAGAAGATATGTTTCTCCATCTTGTACAAAATATATGGGAAATACTGAAAAGCTTTATATTGTACCTTTGTAGCTCCTGTCAACTGTATGCATCAAAAGAAGATTAAAGTGCAGTATGTGTCATTTACCTTACTTATAAATCTAGACAGAATCATCCTTGATGTTTTTCTTAATACACCTCTGACCTGAAAGAGATATTGAACTATTATATACCACCTTTGTTGTTGAGTATGAGATGCAAAAGTATTGTTTTTTCCTCTTTTGAACTTTTTTTTTTTTTTAAATGAAAGTGTTGCAAAAGCTTTCATGGTTTCGTTCTGAAGTGGCAGTACCCATTCCTTGGATATAAAAGTAACAGGTATGAAATATGAAGGTACCTTTAAGTTGTTCTCTGATCAAAGCTCTGCACATTGATCAAGTGCATTAGGAGAAAAGATCCATTTTTAGGAACGTTAATATGTTTAGCTTGAACTAACTCTGATCTAAGGCTTGTGAATTACAAACTGGGTAAACTGTTTTTATAGAACTCGGTCCCATGATTCTTCTTTGTTGGTGAAAAAATCCAAGGAATAGCTAGAAACTACAGACCGCTTGTCACACTTGAGTACAGGGAATGTATGTTGCTTTTATTGAAGTTACAAACTCTATCTCCTATGCTGCAAATTTTTACTTTTTTTTTGCAAGCACTAATTAAAAGAAGCTAATGAAAACATCCCTGTATAGCTTGTTCATATAAAAAACAAACAAAAACAAAAACACCCCAAAAAAACTGTAAAAAATATGCAATAACTGTCAGCCCTAAGTTCTATTTTTTTCATACTTATTAGGTGGCATTTCCTCAGTGGGCTAGTTCCATATGGGCTTTTCTCTGCCGAGGATGACTGTTGGTATAAATTTATGAATGCCCAAATAGCTCAAGACCTTTCTGCCTGAGAGAGCATCTCTGACTGTGTAATGCCATCACAGCTGTGATCCGGAGTCATGCTTACACCAGAGGCTCTGTCTTTTCAAGGAAGAGGAGCCATGTAGCAGGGCATTCCAGATGTAGGGGCACATCTGGAAACTGTTCCCTCAGTTTGATCTGAAGCAAGATGGTGCACAGTTCTTTTATGGGGTGCACGGTATAGGGTACCTGGGGGAAACAGAGGAGGTTTCATTAAGGTGATTTGCTGGATCTCTTTTTGCACTGAGGTTTGCTGGCAGGGTTTGCTACTAGTTGGTTTTGGTGATTTGATTTTTTTTGTGTGCAATTCATCTAAAAGTCACTAGATGGATGCTGCTGTAGAACATATTTCTAGATTTTACAAATAACAGTGAGTCTTTAATAGATATCACTAAATACTGTGAAATCAATATTTTTTTTTCTAGTGGGTGATTTCGAACATCTGTAGCAAATGTTTTACAAGATTTGATGACATAATTTCAGAACCATTATTGTCTTATGTTTTAATTTTGGCTTGCAATTTTTTGTCTTTGAAATAAAGACACTAACTTATTGGCATCTTTTCCTATCTTGATAGATGGAAGGTTCTTTGCAAGAAGCAAATTTCTGACTGGAGACGTCACAGACAGCCAGTGTTCTCAAAATGCTGTGCCCAGCTTTATGAAATGTTTCTTTGATTACATTGCTTTCTGTTGGGAACTGGTGATTCTGTCTCAGTTGTTAGTTTAACTGAATTATAATTGTCCCCAGCAAGACATTCCAGTAAAAATAAAAATTGGGTAGGCTGACATCATTCTGCCCAGCATCTTTGTTGTAGATCTGCCAATTGCTTACAGCGTAAGATACTGCTCCTTAATGGTCAGGTTTAAATGTTGGTGTTGTGTAGTGTGGGAGCATGTGTGTGAAATGTTAAAAAGACTACAGAAAATCTTTTGTTTTCACTTCTTATCCTATAATGTCCTTCTCCAGGTATGAGTGCCATCTTCCTATAGCTATTGTTTTGGAAGGGGATTTGGTAGTCACATTCAATTTTACAAAAAGAAAGAATTTGAGTACCAAAAAAAGGCTTTCAGCAGAAAATGTTCATTCAATCAAGTCTGTCTGCAGGTTTTGGGTATCTGACTATGTATTCGTGGCTCGAGAGCCAACGTGACCACTTTCACTCTAACGGATGCTAATGCTGTGCTTTGGCAGTGCAGGGGAAAGAGCTGATCTCTTTGGAGAAGAGTTGAAATACCTGTTCCAACAAAAAAAGCAGTCCAGATGCGTTGGATTTGCTTAGATTCAAACATAATTGTAATATTTTCACCTGACCCCCAGAAGTATTGGATCACCTTGATGAAATTCATCATAGTCAGATTTACAGACTATTTCCTGCCTGTTCAGTTATTAGCCACAGCTATTTTCTTCAGCTTGGCAGAATATATGTTAATTTAGCCCACTCATAATGAGACACGCGTAAGAACTTGTCACTCAAAGTGTAGGTCTGCAGAGGATTCTCCCTTCAGAGAACTTTGGTTGCAAGAAAAAATTCCCTTTGTGGCTGATAATAGTGATTCTTTTTAGCAGTAATGGATTGGGAAGGGGTAAAAACATGGTATTCAGGGTATCCCAATACACTACAGTACAAATTAAATGTATCAAAAATGTATGAGTTCAGGATGTATTTAAACTGGTGAACACACCAGTGCATCTTAAAGCTGAAAGAGGCATAAGAGTGGAAGAAACCTAAATAACGAGTTTTCATAGAAAATTTTTGCTGCTGCGTGCACCACATCATGACTTTCATTTCCCACTAATTCATCCACACATTTGGTTAAGTAACTAAAAATGTATTCTGAATATTTTTATAACAATATTTTTCTGTTTAAAAGAAAAGACACTGCCAGACACCACCATCTGTTGTGTAGACCTACAGAATATGCATCTGATGTCTGTGAGTTGCTGTCTTTTATATCCTCTTATATAATTAGAGATTTCAGCCCTTAGTGATGGCTCCCTCTCCACCTAAAGAAGACCAAGTGTAAGTTTACCCAAAGTGTATTAATCATTTTCCTGCTACTCACTGATAAGAGCAGTGCTCTGTACGGTTAAAAGCTATTAAATGTGTCTATTCAGAGGATGTTTAAAATCCTCTGCTGAGCACTTGGCTAAAATCCAAAATTATTACCATAATACCTTCTGAAATGAGACAGAAAACATAATGTATTACAATTGATAAGTGCATCATTTGTACTGTAGATTTACTTTATTTTGGAAATATATTTAAATGTTTTATTTGTCTTTTACACAGCACAGATTAATTTTTTAGTATACTTTTGGCTAACAATATTATATGTATCAAAAGAAATATGTATAATGCAAAGATATGTTATATTTAGATCAACAGAGCATTGCATTTGAAAATGTTTAGAAGCTGCTCAGTCTAATTGTGGCTCTGTAACTGGCCTACAATAATTGGACACAATCTAATGGAAAAGTATTTGTGTTTCTATGTTTTCAGAAATAACTATGCATTTCAGGCATACCAGCTTCCCTCTGCCCTGGTGCTCCACCTTAGCCATTTCCTATGTTAGTTCCTTGAATCAGAATAAAAATCGAAAGTTGTAGGAACATGTGTGTCCAAACTGGCTAATCCAAAAATTATGTTGCCTTTTCAAAGTCTTGCAATTGTTCATTGAGTATTTTGACAGATTTTTTTTTTTTTTTAAGAAAAAGACTTTTGTTGTCACAAGTCCAACCCATCTTTGAAACACAAATGACTTCTTATATTTGAAACTTATTTCAATCTTCTTGTCATTAATAACCAAAATGTCCTTGATAGGAATCAGCATCATTTACTTTTTTTTTTTTCCATCCTAATATAAAAAATGGCCTTTTCAATTATTTCTATTGAAGTCATTTGTATTGCTGCACTTGGGACAACATAACCAAAGAGCTTAGTACAGACTGGGATCTGAGTGGCTGGGCACCAGCCTTGCTGAGAGGGACCTGGTGGTCCTGGTGGACAACAAGATGAATATGAGTCCGCAGTGCGCTGCTGCAGCAATGAAGGCTGATCAGATTTTGGGCTGCATCTGCAGGAGCATTGCTAGCAGAGGTAGAGGTGTGATTATCCCACTCCAGGAGTTAGGTCTTTTCACCCTGGAGAAGAGCAGACAGAATTCCAGTACGTAAAGGGTGGCTACAAAGAGGACAGAGGCTCTCTTCTCAAAGAGACACATGGACATGGGACCATGGGTACAAATTGCACTGGGGAGGCTTCATCTTGGTATTAAAAAGACTTTTTTTTTTTTAAAGTGAAAGCAATCAGTTACTGGAACAACCTCCCCAGGGACATTGTAGAGTCCCTGCCACTGGAGTTTTCAAGCTGTGACTGGACAGGATGCTGGATAATCTCATCTAGGCTCACTTTCCCATGAAAGGTCAGACCAGATGATCTTTCAACCTGGACCATTCTGTGATTGAAACAGTAATTGTCTCATTTCAATTACATAAGACAGACCAAAGCATGAGATAAAGTATACCATCCAGCTGGATGCCTTAAATGCTGTGATAGAGTTACAGGCTGCTCTCCTTTGAGATCATGACTGCTGCTCTCTGCATGCACAATAGCACAGATTCAATAGGAAGTACCTACAGAGATTTTACTCAAAATACCTCAAAGATTGATAGACCTACTCCATGACACAGGATGTGGTTTCAGGTGCATTATACTACAGATACTGTAGGATGTAGCTCTCTGGCTTCTGAGAAGGTGTCCTCATTTCTAGGTTCAATGCTCTGCTTGCCAGAAAGTGTTGGTAAATCCTGTCTAGAAGTGTAGCACTTCTGTTCCTGCACCCATTATCAGTTCCACACCTAGAGCTGGATGACAGCAAGCATCTGGATGTTTGTTGTTGGAAAGGCTAACTCCTGCAGTTGCTAACAGGCATCTCCAGTAGGGTTGCTTCTGTCTACATGCCGGATTTTAAGCCCAGATAATGTGAAGTTTTCTGGTCCAGAATAGAAACACAAATTCTTTGCAGACAACTCCTGGCCTGGTTTTCATTTAAGACTAACTCCTGGTAAATAGGGATTTTCCATATAGGTGATCTTAATCTCACTAAACTTATTGTTAAGTGCCTTCCTCTTCTAGAAGACAATAAAAAACAAGATTTATTTTAGCCACAGTTCTTCTTTTTGCCTGCTTGCCATTATAATAGTTACCACTGCTGGCACACCTGTTTTGGAATACAAGCGTTTCAGGACAATGCTTATTTGTTCAGAGAAGAATTGCTCTGCTAATGAAAACTCATCATGAATGTGTTTGCGATTTTAGGATTTTTAAAGCTCTTTTTTTATTAAAATAATATTTTGGGGCCAAATATGATCAGGCAGTATCCTTTAAAATAATCTTACGTCTCTCATGGAAATTTCTGGAATCAAATTGAAATAATCTGCTTGGATAAGGAAGATCTGTTCAACGCTTAATTGCCCTTGAGATTATACTTTCTGAACTTCAAAGGTTTGAACTAATGATGTTCCTTTACTTAAAGCATTCTTTCTTTTGCCCAAGTCCGAAATTCCTACTGAAATTAGGATCGAAATGCCTAAATATATTTGGCAAAAGAAGATATTCGTAAAACACACCATCAGTATTGATTCTAGCTAAAAAGTCATATTTTATTTCCCTATTGGTTACATTTTGACCTTTGATAAGCTGTCATATAAATTACATTTGTCTTTATACTACCACTGCTAACCACAGTGCAGATTTTGTGGTTGGATAATTGTGTTATATATTGGTCTACGTCTGAATTAACTCTCACCTTGGGAAAGATAAAACTTGCAATATCCAAGTTTGGTTAAATTCTGATTCTTCATTTCAAAGTTCTGACTATATAAAAGCAAATCAGCTGTTTCTGAATGAACATGGAACATCCTACTGGTATTTTAAGTAGCTTTCTTTGGTCTGCCTTCAGACTTACGTGTAATAGATCTTTTGATTAAGATTGACACCTATAGTGAAAAAGACTTGAGTTGAAAGCTTGAATGGTGATTATTGCTAACTTATCTTCCAGGAAGATCTTCTACTCAAGGGTTACAGAAATAAGAAATTGCACAATGGCCAGATGTCACATTAGCATATGCAAATCCGTCCTACTCATGCAAAGCTATTCACCGTGAGTGTGACTAGCTGCAGCAGACTTGCTAAGACTGTCAAAAACAACCACTGTTGATGGTGTTAGAACAGGAGTAAACGGTTAAAAGGAAAACAGAGCCACCAGCAAACCCAGGTCTATAACGAGAAAGTACATCGCTCCGGAAAAAAAATCTATCTGCATCTTCAGGGTGGCGACCCCATGAGCTAAGTGATGTGCTTAAGGACCAGTGTGGCAGACGATACAGATAGGCAAGGTGGCAGGCCAGTCTGGCTGCATGACCTGGATTTAGCTGGCAGTCCCTCGCAGCTGCTACATCACTTTCTTCTGTGCAGCACTTCAAGTCACAGACGGTGCAACTGCAAGTGCCTTCCTGATGACGATATTAACATTGGCCTTGCACCACTTCTCCATATCTCTGATTCTTCACAGCTTGCAGTATGGCGGAAGGGAGTTGCAATTCAGTTCTGCCTCCTGCCAGTCTCTCTGCTTGGCTGCTTTGCTGAAGCTGGTCAAGCTGTGTAAGGTCTCCATGACCCCTGCCTGCAACTTTCTTCTTCGGAAAAGAAAACGTCTCTCCTTTTGTTGCCTGTCTATCGTTTTCCAGCCTCTCCTCTGAGGAGGGTGGCAGGCAGTGACTGCAATCTGTATTTTGGGTGTTTACAATTAGATGGGGAAACTAAGATTTCACAGCCAAATAATTAAATACCATGTTAATGAATTCTGTTAGTCATATTACACTGAATCATATTAAAGTGCTTAACCATGTGCTTGAAGGAAAGAAATATTTAAAGTGAGTTCTGAAAATATTCTGAATACTAATTAAGTTGTTCAGAAATCCTACTTTGCTGTTAGTCTGATGATATTAAAAAGCAATGCTGATGTTAAATCCTACCCCATTTGCCTATTAAGGGGAAATCTCCAAAGCGAGAGTTCCAAAGATGTGTCCACAAGGCTGCGCTGAACTCAGGGTATAGTGCTGGTGGGTCTCATGTACGTCCATGGGGCTGCAGGTAGACTAGTGTCTAGTTCATCAATTCGAACACCGAAAAGGAACCTAACCTTTCCCTGCAGGTGCTGGCCTGGTTTCTGCTGCTGCCCTCTCCTTGGCATTGGAACGTTCTCATAATTGGGGAAGCCCTGTCTTTAATGACAGCATCTGTGGAGAAGGACAAACCAGCTCTTTTGAGGGCCTGTAGATAACATTAAGAAACAGGAATATTCATGTGCAGTCCCCAGGTGTTTGTAGCGTGGCATTTCCTTGTGGTTTTTGGGTTTGAGGGTTTTTATATTATTTTTTTATTTCTGTCAGAATTGTACACTTGAAGTGATTGGAGAATCATCTTATTATTGTGGAAAACTTTATTTCAATGGCAACCAGCACTTTTATCCCCTCCTCATCTGCCAGTTGTGCAAGAAGAGTGGTACAATAACATGCAACACAATTAAGAAATAGGTCCTTGATTACATTTTTTCTCTTCCATCCCTCTTTTTATCATTCATGAGACAAAGAGGACAACGAGCTTACATACAGTAGCCCTGACCTTGTAAAAAGGTGCACATGGCTAATGCATAGGAACAGAGTACTACAGAGAGAACATGGGAGGTTGTGAAATTCTATATTGGTACACGTGAATCGAGATGTTCCATGTAAAAAATACATCTCATAGTGGGTTAAAGGAGATACTATTTGAACGGAAGCTGAAACACAGGTAATACGTACTTACTATTGTCAGACTATTACACCTGATCTTTTTAAAATGTCAGTAATGATATTTTCTTGTGATAAAGTGCTGTACTGACCTGAAGAGTCTTTGGATTCTTGCCTCTTATACCTTAGGGTAACTTTTCACACATCACAGGTTTCCAACAAGGAAAAAAAAAAAAAAAAAAAATGGTAGAAAAATTGCTGAAAGGATTCATTTCATTTGTCCAACAGAAAGGGCACTGTCCTGTGCTTTCTTGTGTTTATCCACAGTTTGTCCAAAATACTTGTACTTTTGTTCTTTATTTTGTAACAAGATAAATAGACAAGATATAGCTCTTTTTCAAGAATCCCAGACAGATAAAAATGCAAAGATTATCAGAAATGCTTCAACCTATGAAACAGGGAATGTCTGAAGGAAAGGTGAGAACTGAATCAGTCAGAGCACCAAATCTTTTCAGCTCCACCAAGCCATTTTCTAGTATGGACTAAAGTACTATGGCTTTGTCACAGGGATTTGCTTTCAATCTCAGCAACTGGTTATTTTTATTTGATAGTATTTTGGATAAGTATATTATCCCTTCTTGAAAATTAAGTCTTATCAGTTATGAAATTTGCTCTGATGAGTGATCAGGTGTTGAGATGAGGATTTTTAGGGTAAGGTGAGTGATCATATAGCTGTGAAATAGAAATCCAGTAATTTATATTATGGGGCTGCTATGCAAGAAAAATAGTCTCTCACAACAGCTAATGACCTATGTGAATGTATAGCTTTTGTAGCTTAGTCCACATATTTTATGTGTAGTTGGAGGTAAGATAGTTGGATATTTTTCAGCAAATAATACCTTTTTGGTTTTGGGGGTTTTATTGGGTTGGGGTTTTTTTGGGGTTTTGGTTGTTTGGTTTTTGTTTGGGTTTGTGGGTTTTGGTGGTTGTGGGGTTTTTTTGGTTGGTTGGTTGGTTTTTTTTGTTTGTTTGTTTGTTGTGGGTTTTTTTTTTTGTGTGTGTGTGGTTTTGTTTTAAATATTAGGTCCCATTAGGAGCTTTAGATGTTTTCTAATAACTATGATTGAACCTTCTCTGACATTACAACAAACATAAGATGAAAATATTTGTCTTTTTTTGTAAGTGGTTGCTGGAGTATTTAGAAATGGATAAATGACTCCTCCCTCTTAAACAAAGGGGGGGAAAAAATCCACAGTAGAAACAGTACCTGTAAATTTTTTGTCTATCTAACAGCTGCAGAACTTCTGCTTCATTACAATACAGGTACTTGAAATTTCATTATTAATATACTATTATAGTCAATGCAACCAGAGTATTTCATGTAGATGAAACTTCCATGAGAAAGAGTGTCTGAGGGCTGATAGCCAGAGGAAATTATGTGGTAGTGGAAATTTGGGGTTACTTTACTCCAGTGATTTATCTCCAGATGTATATCCGGGAATCCCAAATTACAATGCTACAAGAAAAAATTTAACCCATTAAATAACAATTTATAATAGTTAGAATAGTTTATACTTAGAAGTGTGATTTTAATAACCCTTTAAAATTTTGGTTAGCACTAGCCATGGTGCCTCTGAATAGGATTGTCACCCATGTAAATGTGCAATCTCTTTTTAGTCATGGTATGAGCCTACTAACACAACTGCACAACACAACTATGAGCCTACTAACACAACTGCACCTCATTTATTATTTTTTGTCTTGCACAGAGGTTTCTCATCAGCACCTCAGCTGTTGTGTAAATTGTCCAGCTTAACAGGGTGTGTACTTGGCCTGTCTGGAAGGATGTCAATTTTGCCCCTTGTGTATATAAAAAGTTTTTGATTCCAGAACAGACATAAAACTATTACTCCAAAAAGTAAATGCGACAACATATTTCAAAACTTTGTTCTCAAAAACCTGATGTTTCTTGCAACGTATTTTCCATTTTGCAAAATTGATCATAGCATTGTGTCTGAAATCAAGGTAAGAAAACATAAAATTAAAATTTGAATAGTTAAATTTCTGCAACTATTCTGTCTTCCTTACAGGTACAAGTGCTAGTATTTTATCACTATCCCCAAACTGATCCTTCTTTTTATGAAGTGTATCTACATTTTTCATTCATGTCACTCCTCTCTTTTCAAAATCTTTTGGTAGCTGTCCTCCATAGGAAGGAAGACTTGACTGATGAAAAAAAAGCATGCGTTTTATTTTCTGAAGGTGTAGTGTTGTATGGTAAAAATATTCAAGTCTATCTGACCAATCTATCTGAATTTTTAAAATCTTATGAAAATTTCCCTAGAGTTAAAGTAAAAATTAAGAAAATGTTGCTACACACACACACACACACACACACACACATATGCACACACATAG
>VXBL01008172.1:130563-149984 GCA_013400195.1 Aramus guarauna
GAAGGAAGGAAGGAAGGAAGGAAGGAAGGAAGGAAGGAAGGAAGGAAGGAAAACATCTTGCCAATTTTTAGTTTTTCTTGTCTGAGGGAATACTTTGTATTAATAGGGATGTATTAATACAGAAATTGTAAAGAATTTTAGAAGCAATATTTAACACTAAGTAGTGAGGATGACGTGGAAAATACTTTTATTCATTGTGGGAAACTGAAGCATGTAAACTGCACCTCAATTTTTATGAAATAGCTGCTGATTCAGCAGAATTTCATTTTCAAAGATGTGTTTTTGCAAATTACATTTTCCTTTGTTCCAAATTTGTGATCGAGTTTTTTTGAAAATTAGTCTTCACAGTCTTGTCATTTCTTAGAATTGCTAGATACTTGTTTTTTTTCCAGGTTTCCTTCACTGTAATTCCAGCACCAATTTTTGAAATTTGCCATATTTGTAAATATTCATCATGATGAAAAGCAATATTTTGACAGTTCCAAAACAAAGAAATATTTTTCAAATTATTTCCTTGTTCAAATAAACTCTTAAAATTTGAGTTGATTATAGTATAAATGTTCAAGACTATAGTAAACATTATTGATATCAATTAAATTTTTCAAAATTATCAATACCAGTATTCATATTTGGCAGAAGTAATGTTTTTCCTATTTTTTTTTTAATTCAGGTTATGAATTTTTAAAATCCTAAGTACTTCCCTGTTTAGCTGCATGCCTGACCTTACTTCATATCTCCTGGTTCTGATTTTATACAGCTGTCACATGAAGTTCCTGACAGCATCATATTCCTGAAAATATCTCCAAAAATGGATAAAAAAAATAGAAAATTATTTTTAATATTGAATATATGATGTGAAAATGTGATCGATTTGGTGTATCAGCACATTGTTGACATCTCATTATTTTTACACACAACTAGAAAACTAGTTTTTCTTTACTGTTGTATTACTTCAAAGGCCTCTTAGTGAGAAATAATAAATGCTGTTTTAGCTTTCTTTCCTTTTATTTTGAGGAGTTCTGTGATTTTGGCTTTTTAGAAGTATCTTTAAATTAAGCCTAACATGTTCTACGAGATCATAAATACAATACATTTCTACACCAAATATGTTTGCTTGGCATGGTACTTTTGCATCAAACAGCTGAAATAATAAGATCATTTAAGTTTTCTGAGGCTGTGTTAGGACATACGAAAAAGCATTTGAAGGACATTTACATGGAAACTTTCCCAGGTTTTTTTTTATGTTATTTATGAATTAGTAATTAATTTCCTTCTTTATGGTGTGATAGAATTTTGTCGCTTTAATTTTACATTTCTTTTGGCATACCTTAGGAAGTGATGGGTTTAATCCACAGGAAGGGATACCTCCTGAACTGGGCTCTGACTGTGGCTTTAGACACTTTTGTCCCTGGCTCACACTGTCAATTCCTTTCCTCAGCAATCGCCTGACCATGGAAGGATGGGGTTTTGTCCCGGTAAATTCCCAGGGACCCTGAGCTGGAACTCCTGTGCACCCACGTGCAGCACCAGGCAGGCACTAAGCTCCTATCTTACACTTATAGTTACCAACTTCGTTGACTACACCATTTTCAGAGCATTAATTTGAGATGTGTTCAAAGAATGTGCCTTGTAGATGGGTTGAGGGGGGGATAACTCCTACTACGTGGAGCTTGGAATTACTTTTAACTCACTATTTCATTCCTACCTGCATGCCATTGCTTTAACACTGTGCCGGGCCGACCCAGGCTGGGGCCAGGTGCCCCCCAAAGCCCCCCAAGCCGCTCTGTCAGTGCCCTCCTCGGCTGGGCAGGGACAGAAAATATAAGGAGAGGCTGGTGGGTGGAGATAAGGGCAGGGAGAGATCACTCACCAGGTACCGTCACGGGAAACACAGGCTCCACTGAGAGAGAAAAGTCAGCTCATTGATTACCCAGCAGGTCCGAGCAGAGCAATGAGAAGGAAACCCAAACCTTCACCCCCGTCCCCCCAGCCCTCCCTCCTTCCCGGCCCACCTTCACTCCCCATTTCTTTCTCTCCCTCCTCCCCGCCAGCGGCACAGGGGGACGGGGAATGGGGGTTGTGCTCAGTTCCTCACACGGTGTCTCTGCCGCTCCTTCCTCCTCAGGGGGAGGACTCCTCACACTCTGCCCCTGCTCCAGCCTGGGATATCTGCTCCAGGTGGGTATCTGCTCCACCATGGGCCTCCTTGGGCTGCAGGGGGACAGCCTGCCTCACCATGGTCTTCTCCAGGGGCTGCAGGGGGATCTCTGCTCCGGTGCCTGGAGCACCTCCTGCTCCTCCTCTGCACTGACCTGGGGGGCTGCAGGGTTCCTCACATCTTCTCACTCCTCTCTCTGGCTGCACAAGCTCTCTCTAACTGGTTTTTCCCTTCTTAAACATGTTATCACAGAGGCGCTGATGGGCTCGGCCTTGGCCAGTGGTGGGTCCATCTTGGAGCCGGCTGGCATTGGCTCTGTCAGACATGGGGGAAGCTTCCAGCAGCTTCTCACAGAAGCCGCCCCTGTAGCCCCCCCATGCAAACCCAATACTTTCTACCTCTCACCTCTGAATCACATATTTAGGAATTATTAAAATCCACATTCATCACACAATTTTCAGAAACTTCAATCCCATCAACAAAAAAGAATTTGTATGTATTTTTCCTTATGTTCTAAATATTTTCAAACCCCCTATTATAGACAGCTGAACAATGCTGGCAGCTCCTGCCAGTAAGCGCAAGGCCAGTTTCTGCAGCAAAGTGCCGTAATCGGTAACTAAAAGCAGGTTATGCTTTCTTACAGCACTGGTTAAACTAGACACAGCGCTTCGATGGGAGATGTGTTTGCTCAAAACAGATGCCTAATAGCTATAGAAAATCCTTTTCCGGCATATCTGGCCTTTTTTTCCTCTTTCTTTCCCTTTCTCCTTCCCAGCCATATGCCAGCTCCCCCTGCGCACCTTTATTCCACGTGACTCTGCATATGCACACAACAGCTTCCCGTAGGTGATCTGGTTGTTCTCCCGTTCGTACTGGTTTTGTCTTTTCCCATTTGTACTGACCTGATTGTCTGCTCAGCGTGGGTCAGTTGCTTCTGCGGTGCAGCTGATAGCTCTGTGGCTGCAGAAAGTCAAACCTGCTATTCAATCTCCATTAAAACAAACAAACAAACAAACAACCCAAACTCGTCAAATTTCATTGTTTTCTGTGGAAACCTTTTAAATGCTGGGAATCACGTGGGCAGCGGTGTCCTGTCCCTTCCTCCACGTGCCTGCTTGTTTTCTGGTGGACGGGCAGGTTTGACAGAATGTGCTTCTCCAGCACTACAGAAAAACAACGCTTGTTTTTGCAGTCATATAGTCAGGGACTGTGGTAGCACTGTGAACTCTTACTGATGCAATGTAATTAAGAATCCAGAACACGCTTGTTTCAACAGCTGAATAGATTTTTGGGCAGTTTCGAATGCTAGCTATCTCGGATGTTACTGCCAATAGCAAGGACAATTGTACTTCCATTTCAATTAAAGAGAAATTAAGATGTAACCTTGGTTTGTGCTTTAGGTTCATTTTGACGAGGCCTGGAAAATTCAAAGGGATGGTACTTCATGATGTCTTTGCAAGAAATTCAGCAGAAAATACAAGGGCTCAGTTAACATATCCGACAAAGCAGGCACAGCAATGGTGGTTTCCATGAAAGAACTTCTTAATGCTTGTTGTTCCATCACGTATTTGTCTCTAGTGCATCAGAAAAATGTGCGAAAATGCATTCGGTACTGCAAAAAAACATTACTGCAACATTAACTCTGATATACATAAGCTCTCACAGAAACCTTTCTTGCTTTTTGTGTATTGATTTAGTCTTTCATTAGAGGAGACTTTGTTCTGTTGAACAAAGGTGCTTTGCTGTGCGAAATGATGTGATTAAGGAACGTTCTTTAATCAACCGAGATGCACAAAAAAGATCATCATTATCAATAAGAAGGACGTTACCTTACAACATTTATGACCCATTTTCTGATGTCCGAAAGGAAACATACCTTAGATCTGTGCTGCTGTTATAGTGGTATTTAGTGGATTATCCCTTTTTGTAAAGTAAGCAAGTTTTTAATTCACTGCATATGTCATTTAAGAATACATTTCCTACAAGCAATAAAATGCTTAAAATGATACAAATTGGTAGAATCTGCTTATGTTCAGCAACATTTTTAGGTGAATAAATAAGTGAAATCAGTTATATAGAGATAAAACAAGCAAACGACTTTTTTTTTTGAAACTATTCAAATCAGGCAGCAAGAAGGGAGTAACACAAATTATTCATGTGCAATTTCTATTTACCTACATTGCTACCTGGTAGTAGCAATTCTCTTTGACTTTAGAAGCTTTCAAAGATTATATGCAAAAAAAAAGGCTCTATATGTAGAACTTAGGGGATGCCCAATGAACAAATGCCTCGCAAGCTTATGTATCTCTTCTAAATGTTGTATGGAGCTACTACAAAAAGATGAGGAGCATTCTTGTACTCCAAAATAAAATGGGTCCGATGTGCAGCCAAATTCAATTGCAAATCCATTGTCTGCAACGTGTGTACTGCTTGACTTTTCATGAATCCTTTACAAAGATAGACTAGGTTACGGCACATGTAAACCTGAAGTTACCTGTGCAACTGCTTTTAATACTTAGATGCTGCTGTCCTGTTGGTATTACATGCATATATATGCTCTTTATATTTGCTACCTAAGGGGCCAGACTCTGACACCTTGTGCAAGTTGAAAGACAGAGAACTATTTGCAGTGTGAGGTGCTAATTGCTTATTTTGTTAACTTTGCTGGAAATATGAGTGACAGAATCTGAAAGAAGGTTCTGATTCAGGAAAAAATTTGCATATATTTCATTTTAAGCATGTGTTAAATCCAGTTCACTTTAATTAGAATGTCTACACACTAAAAATAAAGTGTATGTTTAAGTTGCTTGTTAAATCGGGTCCTGCGTAACTGTTTCTCCATTTATCTTGCAAGTCACATCAAGTCTTGTTCAGTACCAGTTCTTTGATACTCTACTAGCTATTCTGTAATTCAAAAATTTATCTCATTTGGAATATAATGTAACACATTTTACAGATTATTTTGTTTATAAAGCTACAGTACACTACAATTCAAAAAGTAGATAAATTAAATTTCTCTTATCCCACAATCTACTGAAGGAATCTCTAGGTGATGGCAAAGCAGCAATATCTGCATTCTAAAAATTGCTTCTTTTTATTTTTATTTTTTTTCCAAAGGAATTTTGTTCAGAAGAGTTTGTTTGCTATTGTGCTCAGGGGTGTGGCTGATTTTTTTTGGCTCTGCTTCTCGTAAGCTGCTCTGCCCATAACAAACCGTCTAGTGAGAGCAATGGCACGACATTGTCTGTATTTTCCATGCACTTGGCAGAGGTTTTTTCATTTTGTACGTTATTGGCTGTGCCGTGAGATAGCACAACAGAGCCCTTTGTCAGGCTCTCAGCTGAGCTGTTAATGCGCAGCGACTCCGATAAGTGCTGCTTCCTCCGCTGGTGTTCCTCCACAAAGTCCTCTGCCCCAAAAATGAGGGAAATATTGACGCTATTCAGCCCTGTGTGTGTTGCAGCTGAAGGTGTAACAAAGCTCACATTACATGCTATTTTCAGTCAAAATAAAAGATATAGCCCACAGTTTTCTAAATAATGGAGACATAATTTTATTTTCGTATCCGCGGAAAGTAGCACCTCCCAGGGAATTCCTGAAGAAGCTCGGCAGCTTTGCAGTCTCTGTTGAAAGAAAAGGGATGAGGTGTGTGCTTGAATCACGGGTTACAAAAGCCTGTTGTTAAACCTGTCCACCACCAGCCAGCCAGGACTTTCTGAAACCATCCGTATTTTCTGTGCTGCTAAGCTGTGTGTGCCGTTCTTCATTCCTGCCGTGTAAATCTCCGCTCCAGCTCACCCTGCTGCAGCGTGAGGAATCCTTTTCTGCCTTCAGATGTTTCCATATGCTTTATGGTACTGCTGTATTTTAGCAGCTTACCAAGAAGTATGCTTGAGAATCAATAACAAAAAAAAAAAAAAAAAAAAAAGGAAAAAAAAAATCCAGCTGAAATGAGAATGTTAACAATTGCAGCCAATTCTTGTAGTTCCATTCATTTAAGGATACGTGTTGATTATAATTTCCTTTTGCATTGTTGACATTTACAGTGTGGCTGTTCTACATCTGACACAAATCTTTCCACGAAGCATCGTGTAGCTATGCTGCTGGGGACAGGCCTTATTTTCCATCATAGTTTTAGATATCCACAATATCCTGGTTTCTTCAGGCTTAAGAAAACAAGCATCTGTTTGGCAATAAGGCTGAATTCAGCTACTTACTGAATTACCATATCATACTTTCTGTACATCTTTATTAGAAATATACTTAAACTGAGCGATGTATAAAAGGAATGGCCGATCTCCCTTTTCCTCAAACTCCTTCTCACAATGGGTGTTGCTACTTCAGGAGCTCTAAAGCATTTCTCAAAGCCAAGCATGGGGACTGAGAGGTAGGAGTTTGAATGCAGTTTTTGGATAAGCGCAGGGCAGAATTAGGATAAATTTGGACCCATGCAGATGTGATGCATGAGACATGCTGATATTTAAGAGAGTTGGTCATGCGAAATGCTTTAACTAGACCTATCTGGAGATCTTACCTCAGTAGACAGAACACTTCTTAGGTGTTTGGGTAAACTATTTTCAAACAAAGTCAAAATATTCTATACTTGATATAGCAGAAGGGTATTTGAGGTAATTGTAAAAAAAAAAAAAAAAAAAAAAAGGATAAAAAAAGAGGATAAAAAAGTTTCTTGACAGACTGAAAGTACATTTAACTTTATGTTCAACAACATGTGTTTTTCTAGTACATTCCCCTTTTAGATTGACCTTTTCCCTTCTGTTAATTTCTTGCTGCCAGGCATATACATTTTAATAACATGTTTCCATTCGTTGACTATGAGGTACTAAATAAGTACAAAAGAGTTAATATATTTGTAGGCTAATTAAAGTTTTCCTAGCTTTGCACGTTTGGATGATAATTTTCTTAAAATAAGCTTGCTTGCTGTCTGAGTTTGTTCAAAGTCCCTGTCCTTGGCATTTAGAGATGAACCTTACACTGTCATAAAACTCGGGATGAAAATCTACTGCTGCGGCTGAAGACGCGATAACTATGTGCGTCCTAGGTAGCAGAAAAGTCGATGGTGGATATTTTACGTAGTGATACAGTGTGCAACAGGTGATCATATTCATTCATCAAAAGTTTACTGTAAGCATTAACCGGTGGAACACAAGAACCTGTGGAGCGGACAAAGATTAATTATACCTGTGCTCATACAGTAATGTTTGTGTTCCAAACAAATTATATTTGCTTCTGTTTAAACGATGCATAAATCTGATACGTGCAGATGAACGTGTGTTCAGGATGAGTGAGCACACTTGTTTGAATGTCATATTTATCCCTGTATTTTGTCAGAAAATTAACTTCTTTGGAGTTTGCGCTTGAGCTGAGCATATGGTTGTTGATCTCTGGAGATGACAGCCTATCTGAGCAATAGCTCCTTATGGCTCGAGCTCTCCTCTGCTGGCAGATGCTTTGGGCTTTTCTACAATTAAGTGGAGATCATCACTGTTTTCTTTGAGCACTGCTGTGCCTTGTACTCTGAAGTGTTTTGTTAATCACTGTCTGCCTTCGACAGAAGCTGCCAAAGCTCTCATTAAGTTTGAATTTTGAGATGTCATGCTCGAATGATGGAATTTCATCCCTTTTCTGCATGAATGGAATTGGCTATGGAAAGGTGCCAACAAAAAATCATGACACTGAAGTATATTTGCTTTGCGTTTCACTGCTGAAACAAAAGAGAGGGAGGAGGGGGAAAGAAAACTTTTTTGCTGTTTGCCTCAGATCCAGAGCAAAGACTGACTTGTGTAGTTTCCTGGAAGATAATAATCATAAGGTCTTCACCTTATCGTCTGTAGGGCTTATGTTGTTACTTTCTATGAACAATCTGTCACTGTCTTGTTTGCACTGTGAACTTTAAACCACCTTCCCAAAAATCTTTTCATGAATGCCACTTACTGCGGTGCTGGCAAGTGTAGTTAAAGATGCTCAGAGAGAATAAAAGAAAAAATAAATTGATTAATCTTAAAAAAAACCATTTGGTTTAAGGCAGGAGTTCCAGTGATGACATTATGATGAACTATAATAGGAGCACAAACTAATGCTACTTTTGCCCTTCAAGAAGAATTGCTTGCACATGTACAAGCGGAAAACAAAATGCATCTGTTGGCTGTTTAATGATTTGCAGTGGGAAACTAAGTGTTGTAGGAAATATGATATGAAAAGACATTGCCCATTTCTCGTGATGGATTTAAATGTTTCATCTGTATTAGCAAAAAGTAAGCTTGGAAGAAAAAGTTGGACTAATTAGCTTAAGTGCCTAATAATTTCTGCCATATTCTGGATAGCAGTTTATGAAGGCAAAATGCATAGGCTCCATGCAAAGAAAAATGCTCTTCACTGTTGAACTGATGTTTTCTGTCCTGTTGACAACAAAATTTATAAATATCTTGTTCAACGCATGAATATAATGTCTCGTTTTGTCGCTGTAGTTGTTTTCCTTGAAATTCTGAATGTATGAAGAACGGAAGAATTCCCAGTGGGTAACCTGTCTCAAAAACCCAAACCCAGACCAAGTAGGAACAAAAGCCAAGGTTATCCATGCTCTTCTGAAGAGCCAGGTCTTAACAGAGTTCCGTGTCTATTTTTACTACAATAAAAGACAAAGATCTTATCATATATTCCTATGGGATGGCAGTTACTTTAAAAACAAAACAAAACAAAACAAAACCCAAACCTGGACAAAATAATTGATCTTGTAAAAGAGGCCTAATCCATCTGCACATAACTTGGACATGTAGCAACATATTTCTGTATTTCATGTCAGACTCTGAGTACATCATCTTCCCACTTAAACTTGGTATTTTTTAAATTGTCATGCTTTTGTAGAATATGCTCAGAAAGCACATTTACTGATATACGATTTCTATTCTGTAATGTTTTGCCTGGATACATACCTTCATATTATTTCTTGATTCTTCTCACACATTTACTAATTTAGCAAAAGCATCTGTTACCTAACAGACATGAATCACAGAATGGTTGAGTCTGGCAGCGACCTGTGGAGACCCTGGAGTCCAACCCTCTTGCTGAAAGTGAGGTTCACTGCAAGAGGTTGCCCAGAACCATGTCCAGCCAGGTTTTGATTACCTCCAAGGCTGGAGATTCCACAACCCCTCTGGGCAGCTTGGCCAAATATTTGACCACCTTTACAGCAGAAAAATATTTTTCTTATGTTCAGATGGAATTTACTGTATTTCAGCTTATGCCTGTTGCCTCTTGTCCGGTCACTGGGCATCACTGAGGAGACTCTGGCTCTGTCTTCTGTACTCCACCAGGTATTTGTGAACACCAGTAAGATCCCCCTGAGCACTCTCTTCTGTAGGCTGAACAGTTCCAGCTCTCTCAGTTTCTCTTGGTATGAAAGATATTTCAGTGCTTTAATCATCTTTCTGGCCTTTTTTCTGGATTTACTCTAATATGCCCATGTCTTTCTTGTACTGGAAAGCCCAGAACTGGACAGACCACTCCAGGAGTGTCTCACCAGTGCTGAACAGAGGGGAAGGATCACCTCCCTTTACCTGTTGGTAACTCTTTGCCTAACACAGCACAAGAGGCTCTTGACCTTTGCTGTGAAGGCTTGTTGCTGGCTCATGGTCAATTTGTTGTCCATACCAACCCTCAGCTCCTTCTCTGCTAACCTGCTTTCCATCTGGTCAGCGCTCAACCTGTAGCAGTGCCTTGTGTTATTCCTCCCCACATGCAGGACTTTACACTTCCCTTTACTAAAATTCACAAGCTGTACTTTGTGCTGCTGTTTACAACACTTTAAGCTCATCAGTTTAGCCAGGTTTCTGTCCACCTCACTGTTAGTTAATCTAGTCTATACTTATGTCATCAGTTCGTCTATGGAGATGCTATAACAGACAAGTTGAGAGCCTTGCTAAAGTCAAGATAGACAACATCCTCTACTCTCCATGCATCCACCAAACCAGTTGTTTCCTTGTAGCAGTCTATCAGGTAAGTCAAGCATGACTTCCCCTTTATAAATTTGTGTCAACTACTCTCAATCACGTTCATATCTGTAATATATTTGGACATCACCTACAAGAGGTTTAAGTCCCTCCCCTTACCAGCACTCAGGATGAACTGACCAGCTTTTAGTTCCCTTGATCTTCTCTCTTACCCTATTTGAAGTTAGGGTTAACTTTTACTTCCTTTCTTAGGAAGGAAGAAACCTTCCCCAATGGTCTTTACCCTTCAGACGTCACTATAAGTGGTTTGACAATGACATTGTCCAGCTTCCTCACCACTTGTGGGGACAAAGAATGAAAGTAAAAGCTTTCTGAATATGGAGAAAAATTTCAATACATTTAAGACTTCATATGGCTGCCCATATTGACTTATAGAATATAATTAAGATGCTAGACATGAGAGTATTTCTTTTGGAAAAGTAGGCTTTCTAATACTGCAAAGTTTTTAATGAAGATTGTCTTTTTGTTAAATTAATGAGTTTGAGATTCTGACCCTAAGCACTTGGTGCTGTAGAAATCCTGAAAAAATAGCCTTGTTGATATGAAATTGGTTGTAGTGCATTGAGGTACATAAAGGTCATCTTTGACAATCTCTTCTGATACATTTTGTAGTTATGAAGAAAAGAAATTTATACAAGGAGAAGCTGTTCACTTGAAATAGTAATTTTTAATTGTGTAAGCATTTGTGTAATGAATCCTTGTCATCTCAAAAATACCTTGGCTTAGTAAGTCTACAATAATTCCATGTAGCATTTTGTAAAGTAAGTTATATTAAGTTTCTTTCTAAATTTTGGCAGGTAGATACAGATTATTAGATTTTCAGCTTTTTTTATGGAAATCTAAGTGGTACCTAAAATTCAGAGAGTCAACACAAGTAGTTTGAGTTGTGGGAAGACCAGATTTTTCTTGCTGTTGTTTCTTGTTTCTGGCCCAGAAGGTCTTGGGAGAAAATAAGTGAGGTTATGGGGAGCTTCCCCAACATTTTACTTCTCCCTGGAGAACATTGGTCAGATTTCTGCCTCACAGGAATGATAAGTCGATGGCAGTTAATAAGGTCTCCAGGGGAAAAAAAAAAAAAAACAAAAACAAAAACAAAAAAAACACTTGTCTGATTCCATGCCTATGGAATGATGCAGGATGAGATGATATTTGGATTCACTACGCTCATATTTCCTAACTTTCTGCTTTCTGGCTTTCTGGAGAGTTGCTGACTTGCTCACTTGCCTTTATGTTATGTGTTTGTATAAGTAATTTCTACATCAATATAAGTATGTTATATATGTTAGTGGAAAAGAGAAATTGCCCAACTTTTGGTCTTCTTGGGTTTAAATTGGTTTAGAATTACATTTTGAAAATGGACTAATTTTAAATCTTATAATAAAGGTCATAAGCTTGATTTAAAACTACTGCTGGGACAATAGTTTTATTGTGTAAGACTAGAACTACAAATTTAGGATGAAGAATTCCTTCTATTTTTTTGAGACCCAAAGGATATCATGTTAGATAGAGGGTTGCATCTCCCATTGCAAGAGAGGTCAGCTCAGTTTTAATTGAAGATAGCAGAGAAACAAGTCCCTTCAAGAAAGGGTGCTGTTAGGCAGAAAGAAGTGGACAAACTATTGCAAAGGCGACAACAGAAGTTTCGGGTGTTGCAGGAATCTTGTGAGAGCTATTGCTGAACTAGCAATAATAGAAGGAATATGACTTAATGAGAGGTTTGGAGCAATAAGAATGCAGTTGTTCAGTTAATTGATGTTGTTAAAGCTGTATTTGTAAAAATAACTAGCCTAAAGCCATTGAAATTTGCCAACCTACGCAAAATGAATTCTATAAATATCAACAATGTAATGAATCCTCTTGAGTTCAGTGAGAGTCTCTGTTTATTGATGTCTGCGAAAGCTGGATTTGGCCCATGCAAAATAAAACAAATCCTCAAAAGATCCAGGTAGCTGCACCTCCCAGCAGGTCTAAGCTTTGCTTCTGTTTTCTCTATTAAAAATAAGTATGGATATCTGTATTTAAAGTTTTCTATTGTAGAAGAAAGGTATCTAATGGCACACACAGACAGAAATTATATCACCCACAATTTTGAAATGTTCTGGGTTTCTGGTTGATCTACATCCTCTGCATAAGAAAACAAGAATCTAGTTCATGGCAAATGGATAAAGTAATACATCCCCTATCTGAGCATCAGCTAGATCTCTTCACCCTTGACAGAGTTTTCACTTTGATAAGAGAACGGTACTAATACTATGTAGAAGTGGAGTTGCTCTTTCTTTTCTTTCACTCTTAGATGAGGACTTGCGTATGACATAAGTCACGTGAGTACTGCCCAACGAACACTGGGCATAGAAAAAAAGTCACTGTGGAAAACAATCTTTTGAAATAAAACACATTGATGGAAATGTTTAGAAATTCTATGAAAAACCGAGAAATTAAATAAAATTGTTAAGGAAAAAGACCAAATGGAGTTAATTTCAGAAGCTGTCTTATTACAGTAATATAATTTAGAAATATGAAAAGTCATGTACAAATATTGAACAATGTAGTACTGTAGTGAACCACAGCTGAACCACAATACCTGCTCATAAATCTACACGGTAAAAGAAATGGTTTTAATGACGGGGTGAAGAACTTGCATACAGGCAGTTATCTTTGTATAATTCCAACCTGAAGTTATCCTACAGCAACTTGTTTGTGTGACCATTTGCATCATCTCGTTTCTCCGCAGAACCCTGCCTCTCTTTTTCAAGGGAATATATTTTTAAAACCTGGAAAGTTTTGTTTCCCAGGAAGTTGTCCTTGTGAAAGCCATCCCACGAGCTACACTTTGTGCAGGAAAGTTGTCAGAGCCAGCATTTGAAGTGCTGTGTGACTGGCTTGCTTTATGCAGTGGGTAGAAAGTGTCTCAAAAGAGCATCCTGTTGGGAAACACATAATTTCTCAAAGAGAATTCCAGCTAAGATGTTCTTAGACATTATTCAATGGTTCAGAAGTTTGACTGATAAAAGTGATAACAATAAGAAATATTAACATTTTCAAACGTATACAATGTCCTTTAGAATACAGCTCCACGTTCTAGTTCATTTGTGTGGATTTAGGCAAGTAGCGCTTAAGCTGTTTCCTGAAACATTAACTCAGGGTGCTTGAATATGCTCCATGATGAAAATATTGTCTAAATGGGGACCTTAAATTTTCATCTCAGATGCAAAAATGTCCATGAGGAGGTTTTTCTTTTGGAAATAAGATACTTTAGATATGAAAGTCCAGACCACCCTTTAAATGCAGATTGATTAGAGGTTTGCAGTAAATGCAGTATGCAAAGAAACATGTGAGATATTCAACTCATGTAAATGAATTTTTCTTTATTGCCTCTAGTGTGGTGTCACAAATTTTACTGTTAGGAGGCTTGCTCCATTGCCTTGCAGATTTTGGATAAGCCCTGCAACGTGTTTCCACAAAATAAAAATCTGTGTATCATTCCATGATGCACAATCCTGCATGCGTGTGATCGATACTACATAAAGAAAGTGTGTTCTCAAAAGTGCCAGCTCAGCACTACGGAATGCAAAAGCCAGGCTCAGTGTGAATATTCAAAAACACATATACCTGCAAGGTGACAGGTCTGACACTGTCTTTTGAGATCTGATGCTTTCAAGGCGGGTAAAATGGAAACAATTTTCCTCCATTTATTAGCACCATGTGGGAGAAGGAATAAAAAACCCAAATATGAAATGCTGATCCAAAACATGAGAAGGGGCTTGCAGCAGTTTTTGCCACGCGGCATACGTGTCTTTGAAGTGAGAGGCAGGCGTGTCACACACCTTTCTTTGAACTGAGGTGTTGCAGAAGGTAGCGGTGACATGGCACAGCTTGGTGGCTTTCCACAGCTGAAGCTGCAGGTATGTGACATGCCTGTTCCTCCACTGAGGTGTCGCACCGTTCTGCGCGTTCCCACTGTCTTTGTTTTTGGAGCACAGCCTTTGACAACAAACACAATTGATGAGCAGAGCCAGCACAGAGATAATATATGTAATATGCGACATTAGAGTGTCCAAATTCGTGTCACAGGCTTTCACATTATGAGATAGGATGCTTTACTTCGAGCAGAGGAATGCATTTTATTTATTTGTTCCAGGTGTTTCTGTGCCATCTGTCGTTATCATATATGTCAAGAGATATGTCCTTTGCAAAATACGGTTCCTGCTTGAGGGAAGGGACATAACTTCAGGTAACAAAATAACCAGGAAGCTTATTTTTGTAAATTGCCTTAATCAAACATTTTCCATTTTAATACATGTTCATATACAGGTATCAATATACTAAGTTTTAATTGTCACTATTTATTAAAGCTCTGTTGCATGCATTTGCTATGCCTTTCTATAGATTTCCTTCAGTTACATCCACTTAATTGTAGAAGATAAAAATTATAAATGTGGTTTGGTCCTCAGCAAAAGGAGGACTATCCTTTGCCTTTAGAAATGACAAATGATTTCTACAGAGAAACATACACTTTAAGTGAACAAAAGGTTCTTAAGATTTTCATTAATTTCATAGTATTTACTTAGGTATTGTTTGAAACTGTTACCTTAGAGTAATTGCATTTATCTGATCTAATGTACAGTGATTAATACAGAGATAATTATCAACGTGGTATAATGTATGGTTTACAGAAAAACATTGCATTAATAATGATTAGAGCCAACTACTTCAATGCTTTACATATTAACCTCTATATTTTTTCCTGTTAAAGTTTAGAGCATAATAAATAGTTGTACAAGTGGCTTAGGACAAAATGAAGACACAGTGTTCTTAAAATTATATATATATACACAGACTTATTCTAAATAAACCATCCCTGCTGAGGTAAAAGTGTTACTTTCTTTTAAATTATTTATCTGTGAAGAATTTCTACCTTCTTTTGTGCCTAGTTTGTATTGCAAATCCTAAATACTGTCTTCTAATAATTTATCTGTCACCTTTCCAATTATTTCTGTTTACTTTAACTGAAGTCACAAAGGATATTAATATGCTTTTGAAACTGGTAAAATATGCACATTGATGAAAAGCAGGTACTTTTTTAAAAGCACCTGTAAGTCTTTGAACTCTATTTGGGGGTTGGGGAGGGTGGAAATAAAAGACATGATATTCTTTTGTTGTAGAGGGTGTAACGAGAGCAAAGTGCATTGCTTGTTGTTTGTGTTACGAATTTTATACTCCAATAATTTACGTGCAGCAGTGCAGAGCAGATCCCATGTTTTGGTGGAGACCTTCACCCTCCGTTGGAAAGAGAAATGCTTTGCCCATCTGAGAACCAAAGCCACATCTTCCTCCTCCAACCAACAAGGCTCCAAGTCAGGGAGAAATGTGCTCTAAGGAAAATCTTGCAGCACACTGGCAGTATGCAGCAGCTCTGCTTTGCCATGTGTTGATCAACACAACTTGCTGCACACGTGGGCTGGTGTTTAGAGGGTGTCCTGCCCCTTCCCACCTAACCATGAGCTCCTTTTGCTGCATTTGTGTTCGCACTGACATTTATATCTGGTTGTACAGTGTGCTGGACCAGGGACCGTGCATCTGCAAATTAATAATTTTCTATCTGTTTTTATTCACTTGTTTTCTGGGTTCAGTTCCCTATCGGTAGGCTCAGAATTAATAAAAGTCAGCCAAGGCTGGGCAGTACAGAGGATGGGCATCCACTGCAAATAGGTTTAAAGTGGAAAAGAGATGGTCAAGGAATGACAGAATTGTGAATGTCATGGTAAATAGAAACTTATCTGTCACATTTTGTACAAATATACAAGAAGTGTGTGAATGAAATTAGCAGCTAACACTTGGGGAAAAAAAAAGGAAGATGGAATACATTTTCAGTACAGCATATATTGAGATTTTTTCCTTTTTCCAAAATGCAATGTGGAAATGAAAAATTGTTAAAAAGCAATTACACAAATTCATGAAAGAAATTTTCATTGAGGGCTGTTAAGCACAACGACAATTCTGTCTCAGATATTCCCTATGGTGAAGCTGCCACAAGAGCTTGCAGAAGGAAATATCGTCGTATGCTTTCCCTCATTCGTCAGGCACCTGCTTTTGGTCACTCTGAGAGGCTGGATACTGGTCAGGATGGACCTTGTCAGTCTGACCCCCTCTTATGTACTTAACAAATGTAGAGCTTTTTTTCATGCTGCTTTGCCAATATATATCAACCTTTGAGCTAGGAAGGCCAGAAGGTCATTTTGTCCCACTGGCAGTTCAGTGCTCCCCTTCTGTGCTGGGAATTGCTGATATGGGCGTCAGTTCAGGCCACTTGTGACGGTAATTTTATACTGTGAACTTCTGCCCTTGGGAATTAAGTTGAGACTCTAATCTCATCCTATTTCAAAGAATACAAGATAGGTAATCTTAGAAAAAACAGTCAAATATAACATTTGTATTCAGACTGATAAAACCCAGAAATGATAAAGAAAGAGGGTAAAATGAGGAAAACACTTTGATATATACATATCCATCTTTCAAAATGTTTCCAAAGGTTCTGCCAGTATACGTTGTCTTCTATAGCAGCATGCTCCATGGAATTGTTATGCAAATGATCACTAAGGAAACAAGCATTAAGTATTTTAACATATCAAAAATGTAAGTCCAAACTGGGATTTTGGTTGGAACATCCTGTTTTTGGCTAATTTTTTTAATATCTGTCTAAAATCAGCTAAATTTTTAAGAACTACTATTTCCTAATTGAACATTAATTGCTCCACTTCTCCCTGACTCCACTTTATGAGCCTCATGATAGGTTGCTGTCTAAATTCATAGCCTAAAAATCTTATTCTTCATATTAAAACCTATGCAATTATTGCAGGATTTATTTGATGTGACTGATCAGGAAGAAACACTTTCATCTTTTTTCTCTGCAGAAGAAATGTTGTCTAGGAATTCCAAAAATATAGAATTCCACTAGGCAGTTCCTTCTGTCTTAGGTCTGAAATCAGACTGCATATACTTCTTCTGGCTACAAAGTGTTCTGTAATTTGACCCAATTTTATAATCTGGAAGTATTTACTAATTGGGTTAAAACCCTGAATTGAGTTCTTAGATGGTGTCACTTTTATCTTTGTGCTTAGTTTATAGTAGAGTGGGGTACAGAACAGTGTAGTATTTACAAACTACAGTAGAAAAGTAATATCTGTATAAGCTGTATAAACAGTTAGTGCCACGTTACTTTGCACTGAAGGGTACATACAAAGAATTTAAAATGGATCAGCTCAGGACCCGATGATCTTAAAGGTCTTTTCCAACCTAAATGATTCTATGATTCTATGTAGATTATGTTACAATAATCTACAGTGATTCTGGAAGAATCACTTTCATATGAGCAGCTTCTCAATGCCAGTGATGGCTTTGGAAGTGTGGGTGTTCCTCTGATATGTTCATGGTCTCAAAGGGATAGTTCTCCAGCCCAGGGTCTTCAACAACATTCTCTGTTTATGGATCGGTTTATATAAATATATTTATTTATTTATTTATTTGTACACACTGCAGAAAAGAAAAAAAAATATATATATTTTTCCTTGGCACATGTGAGAATGAGTGGATTATGAACAGTATTGCTTATGAAGGGCTGTTGTTGGTACAGTTAGTAAGGTTGGGAAGTATTACTCTGATACTGCACGGGCAGTTTGCTATACATGTGAGTTATCTGCTACATTAAGTGCCTGAAGACTGAATGGACATTTACTAAACTTAAGTAGAATGTTATGTACCATTTCATTTAGCTTGTTCTTAACTGGGTAATATAAGTACTTATGATGTCTATGCACTCAGAGCATATGAGTTCCCATCGCCTTTTACCTCCCTCTCTCCTCTGTCTCCTCACCACCGCACACCCCGGAACAACATCTAAGCATATGCTTTACCTGTTTTCTTTTTTTTTTTTTTTAAATAATCACACTCATTTCAGTGGGACTTGAGCAGGCTTTTGAAGCTGAGTATACAACAAAGGTCTTCCTTGAACTGTGAAGCTTTTCTAGTTCATCATTCTTAGGGCCACTGTATCTTCTGAGATTTAAGCATATGTTGCTATTTACTGTTGAGTAAATTGTTAAAATCAGGGTGTAAGTGCATAATCCTACTAAATAGTGAGATTTTCTTAATTTCCCCTGACTTCCCAGGTTTGGTATTATTCTACATGCACTACTCTACCTACTCCTGACTTCCTAGGATAGGTATTATTCTGCATACTCTGGAAAGTATTGCTTAAACTCTGACACATCCAAAGACTGACAATTTTAGGGTAACCTTAACTTAAAGGATGTGTAAAGGTATCATAAAAAATAGCCAAAACAAATCTAATATAGAAATACTATACATGCCTGGTGCGTACTCCATGCTTACATAAAAGGTTAATTTATATTTGAAATAAAATCATTGCAAGATGCAGGACGTAATTTCTCTGGAAGTTTCTACTGGAACTGCTAATATTTTTTCAAATGTTTTCTGCTCACACAAATGGTAAATTATTTCTATTAATGATTAGTTATGTTTAATTTATACTTTTGCCATTATGTGCAGGCTCAACACTTTCATCCTCTCCAGCTTCAACAGTGAGCATGTTTCGCATTGCACATATGAGCACAGCCTATTTTTAAAAGTTTTTTTTGGCTCATTTGGATTTTTTTATAGGGAGATTATACATGTATACATGGGTAGTGTAGCATCAAGCAATGGAGATCTGCAATAGAAGTCCATGCATACATTATTAGTCAGATTGCAGGAAGATTTGAAGCAGAAAAGATGTTAGCTCAGCATAATGAATGTCTGCCAGCCATTTTTTATAATGACTAGCTGCAGTTCTTATTGTATGTCAAACCTTATGCTGTGCTGTACTGTTAGCTTTCTTGTTTGGCACAATCAAGTGATGTAATGTATCCCTAGAAGTCTAGCTGGATCAAAGACATGTACAACAGGGTGGGTTTTTTTCTGCCAGTAGTATTGTTGCATATTTTGCTAAAATTATAGTGCAGGTGATAACAAATACATGATCACTTATCATTTATAATGCATTGTTCCTGCTATGCAGTAAAGACATTACAAGAATGGACAGCTTTGCTTGCCACAAAAGGAATGTTTAGATATTAAGTAGACCAGCGGGTGTTCAAAAATCCCTTTATAATTGTAATATTGACCTATGCTCATTGATGCAAAGAATTGTAGTTAAAAAGAAAGTGCTTTCCTTTTAGTGA
>VXBL01008172.1:150735-175008 GCA_013400195.1 Aramus guarauna
TTTTTTCCCCCTATTCCTACACATCATTGGCTTTTAGCATTTGGGGCAGCTAGGAATTTGGAAGGAAAGTTATTTTGGTTACTTTTTTTTTTTCCCTAATTGAGAGAATGGAGAATAACCTCAGCTGCCTGATAAACTCTATGCTATGCTAACAAAGCAGTGTGATAAACCCTGTAGAGAAATCACTAGTTATTTGGCATATCATTTAAATATTTTTATTGTAGCAGGTAGAAAATTAAATACAAGTAACCATAAAAGAACTAACAGTGTTTTGACAAGCTCACTAACACTCATTAGCTAAAAACAAGTTCATTTCTAAATACATTGTTGCATAAATATTTTAAAAACAGAACACATACATATACCCATAGGTCCTCAGAAATTTTAACAGTAATGTTAGGGAAAGGTTTATCTAACTGATGATGAAGTTATTCTATAAACATGTAATACCCATTGCTTATTGTATTAAGATATACGAGAATACAACCTATTTCACCCCTGGAATGTGTGTACTTTCTTAGCATCCATTACGTAATGTAGGTATAATTTCAATTTATATATAACACGCATATTTTAATGGTTAAAGTATCAATAGTGTTAAAACTGTTTGTAAAAAATCTGCCATAGTATTGTCTAAATGTGAAAATAAGCAAAGCTGTACAGTATCTGTTACATTAAACTATCCACTGCCTTCGGTCATTCTATATCTCACAAAAAAGCAAGTATGATTCTTTGACTGTATCTTGTTCCCAGAAGGCAGCCTATTTCCAGTAAAATTGGAAACTCTCACAATTTGCTTTTTTGTGGTTGTGTAGCTCCAGTGAAAATGCATTGTCTATTTAAATTTGCCATTTGTGTGAAAATGTTGAAGTTAGCACAGAAAATCATCCAGGCTATCAGTAATGATCAAGGTATAAATGCTTAGAGAGAGAGATCAGGATGTCAGCAAAAATGTCACCACTACTTTTCGCAGTACATGTTTTGATTTTCTTAGCTGGATTCATTCAAATCAGCCAGGTGCTTGAAATTGCATGATACTGCTTTTTTTTTTTTTTTTTTGGACTGATTGAGCCATGAACTATGGAAAATCAGTGAAAGACTCTGACTCAGTTTCTAAGGAGAGCCTTTAGACTCTTCTCCCTTTTACTTTCCTTTCTGTTAGTCATGGGAAAACCCATCAACTACCAGGAGCACTGGACAGTTGTAATATTTTACATGGTAGCCTAAATATTTTGCATTATTCCATACTTTTGCATATAATTTTCTAATGATATTTTGTAAATGGAAAGCTGGCTTGTGTGATGTCCTGTCTTGCCCTGACACCACAGGCTGTATTTTCTTCTAGTATCTTCACTTGAAGGTATCACCGTATTCCATGTCTTGTCTTTACTGCCCTGATATAAATCATAGGTTAAGTAACTTCTTACACAGTGGTTATAAAACTGTATTTAATTACTGGTAAGCCATTCTGCAAAATAAAGTGTGTGCTCTGGCATTCAGAGTTGCATTCTAGCTCTTCAGAAAATGAAAAAGGGCAGATACAGGCACATATGCGTAGGTTGCAAACCAGAGGAAATAATTTCTATAAATAACCCACAGCTTTATTACAATGCATTTACATCTCTAGAAAGCTGCCATCAAAAGACATCACCTCTAATTTCCAACAATTTACAAAGCTGTCTCAATTCAATGGCAGGTGACTTAGATATGGGTAATGAATTTTAAGTGCAGGATTCCTCAGCTGCTTTTAATTTAACAAATTAAATTCACCAGCAGTGGCGGTGGGGAATAGAGTACCAGGGCATGGCTGAGGGTCTTGGTACCTCTTTGGCTGCCAACCGGCAGTGTCTGGCTGGAACCAAGGAACCAAGAGGATGGGATCACAACCTCAGTGCCTCAGACATCAGGCATGCAGAGCCTGGTACCTGTGCAGTAAGGTACTCCTGCACAGGACATCTCGGGCAGAAATGCATGACCCAAGCATTATGCAAATTGGGTAAAATTAGTGTAATTATTAAGAGCACCATGGCGTGGCCTTGGGAAAGAAGGTCTTCTATGCCCCCAATGAACAAAACACTAGAAATTCATGTGATTTTGAGTATGGCTTGGAATGTAAGTGTCCATTCAATAAGTTTATGAGCATGGTGGACTATGTCTAGAAAGCTTTCTCTGCAGCTGGGTGCAGGGTGCATAAGGGAGGCTGCTTGCTCCCTTAGGAACTCCTTCTTCTGGCAACCATGAGTTTATCTGCTATTAGATCTGGGACTTCATAAAATCTCAGATTCAATCTCTGTTTAATCCTCTACATCTAAAAAAGTATTGCAAGATGAAAGAGAAAAGATGGTTGGTCCTTACACTTACACACATATTTAAGCAAGGTTTGGGGATGAAAACCCAGATTTCCTGTCATTGACCTCACTTTTAAGATTGTTTTGTGTTCTCGTGTGGGTACCCTGCCCACCAGTGGACATAAGAGCGTTTAGGAGGGGCCCCGGTTACCTCTGCCAGCTCTGACCCAACAAGGTGTTTTAGCCACAGCTGCTATAAAAAAAACCTTCAGCCCTGGCTGATGGACTTAGCAGAGAAGTATGGTGAAAGCTGTCCCGGAGAAGGTCCAAGGAGATGAAATAAGGAGCAAACTAAGGAGAGAGATTGGGGCAAGGAAAGGAATGCAGCAAGGTATAAAGGGGTTACAAAGTGAAAAGCATTAGTGATGGCCACTCAAAGAGAAGATGAGACTGGATTTACAGTCCTTTGCCTTTGGGATGTATGTTCGAGCTTTGCTGTCTAAGAAGAAATTCCACCCCAAGCCAACCCCAAATAAACCAAACCCAAACCTACCTCGTTTTGCCACCCATGAGTCTTTCTGCATAAGCATTTCTGTAAAAGTCCTCTGAGAGCACATAGCAAGGCACATCTAGGATACTGTCAGAGAATGGCAAATTCTGGGAGGTGTGTGAGGTGGCCGTGGGGTAATGGGGCTCATTCACACGCAGAGAAGCAGAAAGCCCTGGGCAGTTGTGTGTATTTGGTGTGGCAGGTGTCATGCTAAACAGCTGTCCCATGTCAGATGTCTGAACAAACACCTTCAAAAGTATCAAAAGGAATTTAGCAGCATGGTGTTAGGCTTTCCTGTTTAAAAAAAAAAAAAAAAAAAAAAATCCTGCTATTTGCCTATGTTGTTCATTGAGGGGAAGGGCTATTTGTGTTTACAGTTGTAGATTTTCACCTAATTTTCTACTGTTGTCTTGTTCCACTGATGGATGACTGCTTATTATCTTGCTTTTGGAATCTTTTTCCCCATTGTGCCAAACTTAGGACCCTTTTCCTAAACGTGTAACTATCCAAAAAGTATGCAAAGTCTTCCTTCTGATACAGCACAAATCACAACAGATGGGTGCTCTACACTTGACAGGAACAAGTCCATGCACCAGGGCAGCTTCTGTTGTGAAATAAGGAAACAATGAAATCTTTATACAATCAGCTATGCTTCACACTTTTTTTTAATTATTTTTCTGAACTCAGCCTGCATTTAATGCAATTAGTTGAGGAAGGCAGGACACCTTTTACCCTTGTTCTTCTGGAGGAAAGCTTAGGTGATGGGATCAGATGTCCTGCATACTGATAGGACAGGTAAGGTTTCCTCCTAAAACTGTAGGCAACAGAGCTTTTTCCAGGACCTTAAGCAGCAGCACCGCTATGGATGAGCATTGTATTTTCAAGATGCATACAGAAACTTGCTTTATATTTTGGTATTGAGGGGACAGAATATTCTTTACTTCAAAAAGAAAAACTAGTAGATTTTCTCCTGTCTCTAGCTGTTGCTCTATTGAAATAACATTTCTACTTCAACAAAACCAAAGGTCCTCACATTTCTATACATTTTATTGTAGTGATTTGAATGAGACATTTAACCTGTAAGCTCGCTGATAACGACACTTGTAACCTAAACACCATGTTAAGTGCAATCAATTTTAAGGGACTGTGTCCAAGTGAAGGCCTTAAACAGGCTTTGATTTATGAACGTATAACCTCTATTGACATTGTTGGGTGTGATGCTCATGGCAAAGACTTTGTACGGGGTGTCCTACTATTGAGCTATCACATCAGTATTGGCTTTGCATTCAGAGGGGAAAAAACTCAATAGGTAAGGATTTAGTGGGGGTTTTGGTATGAGTTATTGAACTAAACAGTTAAAAGTTCCCAAAAGAGATTCTAAAAGAACAAAATCAGAAAATTATATCTATCCAAGACATCAAATCTTTAGAGGTAGATCAATAAAAGGAATAAGAACATGTACACTAGGAAAAAAGCTATTAAAAGGCACATGGGGAAAAAAATCTTTAATGGTGAAATTTTGACTTAGACTGATATGTCTTTAATTTGCATAATTCTGCATGCATAGTGTGCAAGATAGTGTGTGAGATCTTATGTCTTCATTATATCTGAACTACAACAGCTAACAAATTGTCAAAATGAATTTTGAATTACTCCACACTTTCAGAGATGATCACAGAGTAATATCTTTACAATTTTTCTGTTAGCTGAAGACTTGGAAAAAAAAAAAAAAAAAAGAAGAACAAAACAAAACACCAGTTTGAAAGTAAAAAAACAAGCCAATCTTGCTGAAAGAATTTATATATGTGTTCTTTCTCCCTACATACTCAGTTCTCCTTTTCCCGGTTGCTTAACTGATGTTAACTGCATAAGAACTGATGGCAGAGCAGTTTGAGACATAGCTTGGTTTATCAGCTCAAGCCCTGTGATTGCTTTTTCTATTGAACTTCAACTTCTCACTGAAAACAAACAAACAAACAAACAAACAAACAAACAAGAAGATATTATTTGGGCTTTTTTCTTCCCTAAATCAGTACTAGATTCTTGTATTATTTTCTGTTGCTTCTGTATATCTATTCAGAGTCTAAAAATAGCATTCTTATTCACTTGCATGTATTCATCTAGGGTCATCTTTCTTATTTGTACACAACATGCAAAATCTGTTAAGACATTTTTGATTCATATTTGGGACCTGACAGCTAATGATCCTCACTGTTAAAATGATAACCTTTCAGCATGGGGATCCAAGTGATGAAGGTACGAACTAAGAAGTGAACTTTTTTCTGTGTCTCTAGGTCTGGTCATGTCCTTCATCAACGACTGGCTAAATGTACTTATAAACTGGGTGATGAACCCTGGTCTTTGAAGTAGCTTTTTCACTGAGTTTATTTGAAGGTTTGTATTCTCGCTGTTACAATCTGAAGGTTGTTCCTAAGTGTGCTGCTGTGATGGCTGGGAAGCTTGCTTTCAGACTGAATTTATTTATGGCCATTTAATCCCATTTGTTCCTTTTCCTGTATTCTTGTGCATGATAAATAATTTTTCCTTATGATTTCTCTTCTCTTCTGATAGATGTACAAACCTTTTCCCACTCTCTCTTCTCACTAAACAGTTTTTATTTGTTTTTAATTAAGCTTAACAAACCACATAATTGCAGTGTCTTGTAAAATAGGTTCTCTCTTTTTCTGATCATCCTAGTAGTTGTTCTCTGCATATGTTCCACTTTAGATTAATCTCTCTTGAAATGCATGACCAGAATTGCATACAATACTCCAGATGAAAGCCACCAGTATTCGGAGCAGTGGTATTAATATTTCCTAGGGTCTAACAGGAATACATTTTAGGATGACGTTTAGTTTTTTTTTCAGGGCTGCATCACACTGGTGCCTTAGTCAGCCTGTGACCAAGTAGTGCAAAGGAGGAACAGAAGGGGATCTGGTTGTTTCCAGCTGATGAGTTGGTGTATGCTTGGTTTATGCAATTACATAGCCAGCTGCTTGGGATATGTCATTTGCAGGAAAATTCGAGAGGCAGCAAAGTATATGCACAGAAGACTGAAATTTGGGCTCAAGTGCAAAATGTGAGTGTGAGCACCTAAGGCATCCAACAGCCAGGCCTGTTGCATGACTGTAACATAGAGAGGGAACATCTGTAAAGTGTGGAAATGAATGTATGTCTGGATTTCAAACACTCAGTGAATTTTAAAGTATTTAGCTTAGATTTGAGCATGTTTTTCCTGCTTTAAAGAAAAAAAGAGTTGGTAAAAATGAGATGTATTCACAGTCTGAATAGTACTAATGTAAGGGCTAGGAGATGTTTTGAATTTGTGTAAATTCCATAATGTTTATTTTTGACCCAGACTTGTGAAACATCTGTGTGATACCCGCTGAATGATGTTTAACTTCACAGATGAACTGCTGAAAGGCAGCTGAAAGTATGCTTAGTGAAGAAAAATCTGTTGTGTCCATCTCTTTCTTCCTCTTCCAAGTATGGAGTATTGGTGGAGAGTGATAGTAATTATCTACTAATCTCTGGTTTTATAGACATTAAGCCCAACTTTAGTAAACTAAGCTGGTTTAATTTATCACTGTTAGGACCGTGGCAGGTAAATTAATTTAATCAATTAAGAATCAATCTCCTAATGTCCTTTATTACGATTGTGTTATGTTTTGAGACAGGAATGAATCCAGTCCTTATGGTTAAATCTATCCAAGTAAATTAAATGTTCTGGAACGGACATCAGAGAGCGGCCAACAGCTCTGCTGGGAAACTGCTCCAACTGCATGGTCTCGTGCAGAGTCTGTCTTGGTCCCCTGCACCCACACTGTCCTCGGGAGCTGGAGCTGGCAGGGGACAAAGCAGTTCTGACAGTTCAACAGTAGAAGTGGTCAAGTTGCAATGCTCAAGTGGACAACCGGCTACGGGAAGGGGATGAGACCACCAGCAAGAGAAAGCTGGTCCAGACAGCTCAGACTCCAGAAATTAAGCAGAAGTAATTTTTCATTAGAAAATGTAGTCCTTAAAAAAAACAAAAAAAAAGGTAATACTTGACTGTATTTAATTTTCTGGACTTTTAGAGACTTTTATCACATTCTTGGTGCAGACTCATGCCAAATGAATGAGCGCAGGGAAGAGTCTAGTACTTATCTCTAAAGATTATTGAAGTTCCTCCCAAACTGGGCAGACCTGGTTCTTAATGTGAACTTTTTTCTAGGAAGATAGTACCCAACAGGTACTGGATATTTTCGACACACTGGTTCTCTGACTCTTTCAACCCACAGCAAACTAGTAATAATTAAAAAAAAAAAAAATTTTTCAAAACCTTTTCTGCCCATCTCTAATTTCATTTTAAGGGTCTCATTTTTAACAGAAAATATGAACATCTCTTTCACACTCTCGAGGAGTGAACCTTCATTCTTCACCCTCAGTCCTGCCAGAAAGGGAGAACATGCTGCCAACATCTTCTAGCAACACTTAAGAAAATATGAGAAGAAATTGGCCTTGTTTTTTGCTTAGAAAAACGTACATAACTTTTCCATTAAATCAGACCTATTTTAGAATGGACAGACCTATAAAATACTTCGTGGTTTGATGTATAAATTACATCTATATCAGGTGTTCTATTGTACCCAGCTATTCCAGGTTTGCTTTGTTAAACTGGATAATCTCTGCACAAAGAGAGGGTACCTATCAGGACCCTGCACCAAAGATCTTACTCAATGTGTTTTTCTCTCTACATATTTAACATGCTATTTTTTACTGATATTATGAAGATTGCATTAGTTTCCAAACAGTATATATTTTTTTAAAGATTAGTCATTGCCTAGTGGTTAACATTTTCACACTGTATAACATTACAGGCGTTTTCTCTGAAAGTGTCAGCATTTTGTCAGCCAAAGTGAGCTTTAATAAAAGTCAGGCACTGACAATTTCCTGGAATAACCCAGAGCTCAGCTCTAAGTGTCTCTGTGAACAGGATGTGAAGGTTGGATCTCCTGATGAAAATTAGTGTGAGCCACTGCTGCACTCGGCTGACACCTACGTTTCGGTTTCCTCTGCGCCGGTGCACGCTATCAGGTCTAGGCACTTAGAAGGAAGCTGTCATTCACTTCAGCTAATCAATCAAAGTTTGTCACATTCTTGTATGTTTTCACTAAAAACCCAAACTGGGACACCAGATGTGGTGAATACATGGACAGTCTATGTTTTTGTATGAAAACATCTGATGTGACAAAAGAGCAATGAAAAGCAAGTTTGGCTTGGAGCACATGCTTTTTTTGTCACGTGCACACGCATGAAATGTTGTCATTACCTATATCTCTCTGAGACTGCCGTCACTAATTTAATTTGAGAAAACATTCCCCTGCTATTTTATTGCAAATTGTGTCTAGCAAATTGGTTTTGCTAGTCTTTCATAGTAGCTAGAAGAAGAAAGCTTGGTTGAGGAATAAATGAAGCATTTGTTAATACAAATCTCTTCTTTAGATTCTCAATTTGCAACAGGAATTTTTAGATACAGCTGATAAATAAAATTAAGACACTTCTCTGAAGGAAGATAAGATATTTTGACTGCGCTGCCTCTCTTCGCCACCTCTTCCCTTCATTCCCCTCGACTGTCAGGCAGCAATACCTGCTTCCATAGCACCTTAGGAACTTCTTGCTCAGCATTTACAGATGAAACTCCCACATATGTTGCAGAAAGCTCTCACTGCAGTCATTTATAATAATCCAACGAGTCATGAGACCTGCGCAGAAAATGCATGAGATGGTGGCCAGGAAGGGCACGTGTTAGAAATGACCCCTGTTAAAACGGGGAGAGAAAAATCCAACGTGTGGTACTTCTACTTAGAACGGACTTTCATGTCAGCGGTCCACTTACAAATGTATCTTTAGCCTGAGTTTTCAACACTACTCTGCAGTCATAATGGCTTTAAAATAACAAGTGATTTAGCTGCTTAAAAGGAAACCTTAATAGGTAGTTCTGCTTTTCATTTGAAAGACAGATTGAAGAGCAGTGACAGGTAGACACCGAAGAGGAGAAAAAATCGCTCTATTGATCTGTTAGGGAAAGCTTGCACTGACAAAGATGATGCTTGTGTTGATTTTTAGTGGGATCCCATTCGCTAGATCCACAAGGACAACTCGTACCATACGGAGCTGTTGACACTTGCTGGGAGAAGGGCTATTCGTGCTTAGTACCTGTTACTGATAATTTCCCTGACTTATGTTTTAAATTACGATTAACCATAGGCCCAAATGGGCCTCCTGAAAACGTAACATTTTTTTTGAGGGGCTAGGCTATGTGTTAGTTTTTGTATCGCTCTCTCAAAATTAGAAGTGTTTTCTCCAAAACCTTTGGATATGTTGTGCTCCAAAACAGCTATTTGTTAAGAAATCAGCAGAAAGGGAACAGTAAACACAGAAGTGGCTTAGGGGGTGGCTGAAGAGAGCAACATGCATCATGACGCCAAGAAAAAAAAGAGTGAACAGATCAAGCATCCCTCATCAGGAAAGATCTAAGAAACATTTGTCTTTCTCAAGTTCCAGCAGTAGTATCTTTCTCAATTTCATGGAAACTCAGCATCAGGCTGATACACTGTCTGTTTTTCCTATTTGCTGTAAATGCAGTTGTGTATTTGCAGATGTTTGCAATACGTCTCTGTGCTTGATGAACTCTGGTAGTTGATGCAGAGTGATGGGCAGGTCCCCAGATGCCTGCAAGCAAGCTTGGCTTTTCCTGGAGGAAGGGAACGCTGAGCATGATGAAACATCAAGCAAAGTCCCAGACCTTATGCTGTTCTAGGAACAGCATGGAAGTGTCCTGGCACAGCTGTACCCTCAGACTGCTTTAACCCTTGGAGACAGAAAGCAGTAGGGCCTGGAGCCATGCTGAGTCCACCATGCACCGGGTGGAGAAGCGCTGATAAAGCAGGAGACAGAGGTTCTGAAGCGTTCAGGTACGTTCCTGCCGCTTCGGCCAATGTTGGCAACAGGAAAATTTCTTAGTCTTTTTTTGCTGCTGGTACTTCTCGGTAGAGATGATAATTGCCGCTGTTTTCAATGGAGATATGAGGTTACATTAATCCAGTTTAAGAAATATTTACTAACAGTGAGGTCATGTGAATAAACAACCACATTCTGCTGTTTCTCCCCTCCATCCCACAGTTATTCTGGTCCATAATTTCAAACTGATCCTTAAAACAGAGCATTCTCTGAACTTTTTTGTCCACCTGCAAGCTGCCTGCATCTGACAGTCTGATCTGAATGCACAAGTACCTGATTATGTGCATAAACAGCACATACGTGCGGTTTTGGAGGCTAGTTCTGAAAACTTGACCTGTAAATGCAGTAGGTCAATTCAATACCTCTGCATTTCTCTTACCTTTTATGTTTATTCCTGCACTCTCCTTCACAGGTTATATAGTGATGTTTTGTGGTGGTTTGGTTCTTTTCATTTATTTTAATTACTAGGTCTTTATCTTTTTTTATACAAACGGGATTGCCGTTCACATTGAATAGAAATGAGGAAACAGAAAGTTCTAATTGATCTCTTCATTCAAACCCAAATAAAATAAACATGGGGAATGATGAGTTATAGTCAGATCTCCTGGTAGAAAAACTGAGTTAGAATTTTTATGAGAATGGATCTTTCCTTGACAGATTTCCAGAGCTTCATGTTTTTTTCATCTGGGTTGAAAATAATTTATCTTCTTATTTTAGCATTGTTGCTTCTCGTCCTGGCCTAAGAAATAAGGAGGAAAGGTACATAATAAGAGCTGGTATATACAGCAATAGTTCGAAGATTTATTTAATTCCAAATTCTGATGGTGATGCAAGTAAAAAAATCTCTCTTTTGTTGCAGTTTGTACAGACAATATATTGGTTTCTTCTAATGTGTGGCTCAGCTGTTGTTTTTTCCACTTGGAGTTCAGATTTTTATTGTTTTATTTATTATTTTTTTTTTAAATAAATGACATATTTTGAGCCAGATACATCCATATATATTCATAAGACCCTTAGAAAAAGTTTTGACACTTAAGGTCCTACCCTTGCTAGTGGGTTTTTATGATGCTGAAATCCTGGTCAGCCTGGACCCACTTAGCAGGTGGAGAATTGTTGTCTCCACAACGTACCATTAGCAATATACTCAGTTGCACCTTTTGTTTGTTTTTTTTGGTGGTTTTTCTTTTTTTTATTCAGTTTAAAGGTCTCTCAGTCACAAACACAACCTTGAGAGGCATCCTGTCCCCTGAGAGTTGACAAAGACTGTCCAGCGTATGGGGAGGAAGGAATAGAACTGAACTGGTATCTATTCCTTTCATTGCAGTACTTGGCTCTTTTTTTTGTCCTCCTTGGTAGGAAATGAAATGTTTAGAGCCAAACTCCTAAACAAATGGGTACACTAAACACCTGATAATCAATCTTATTTGACAAATTCTACATCAGTATTAAGGAAAAGTCAGTTTTTTAATATCATACTTGAATGGCCAAGTCCCGTATTTTTCACTTGATGATAGGCAAATTCAAGTTCACCTTATTGTAGACTCATAATGCACTTTTTGTTGTTTCTGCTTATTTGAAAACCTATCAGGAATGGCACCACGTGCTTATCAGGAGCTGGGAAATTTATTATCTAATTGCTCAAGCCTATTCTGTTGCTGGAGTCCTGGTACGGCTGTGTATTGAAGCTAACGTAATTTTCATTGCAAGGTTTGTTTCCCTGTTTGTTGGCTTTTGTGTTGTAGTGAGGTTCCAGTGGACTGAGAAAGAAGGAAATATGGATTTTTGATTTTCAATTAATGAAGTGTTTTGTTGCCAATAAAGCTAATCCCAGTGTACCTAAGCCTATCCATTAATATAGTCAAGTTCAAATAATTTCAACTGAAAATAATAATTAAAAAAGGCCTTTTTAACTATCAGGATATGCCCTCACACTTTTTTGTTTTGTGATTGCCATCTGTAATTCCTTCTCAGTCTTGCTTTTTGCTCCATATTTTAAGGTTGTTATAATATTCCACCTGAAGAAATTTCACAAATGGAATGTTATGTTCAATGAACAATCAGTTTTTCTTCTGAAAATAAAAATAATTTTGATGTGTCAAAACAACACCTTAAAGTATTATATAGAACTGAAAAATCTTTTTCCGTATTCCACTTATACTGGTGTTGCCAATCATAAATAACCATGTGTAGCCTTAAAACAGTACACCCTCAAACAGCCTTAAAAGTAGTGGGATTCATAGAAAACATCTGTTTTTCTATCTTTGAGTAGCATGTTTTGTGTTATATTAGACACACTGAAGATCCTTGTCTATTTAGTAATAAGAACCAGTGAATAAATTTGAGTGCTTGAAGTAGGTGTGATTGATCAATTTAGCTAAAAAAACCCCAACAAAACAAAACAAAAGAACAACGGAAGCTGGCCAACTATATGAGAAGTTTACAAACCCAGACAGTTTATCTATTTAACTTTTAAGTATCTTTCATGTGGTCATTCTTCCCCTTTTGTGCAGCTGATTTGACTATGGAGAGGCCAGAGCAATGGCTGGTTCTGATTTTGAAAGAAAAATTGCCAGTTGTATTGGATCCATACGTGCTATAGAGCACTTCGGTGCATTAATAAACCTGTACCGGCTGATGTGGCTTAACATGCAAAGCCTATTCCTTATCGCTTTCACTTTTGCATTATTAGGTATTGTGGTTCTGCAGAGCCAAACTCTGTATGATGCTACATTATGGTTTGTTTGGTTTTGGTTTGTTTTTTTTTTTTAATTTGGAACTTTAGTGGAAAATATTTCCCAGCCTAATCTTTGGGCTGGGACAGGTTATGAGAGAGCATGAGCGAGGACAAGCCTTCCGTCATGCACCAACATCCTTTGATTTGGCACAGTAGAGGAGAGCAACACGGTCTAATACACAAGTTTTACTTTTAAAAGTAACTTCATACATTTAACTAGAGCCATCTGAAATTAATCTAATTAATTAAGTCAGTTTAACTTGTCGTGCTTACCTCCTTTTGCCATGATAGTCTCTATTGTACAAGCTGAGCTGCAGCTGAGGTATGGGAAAGAAGAAAATGTAGCATTATTAGGTGAAAACCAGAACCAATTCAGAATGTTCTCATGCTAGTGAATGCGATCCCCGTGTCTCAGAAGTAAAAGAAAGTGGCAAAGGGGCAGGAGGAAAGAAATGTCATCATGAGCTAATTCCATCACTGAGAAAGATGGAAATTCTTTGTCCCTGTGAGGAGCAGGAAGCTGAAGAAGAAGTGTAGCAAGTCTCTGTAAAGGTAAAATGTGTCTTCGCTTTCAGTAGATGTTTTGGCAATTTTTCCAGTAAAACTTAGTGGATGTTATTGGTTCAGAAATCACTGGTTGTGCTGGAAACAATTTTAGATAGACTTTGCTTTTGACACAAACTGACTCTGCACAGGTAGGGTATTTTTCCCCTGAAGAAACTAGACTAAATCTAGTTGTTTTGGTTAGTATCTAGAGCTAAGTGATCATGCAGAAGAGCCAGTGGAACTTAAAATTGGGCACATTTGAGTGTGGACAGGTTGATATGATCATAGTTTAACAATCTGTCAATTTTTTTTTTTCCCCCAAAGGTATAGTTTTCATCAGTTCCTCCCTATTGTTTATTTTAATGTTAGAAAAATATACATGCATGAACTATTTTAAGATTTTCAGATGAGGGGAACTGGTAGCATATGTAGAATAATGAAAAAAAAAGTTTATCTTTGATAAAATTTTCTTTTGAATAACTACTTTACAATTAATTTTCAGTCTTTGAAAAACAAAAATTTAAGAGCTCTGGTTGTGGAAAAGAAACATGAAGTACAAACAGCAAGATGGAGAAATGAGTGGAAGTCATTTATTTTTCACATAATTATGCAGCAATTTATTTCAGCTGGCAGTTTCTTTTCTTTAAATGGCTGTATATAATTTCTTAGTAATTTGGTAATTTATGACTCTATATTGATAGCAATCAACATTTTCAATACAAACACGTTTGGTTTTTTTCTCTCGTTGTAGAAAAAAAGGCATTGCATTTTGTTTCTGAATAGTTCCTTTGTCCTTAGCAAAAAGAAGAACAGAAATTAAACTACATTGTCAAGGCAAAGCAAAAGCCTTATTTTTAAGCTTCTGAAGGAAACATTCAATATTCCTGAGGAAACTGACACACATTTGATTTCCTCCTGTCTCATGTCCCATCTCCATCCTCTTTTGTTATAATGTCAGGTCACTATGGCACAGGATCTTTCTCTTCCCCTTTTCTGGGACAGTTAAAACTCCAGGGCTTCTATGTTCAAAGTGGAAATACAGTTTTAAAAACTGTTCTGCAAATACAACTGTAGAAATAAAATTTATTTATTCAAGTGGGTTTTTCTAGATTGTTTATTGAGCAAAAAGAATTTTCTACAGAAGTAATGTGCAGTATTTTTCTAGGTCCCATTTTAAGTTTCAAAACCTAGTTGGTGTTTGTTTGGGGGTTTTTTAACTTAAAACTTGTGTCTGAATGTATATCTAACTTGGGCAAGGTTTAATTTTAATAAGTTAAATTTAAATGAGCAATTTTAATAACCTGTTTAATAAGGTTTAATTTTCCTGAACAGATGTTAGTGAAAGAAATATCACCTCTAGAGGGCAGTGTTAAATTATTTGAGAGACTTGTTTTGCATTTTATCATGCAAACTACTAGATGTCTGATTATCTGACCCTTATATGGGAATTTTAACGGTGATTTTAAAGTCATATTCATATATGTAGGCATTAAATATCCTTAAAAATAAACCCCATTTAAAATATTTACAGGAAAATGTACATGTACCTGTGAGCTTTGTATCTCAACATGAAACTGGGATGGCTTCAAGCCACAATTTCAAGCAGCAGTGAGAAGACCTGAATGATCAAGATGGTGTAGTCAATATTTGGAGTTACTTACATTGCTGAAGAAAGAATATAGAGGGGGGGGAATTTTTTTCAGTAAAAATAGCTCTTAACTGTACCCAGGGCTTTTCTAACTGGTCACCTTATCAAGCCAGTGAGACTCCAGAAAGAGGAAGGTAACACTTTGCAGAGCTTAGTGAGAATTTCTCAGCTTTCTGTAAGGGATTTCATATGATGGAGCTGAATCCTCTTTTCTGTAAGTCATGGATGTCTCTCTTCTGTTGCCATTTGTGATGATACTGAAAACCTGTGTTCATGGTGGCATTCCTCTGCTGCTGTTTTGTTGCATTGACCTTCATTCTTTCAACCATTTACTTCATATCCGTATGCATCCGACTTACTGTTTAATTCATACCTTCATTTGAAACTTACAAACGAGCAGGCCAGCACGTGTCACGTATTAAACCTTCATCAGTCAAGATCTGCAAATTGCAGAACATCATAAGCAATGATGTCATCTCTTAGTCCTTTTCTCTATTTTCCAAAAATAAAACACATTAGAAGAACAGTGCATGCGTTAGGGTAAAATGGGTACCGAAACTGTATAGTTATCTTTGTGGTCTTTATCTTATGGAAGTGTTTAGCAGAACTTTTTGAGGATAGGAGTGCTAACAGTATGCAATGAACAGGTTGTCAGACACGCTGCTCTCCAAGCTGGTTTCTACTTAACACTTTTGCTTAGTCGCCTCTTCAAGCTAGAAGGCGTGTCCGCCCTTTCGTTCTGCAGCAGTATATGTATTCAACATCCATAAAGAAAATATAGCTTCATCTCACTAATGATCTTGGGTGATGAAAATTAGACATACATCACGAATGACAGATCAATTATAAAATCGGTCTTGTCGTAGCCCCATGTGCACATCTTACAGGCATGCAGAGAAACGGGTGAATTCTACACCCTGTGCGCTTGTACCTAGTCGAGCAAACTGGGGTGTAAATGGGCAGGCTGTTGTGATACATAAACACGTTGTCTTCAGTTGAGAACAAGTATTGAGTTTCTGTGGTGCATCAGCGGGAACACAGTGAACTCTTTGTGGTACCTTCCTCTTGTCAGACAGAGAGAAGAGTAGGTCAGATTTTTATTTTGGACCATAAATTAATAACGTGGTGCATCTTCAGCATATGCACTTGCTCTGTTACCTTGAGGGGCACATTTTTCTAATTTTATGTGGTCTAGTCATATGTCCAAGGAGGTGCTGTACCAGGCCCGTATTTCACTTCAAGACTCATGGAACCCAACCTGAGTCAGGTGAGAAGTGTGAAGTTTTCATAGTTTAATGGGAACACAAACTTCATGGGTTTATTTGAGCTGGAAGTCCTTTCTGCTTTTTCCTAAAAGTTGCATCATGAAGCTTATAGACACCTTTAACAAACACTTGTAGGCACAGGCAGGTTTTTTGTAACAACAGGACTGTCCAAAGGATTTTTCTGGAAGACAGAAGCTAACTTTTAACTGAAATGGTGCTGATTGTTCAAATGATTCATAGAAAAGTCTTTTAAGAAATCGAGAATAGCTGTTACAGGAACTTCTCAAATGCTCTGCACTACCACTGGTGAAAATAAGCAAACCTTTTCTTTTAGACATATATTTTAATATCATTTTAGTAGTCCAGATTTTACATTCACGGAAATTTTAGTTGGTTGGTAGAGTAAGCACTCTGTGTGTGTATGAGTGTGTAAGCACTGTGTGTGTATATGCATGTGCTCACATGTGCAAGCTTTTTTTTTTTCACTCCAGATAAAATTATCAATCTTGTGAGAGCATTAAATCTCTTCCTGTAGTAATTCATGGCTTCTTGTGACAGAGATTTTAGCCAGACTAATAAGGTGGTGGATTAGGGAAACAGAGTTTCACTAAGCCACTGCAAACATAGAAACTGATCTTGAGGTGCATGAAAATTCAGCGTGAGATGTGATGCGATTCTAGTTTCTAATCACAAGCTTTTGTTAGCTTGTTAAGGTACAGCAAGAACGCTGGGATTCCTGAGGCGGTCGTTTTGTTGAGTTAGCTTGTTTTATGGTGACATTCATATTAAATTTGAGTCTCAAATGAACTCATAAAATGAGAGGGAAAATCACTTTTCTAAATTTATTTTGTGCTAGGGCTTTGCTGATAGCTTAGTTATTCTATCTTACTAGAAATTAAATGAGTGCTCAATACGTTTTGAAGGAACATTCAAGCAGCTAGGACTCGATGCGGTTTGTACGCCTTTCAGATGGCTCCTGAATTTCAATTTAATATGGATAACCCACACTCATTTAGAAACAAAGCAAAGGCATGGACAGAAGGGTTTGTGAGGGACTCTGACAGCTCAGACCACTATTGCATTTATTTCCTCCTGTCCTCCAACATAAACACATATCTATACATACACACATATACAAAATATATAAATAAATATACATATAAATATATATAAAACAATGACAAATAAACTTAATTCTGAATTATTATAGTCATATTCAAAATTTTGTGGAATGTTGTGGGGGTTTTTTATTCTTGAGCATCATTTCCTTTTCAATGACTGCCATTGTATAGAGACATTTTAAGGTGTGAAATAATAAACTGATACTGCTGTAAAGACTGTCAGTTGTACCATGACTTCACACAGCTGAAAACCAACATAGGATCATTACTGGTAAAAGTTGCAGTCTTAAAAGAATTTGTTATTGGATACCTTGATAGCTGCCAAGACCTTCCATTTTTATTACTTTTTCCTAAGACTGTAACTGTTTCATTTATTTGAAATTCCATTGTACAACAAAATATGGGGATTGTATATGTGCTATTCTGTACAAACTCTGAAATCAATATACAGTCTTAAATATTGGAGGGACATCATTGTAAACTAGTTATTGATGTGCTAAAGTCATTTACACCTGACAGAGAAGATAGATTATGACACTATTAATTTAACTGGCAGTGGGTATAGGAAGATAACCTGCCATGTAAGCCCACAGACAGTCATCTGTAAAGTTTTTATGCATATTTTGTTCAGCAAGCTATACAGTTCTGACAGCTACGAATCACTTTTAATCTGTCAATTTCAAAGGTTGTCATCAGAAAGTTCAGCTGAAGGAGAATGTCTGTTTGACTCATCTTAAATGTAAGATGATTACTGTTTGTCACATTTACAAATTATCCTATTCTTAGAAAAATAAAGCTAAGCTGTTTAGCATGGTTATTGTGTAATTTGGAAGGCAGGATGCAGTAATGCATCTAAAATAGAAATATACAGTTGTGTAGTGAAACTTGTTTGCTAATGGATGGCATGCAGCAATAGCAATAAAAGCAAAGATGTTTTCCTTTGCAATAACTCTTCATATACATAAAAATATGTAAAGAAAGGAAAAATATAAAAACTGCTGAATGTTCACTTTTTCCCTGTGATGTACAGTAGAGATATAAACTCTGCAACAGATGACACAATTCCAACAGATGACTGTGACTCTCCAGATACCAAACTGTTGTTTGTTTTTTTTTACTTTCAAAACACTTGTGCGTGATATCGTCAACCTTGCACGTAGACTAACAAGACTTGGTGTAATTCTATGGTGCATTGCCTTATTTGAAGCATTTTTAGGACAGACTTTACCAAAGGTGTTTAGGTTTTCTGTTTTCTTAAGCTGAAGTGTCATGCTTTTTTGCGGTATTGTGATCAAGTTAAAATCCTTTGTTTTGTAAGACTTTTCCCACTCCAGTGGTGTTTTTCATACTCTCAGCGTGTTCTTCAGTTCCCCGGTTTTCCAGGACTTTCTCCTGCTCCCCTGGCAGTGCTGGCAGCTGCTGTAAAATAGAGAAATTCAGTTTCTTTCACCATTACTTGATCCTCACGTGAATGGGACCCTGGGAACATCTGCAGAGGTAGGAGGCACCCATTCCCGCCTTGGAGAAAGTTCTCTCCGTTGTTTATAGAAATCACAAAACTGACTTGGCTTCTAGAAGTGCTGCAGCTTTGGGAGGCCAGGAGAAATTTAATCATTTTAATGACTGTGTGTGGTAACCACTGGTTCAATAAAAAGTTTAAATGACTCTACCGGGCTTTGAAAATGGCAGTGTGTATTATTCTTCTTCATTTAGTTGGGTACCCTGTATATAATGACAACACACAAAATAGTAAACAAAAATGTTAATGCAACATGGTCATTAAGGAGAAAAATAACTCAATAACTGAATAACAAATCTTTGCTGTTAGATATAAAAAGTTAAATAATTTTATTGAGCCAACAGTGAATTTCACCATGAACAAGTAGTTCAACTACAGTTTGTTCCGCCAATCCTATTCCTCTCATTCAGGAAAACTTTCCATTGGCTTGGAAGAGAATTTTGTCTGAATAAAAGCGAAGGAACTCAGATGCTGGAGGGTTTCAAAAACCTTAAGAAAGCTTATGGAATAATTGGAAGTAATCTTGGCCCTTCCTGCAAATGATAGAGCTACCAAAAATAAAAATATCTATATGATAGAAACAGAATGAAAGGCAAAGTATCCTTTTTTAAGTAAAGAGGCATCTTTACACTGAGGTCGTTGTGTTCTGTGTTGGTCCCTTAGACATCAGAGAGGTCTATTGGTTGTGTCTTCTTCTCAACAGGTCCTAATGAACTCTCTTTACACCAAGCTGCATGGTGGAGGAACAGCAGTGAGTAGCAAAACCTATTACTACTGTTGAGGATCGGCCACATGCACCTCAGGTATCCAATTTTTGCAGGTTTCAGATGCTTGGAACCATTTCAAGCAGGATTTCAGAATGTGGGCTGCTTTGAATACTGTGCAGACTACATGATTAATTTTACCTCATCAAAATATTTCTTATGAGGTTTAAGCAAGCAAGCGAGTGTAAATATACGTTTGTATGTGTCAACATTTATCTTGCATGCAGAAGAGTATTTTCATTTTTCTTCTCTGCAAGACGCATGCAGTGACTCACCGTGCCTTTGTTAGGACAAGTCTGTGGTTTTAGGCATTGGCTTAGTTTCTCTTTCTGTAAGAGAAACTAAAACTTTTAAGGTATTTTTGTGATAAATTAAGCTTGTTTGCATTGTATCAGACAGGATAGCTGCTTGATGTTTAGGTCTCTTTTTCAAGAAAACAATGGTGGGGAAAAAAAATCCTTAAATTCTTTTTCCTAATATCTCCCCCCATTTATTTCCTCTGTCCTGCTGTTCGGTAGCTGCGAACTTAGATTTTACCTCTAGGCAAGCAGGCAGGCAAGCATCTCCTTCTGGAACAAATGTCAATGTATCTTCCTGGATTAATTGGCAAGTAAATGGTGCAGTCTATATGTTGCCTCCTCAGGAGAGAGTTCCTACATCAGCAACTTTGTGATACTTTGCTCTGAAATTTAGCCCTATATTTAACTCCTTCCCGACATCTCTCAAGAGAACCTGTCAGTCTTTCTGCAGTTCCTGGTAATGCATGAGAGCATGATGGCCGTATCTCTGAGAAAAAGCATTTAAAAATTGATATTAACTGATTGCTTTAAGCAGATTCTTTTTTTTTTTTTTTTTTTTTTGGCTAGCAATCTCTCTTGGTAAATGTTAGCATGGCACATGGAAATAACATTAAGTAATTCCTTAACTCAAGCCCTTTTGTTGATATACAGGTCACCAAAGGAATAACAACAGAATAAAACCAGAATCCTTTCTGACTTGGACTACCAGGCACAACAGGGTTTGTTAGGGTAGCCATGTTTTCAAAAGCTCTATGAGTAATTTCATATTGCTCATCAGAAGTTGTTACTGTACATTTGTTACTGGAACAACTTCTCTGTGCAAAACACACCTCTACATAGTCCTGCTTCCAGGAACCACTTACTGTCCTCTCCAGAAGGAGAGTGTGCAGTGAGGTTTTCAAGGCAGTTCAGAATTCTTAAAATTGCTTCCTGCAAGCAGTATATCAAATTATCTGCTAAAGTCAGGAGTTTAGTTTTGCAGCCAGTGTGTTTCATATTAATGTGAGTAAAACCAGTTGCTTCTCTAACTAAATTGTGTGGGTGGGTGTGGGTTTTTTCACCTGAAACCATTCAATGATAAACCTTCACTTTCACCTTTTTAATTCCACAGGTCGTATTGGTAAAATGTAACTTCTTCATTCACGTTTTTAACTGAAAACCTTAGTTTTGTTGCTAGAATGTTTTAAAATATCAAAGAGTACTTCAAAAGAAAACATATTTATTTCCTGAAGTGCTACACAGATGAAGAACATCTTTAATAAGCTAGCACCCTCCTGCTGAGTTTCTACCATCAGAACATGTCTATGCTAGGCAAAGTTTCATTTCTATTTAGTTTCAATTAAATGCCTGTAATGTAATTACATAGCACAGGAAGGATCTATTGATGTTGTGAATTTGATTTTTAATAAGATTACAAAAAAACCCTCTAAGGTGCCTCCATAACTTTAGACATTATCGTCTGTCCATCTAGCTTCTTATGTGCAATGATAACATCTGGTAAATGTCAAATCCTGTGNTTTTTTTTTTCCCCCTGCTTTGAGAAATACTTTACTTGGCCATTGATTTTGATGGGAGTGCTCAGAATAAAACATCCCCACCTGAGGAAAAGGCAACAGACTCAGGCTTATGGTTTATGACGGAAAAAATATGGTGGCTATTCTGAAAATAGAGATCCTGACACAATTCCCAGTGATGGTATAACTGTGTCAGCAGAAGTGTGAACTTCTTTCCTTGTGCAAATGAAGCTAAACAAGCAAGAACAATCACATTTTTACCGTTTGCAAAAAATATCTAATCATGTTGTAGTTTCACCTCATATTTTTAGCTTTTTCTGTGAGAAGCTGCCTTTCCATCTGTCTGATAGCAAAATTTCACCATTTCATCAATAAAACTGGCATCGTTTCACCTTGAATCTATTCACAGAAGCTTCGTCACTTGAGGTATATAAATCTAGTTTGGATGAAGCACTGACATTTAATTAAAATTTTATTTTGTGCATGAAAATTCTCAGCCCAAAATAGAAAATTTCATATCATTGTAGTAATCTGTAGTTTGTATCTTGTTATCTCTCACATACAAATCATCTTTCTAGTGTTGCCTGTATCCCTCAATGAGTTAGTTTCTTGCATTCCCACAAGCAAAAGCTGGTTCCTCTGCAAGTACATGTGAATGACAAGTTGAAATCACTGGAACGCCAAAAGGAAATACTTGATAATGATCCAGATGCATAAATTACAACTTTGGCTCTAGACGTGTGTCCCCATGTCCTGTTAACTGACCCAATTTAAATTTCATTTAAACTGGAAATTTAAACTAGTGGGAGAGTAGCACTGACCGTATTTTTCTTCTGTATGAAGTTGGTTGATTTGCCTTGACTGTCCTACCTGGATGTGTCACATAGGATGGATCTTGGGACACCTGAGCTGCACAAAATGGGAAGAAAGAAGCCCCAATAACCAATGCTTTTATTTTGCTGTTGGTAGACATGTAGAGGAAGGAATGAACAGTTTGTGAGGGTTGTATCTCCTGATTTGCATGCTTTTATAGGGAATTATTGCCATCCTAACTCAGGCCACAGGCCAGGGAATGGCCAGGGAGTGGGAATCAGCAGCCTTAGCTGTTCTTGGATCATTAAACGTGGTGACTTTCAGCATAGCCTCAATGCCATTACAAAGACATTTCAAAGTCTCAGAGGGGGTGGGGGTAGCGGCGGCGACAGAGAAGAGTAGGTTATCTTTTTCTGTTAAGAGAGTTAATGCATCTCTGATGTATATGCACAGAAATGGCATATGTGGCCATATTGCCTTGCATGTATGATTCTCAAAAATGTAAATTCTTAGAATATGACTTTTAGAAGTAGAATTTAGACACTAATAATAAGATATTAGACATCATAATAAACTTATACGTTATTTCTACCCTCGACATAACTTGACAAAACCTGTGCCTTTTAAAGTATTTTTTTCTGGTGAATGAAGCAGTGAATAACCTGCTCAGTTTTTTTCCTTTCTGACAATGTTGCTTGCATTAGTACTCTGAATGAACAACTTAAATATCTACTGGAGAATAAGTTTTGTTTTGATAAAACTGTTATAAACCTGTGTTCTGACCATCTTTGAAACCCTGTTTCCTGGAAGCAAAGGATGTCATACCTTTCTTTTTTTGTCTCGTTAAAACTCTTCGTTTAAACCATGTTTTCAGACCATCTTGAGTGCTTTAAAATCTTTAATAGATGTATCCTGCGACACAAGACTCAGAGCGTGTCTACTATTATTCCTGTTTCACAAGGACCCTGTCTCAGAAAGTGATTTACAGAGAGAGTCTGGCACAATTGGAAACTGAACCTCTGACACTTGACTGCTCACACGCTGAAATACAAGAAATTCCATTTAAACATAAGAAAACACTTTTGTACTGTAAAAGTGGTCAAAAGTTTGGACAGCTTGCCCAGAAATATTCAGGAGTCACCATCCTCGGAGATATTAAAAACTTGAATGGACACAGCCCTGGGCAACCTGCTTTAGGTGGGTCAGCTTAAGCATGGTGGTTGGACTGGATGATTTCCTGAGGACTCTTCCACCATCACCCCTTTTGTCATTTTGTAGTGCCTTAATCAATGGGCAAATTTTCCTTTCAAACTTTTAAAGCAGATAACTGCACAGAGTGGAAAAGCTTTTTCCAGATCTAGGTGCGTGTGCTGCCTGCTTTGTAAGGTGTATACATCAAACGTTTTCAGCAGGACTTCCCAGGCAGAAAATTGTCTTGGATCTTTTCTGAAAAAAAAAAAAAAAAAAAAAATCCTTAAAAAATTCTTAGAAGTATTTGAGGAACAAACTGAGTTCACTCTCCTCTTCCGTAGTGCTCCTTCAATAGAAGACTTCTGTTTCTGAATCAAGCTGGGTTGCACATGTAAGATGGATGAACCTGCCCTGAAAAAGTTGCTTAGCTTCTCCCTAGAAAAATGAGGGTATACTTATTTTTTTTCTGGTTAGCACTCTGCTATCTTTCACATGTACAAAGCTGTTAAACTTTCAATAGAGAGAAATAACATCTTTTGACACTGAAATAATGCAGAATCATAGAATCATGATTAAGGAAGAGACCTTAAAGATCACCACGTTCCAACACCCCTGCCATGGGCAGGGACACCCTCCACTAGCCCAGGCTGCCCAAAGCCCCATCCAACCTGGCCTTGAACACTGCCAGGGAGCCAGGGGCAGCCACAGCTTCTCTGGGCACCCTGGGCCAGGGCCTCAGCACCCTCACAGGGAAGGATTTCTGCTTCACATCCCATCTCCATCTCCCCTCCTGCAGCTTCAGGCCATTCCCCTTGGCCTGTCCCTCCCTGCCCTTGGCACCAGCCCCTCTCCAGCTTTCCTGGAGCCCTTCAGGGACTGGAAGGGGCTCCAAGGTCTCCCCGCAGCCTTCTCTGCTCCAGGCTGAGCCAGCCCAACTCTCTCAGCCTGTCTCCAGAGCAGAGGTGTTCCAGCCCTCTGATCATCTCCATGGCCTCCTCTGGCCTGGCTCCAACAGCTCC
>VXBL01008172.1:178974-200128 GCA_013400195.1 Aramus guarauna
TTTTTTTTGTGAGATTATTTCTGTAGAAAGGCATTTTCTACTCTAAAAGTATTTTGGTTGAAGGGAGCTTTAAGTGTTATTAAGGGAGAACCATTTTTTCTTTGATTCTCCACTTAAAATTGGCTTAATCTTCCATACTAAGATTTTTCAGACCAGATTCTGAAATTCTGCTATGACAAAGCACTTCTTGATGCATCCTACTGTTTTGAAAAACTGGCCAAAGTAGTCAATAGCTTAACTAAGTTGTGGGCTAATTCTAAGCCCTAAATATTCAGACTCGGTAGATGGAAAATGGAAAAGTCCAACTTCACCATCCTTGCACTAGCTAATTTGTCACAGATCTAAAAGGAAGAATGTACGAGATGAAAATATATTGTGGGATGTTTTAAGATCATAACTGCAAAATCTGATAGCCTAAAATGCTCATCTTTTATAAGGATGTGTTATCACTGTTCCCTAGTCTGTATTTTATAGCTTGGTTGTTTTTTGTTGTTTTTTTTTGTTTTTTTTTTTTTTTTAATAAGAATTATTCTTTGGAAGAGTTTTTGAATAATAAAATATCAAGGGAAAATATAGAAAAAAATTCTTATTTTGCAACAGTTTATCCATTAGGACACCCCCAATTTAACTTTATGATTTGCATCAGTGGAAAGAATAACTCCTATGACTTTTGCAGTTGAGATAAGGGATTGATAGTTATTTTTATCTCTTGACATGGAATCCAGAAAAAAATGTACAGAGCATGATCACACTGGAACAGTTGTTAAATGAAAGTCTTAACATCAGTTTAAAAAAAAAAAAAAAAATCAGACGTAGGAATGAAGGAGTGTCCTGTCCCATTATTAATTTTGGAAGAGCATGTGTATGATATTATGAGGGATTTTCCAGAGATTTATTATCAGATTATTCAACATCTGAAAGAATCAAAATGGTGCTCAGCTGGGGCAGTCAATAAGCAGACTACACATGTGACAGATGCACATATGACTTCAAAGATGCCATTACAAGTGCCTGTGGAGATATTTCAGGAGCCAGATGCTGCTGCTTTATATCTTCCACAGCTCAGAGTGTGTCCTGTGATCACCTTCCAAAGGGGGTGCGTGGTTCAATATGCTGAAATAAACAATTTTCCATCCAGTCAGGTTTTGTCTGTCTTTAGTATCTTGAGCACTCATTTAGCACATGTACAGGAAGTGTGGGTGAGCGTATGTGTGTACATATACATATACGTGTACATATACATACACATATACATATACACCCTCACACATGCCCCTGACCCTCTGCCTTTACGTGCTGTCACACCCGTTAGGCTATTGGGCAGATGTATTTTTCAGTTGATCTGGGCATAGATTACTATGCAGGTGCATTATTAAAAAACAAAACAAAACTAAAACCACCAAGCTGAAAAACAGCGTGAGTGTTTTCATTAGTTTGCATTTACACGGTAGATATTTTTTAATTTCTGCTCAAGTTATTTAACAGTAAATGTAAACAGTAAATGTAACCCAATTTTGTTGTTAGCTCGTGTTTTGGTCCAGAAAAGAAGAAGGGAATCAGCAGACCAATTCCTGTGCCTGTCTCTGGCTGGCTTGGCAAGAGGCACTGGGGGTGCTTGGTCTTTCCTACAGGTTTATGTTGCATTTCTTTGTTTATATCCTTTGTATTGCCATCTTATTTACTAGCTAGTAGGGAAAAATAATCTGACTCTGCATCAGGAAAAAAGTCATGTCCTGTTAGGAAAAAGGTCCCAAAAGTGATAATAATTGTGATATTTTACTCTAAGCTGCTATGTAACACAATCCATAAAAAATTCCTGAATTAACTGCTGCTCAAAAAAAAAAAAAAAAAAANTGCTGACACAAGCAAGCCACTAAAAAAAAAAAAAAAAAAAAAAAAAAAAAAAAAAGGCGGGGATAAAATTGCATTATATTGCTTTTAAATTTTAAACAATAGAAAAATCTATAAAAACCCCCTTGGTTAAGTTGTTCCAGTCTGTCAGTTCATCTCTGCAGAAAGTTTACACTCTATTTTTGACCTGAGTTCCCATAGCATTGAAGTCATTTCACTGGGCCATTTTAAAACTTTACGATTAATGTAAATAATCCTTGATTACAACATGTCAGTTTGTCCATGACTCTGTTTATTGAATGTGATCAGGTCACTCTCATTTAAAAGTAGCAAGAATATAGTAATTCAGCTTTATGAAGAAAATTTCAGATTTCAGGGTTTGTTTTCCTTCTGAAGCACGATGTAAACAATATATTTATTTAAGAGTGGAAATGAGATAAGAAATTTGGAATATGTAATAATGCAGGACGAAATTTCTTACCTAATAGATGATCAGTTTTTCACAAACGGCAATTGAACTTATTTTGACCAAATCTTGTTAACATTGCCTGCAATTAGTGACCAAAAGCTTTTCTGAGGATTGTATTTTAACAAGAACTTTTTTCAAGCCCTTAATCATCCCCATGGTTCTTCTCCCAACGCTACCCAAGGTCTGCGACATCTCTTTTGAATTGTGAGGGCAGGAAATGATTAAGTCATAAAAACACCATATTCAAAACCAATGCAATCTTTCTTCTTACCTCATGTTGCACTTTTTATAAATAGTATAAACAAGGACGGCATCACACTGCGAGCTCTTATTCAGCTGACAAAGACACTGGTTACTCTAACACTTTTTCAGAATTACGCCTTTTCAGGATCAAAAAAAGCCACACACTGAGAAAGCTTTTCTCTGTAAACATTTTCTATCTTGTAATTCTGGTTGATATGCTTTTCTGTAAATACATATATTCATGTGCACTCCCTGTATTTTTGAAAATTAGAGTCATACAGTGTTGTTCAATTAATGTTCATTAAATAAAGTTGGGGTAACAACTGATTCCAGAAGTATTTCAGCAGAAAATCATCCTATTTTCTGTTTACAGTTACCACTGGACCTGTCAGGATGTTTTTGAATCACTGTATTTTGACCTTCATCGATGGCATCACAGTTACTTTGTGGTTTAGTTGGTGAAGACAGGATGAGGTTTTTGCCTGAGGAGACGGGATAAATTCTCCTCACCTATGGAATGCTAAAGGCTTTCCCAGTTCTCACAGTACTTTTCAAAAATAACTTAATGAAAATGCTGCTCTTTGCTGTCTTGTTCAGCTCTTTGCTGTTACAAAAACTGTGCATGTAATTTTGGGCTATATGTTGTTGTGCAAATCTGGGCCTGAGACTGTGGATATTATGCAAAGATGCACTCAGTAGCTGGACGGAGGAATTTAACAATCAGTCAGAAGTGGTAATTCCTCTTTGTGCTCAGTATTTTTGTGAAAATTTTGAGCCGAATTGTTTGAGTTGGTGGACTACCTCTGTACCTGGACCCTGTTATATATGTTATAGTGAGCATAACTACTTTAGTCTAACTCTGACAGTGGTAAATGGCTATGAATTTTTGGAGGTGTTTTAACTAGATCAGTAGCTTGGCTATTTTATCTACTAGCTTGGAAATTTTTTCTTTGCTGGCCTTGTTGATGGGAATAGAAAAATTTAATTCACAGTATGATGACTATGTGCTACAGAGTGCATTTGTTAATGCATTTTTTTATGGTTACATGCGTATGTGTATGACTAAGAGTGCATGTAACAACTTGTCCTACAGAAATATTTGCAGATGACACCAAGCTGAGTGGTGCAGTTGATACACCTGAGGGAAGGGATGCCATCCAGAGGGACCTGGACAGGCTTGAGGAGTGGGCTGTGTGAACCTCATGAAGTTCAAGGCCAAGTGCAAGGTCCTGCACATGGGTCGGGGCAATCCCAAGCACAACTACAGGCTGAGTGGAGAATGGATTGAGAGCAGTCCTGAGAAGAAGGACTTGGGGGTGTTGGCGGACGAGAAGCAAAACATGAGCTGGCAGTGTGCGCTGGTAGCCCAGAAAGCCAACTGTGTCCTGGGCTGCATCACCAGCAGCGTGACCAGCAGGTCGAAGGAGGGGATTCTGCCCCTTTACTCTAGTGAGACCCCCCTGCAGTGCTGCATCCAGCTCGGGGGTCCCCAGCACAAGAAGGACATGGAGCTGTTGGAGCCAGGCCAGAGGAGGCCACAGAGATGATCCCAGGGCTGGAGCACCTCTGCTCTGGAGACAGGCTGAGAGAGTTGGGCTGGTTCAGCCTGGAGCAGAGAAGGCTGCGGGGGGACCTTAAAGCCCCTTCCAGTCCCTGCAGGGGCTCCAGGAAAGCTGGAGAGGGGCTGGTGACAAGGGCAGGGAGGGACAGGGCAAGGTGTAACAGTTTTAAAATGAAAGAAGGTAGATGGAGATGAGATTTGAGGATGAAATTCTTCCCTGTGGTGGTGGTAAGACACTGGAACAGATTGCCCAGAGAAGCTGTGGATGGCCCATCACTGGAAGTGTTTATGAACAGGTTTGACACAGCTTTGAACGATGTGAACTAGTGGAAGATGTCTCTGCCTACAGCAGGGGGGGAGACTAGATGATCTTTAAAGGTCCCTTCCAATCCAAACCATCCTAGGATTCTGTGATTCTATGATTTGTGAGCAGTGGTTAGCAAAATGATGTACTTCAAATTGGCACCTTGCTTTCTTAAGGTTTCATCACAGGGATATGGTCCTGCAGCCTACTGGTATACCTTTGTTTGGAACTCCTTTAATGGTTCAGTTGACCAGGGGAACCCTCACAAGCCATTCCTGATAGACATCTTCATCAGAGATTTCTTTCATAATCTCTGGGATTGTACAGAGTTCACATGTTGCTGGGGGATGGTGGGGACATGTATTGGCCATTTCTTGAAAAAGCTGTTTCCTAGTAGAAGTAAATTACTTGTTTCAAAAATTTAAATATATCAATAAATATTAGAAATAAATGTAATATAAAACTGTGTATAGTATACACTTTTCAGTTTTAAATAAACCATTCAGCTTTAATTACGTGTGCTAAGAATATATTTTAGTATCCTAAACAAATTCCAAGGAGGTTGTGTATTTTATTAATTCTCAACCCCAAATCTGTGGAATATATAAAAAATAAAACACTTCCATATAATTATCTACATGAAAGGGGATGGTTATAAGTGGAAAATAAATAGCAAAGGATATTTTTCTTTCTAATGTAAACATCTGGCAGTAATCCTTGCTTACACAATTAATGGGCATTTAATTGGCAATGATCAGTTTATTGCAGCAATATGAAGTGAATGTTTCCCCAGGAACAAACAGCTGTTGCAAGAATTTCACAGCAATTTAGCAAACACCAGGTGATAGCTGTATCTAGAATGAAGTATTCTGTCTCCAAGCGAATACAGTAGCAGTGAATCAGAGAAAGATATAAAAAGCAGACTGCTAGAATTATCTGATTTTCTTTTTTTTCACAGCCTCTGCAATATCATTTCTAAATCAACCTCAGTAAAATATCTTAATAATTAAATCAAGTACAATGGTGCCCATCAGGAGCGTTTGAAGCGAAGCCTCCATTTGAACCCTGAAGGCATTCAAAACAAGACTAATTCTGAGACTTTATTTTAAAATTGTATTGTTTTATTACAAATTGCTATATTAAAAAACCTTCTGCTGTTTCGTGTTACAGAACACTATTTAAATCCATTGGACACGGATTGCTCACACAACCTTGTGTCATTCACTGTTTGTAAATTAGACCATACAACAGTAACTTTTCCTTATTTTCTTCATTTCTATCACTTGTATGACAGTTCTAAGACACAGTTTGATTCATCTTGAGTGAAAAAAAAAAAAAACCACACAGAAAAAATTGGCTTCATTCACAAATTACTGACAATTAAGTAAAAATATAATTATTTCTACCAGCTGTCTAAAATTAAATGTATTACTTTTTAATTTGTGTTGCTTGTGAGCAGCTTTTCCATTATGGCTTAAATAAAGTTTTTCATCTTTCATTATGTTCTCTCATTACTAATTTAATATAATGATAATAGCTATGCGAACTTTGTGTTACTCTGCTTTTGGCATAGATTAAATTGCATATTTTATATGTAGCATGCAGGCCAGTACTCTGATTTTTTGAAAGCCTGGCTTCATTGGTGAGGAAACTAATTTTACTTCAACAAAATGCTTTATTTACTAAGCTCTTTTGTATTAACCTATGCCACAGTCTGCAAACAATACACTAAAATGAGCAAAGAATCAAGGGACGGTTTATAGAACAATGCTTGCATTTTTTTATGCTCGTATTCTGCAATAATTCATCTCCATGACAAAAGCAGACAATCAATCATCTTCTATTGTGCTTTTCTCCATTAAAATTACTATTCTTGATATAACAAAAGGAAGCTGCCTAAGTAACAGGAACATTCCTACATGTTTAAATCAATACATTGATCAGGCTCAACAAACAACTTCTTAAATCATGAATATGACAATGCAGTTTTGGGATTAATTCATATATATTAATATCAAATTGCACCATTATTGTTTATAATATTCTAGAAAATAGGAAAAAACACATGTTAAAGAGATGTTTTATTATATTCCAGTAGCCAAACATTGCATCTGGTTATTTTGCCTCGTCAATAACTTGTAATTTTCAATGTGAAATGTGAATATTCTCTAACATATTAAACCAAATATTGTCATTCTTTGTAATTATTAAAAACTAGATGCCTTAACTGCTATCCAGGCATTTTGCACAAACAAATCTCCAAGAGAAGCAAGTAAGAAAGTGACACACTATTTTGGTGACAAGTAGTAAGACATTAAAAAGTTCTAGTTTGATCTCAAGCAACTAAACTCATTTGGCAACAATACATTTAATATTTTTAGATGTTGCTAAAAGTCATAAATATACTAGTTATAAATCACTAACAATGATAAAGTTTTCATGTTATTTGTATAAAGATACAAAGTTGATACTTATTTATGAAATTGTATTGTTTCAAGAGCCACTCATGAACTTTATTTCTTTTGTACAGTGTCCACCAGCAAATAAAAGGGCAATCTCTACAAGCTTGCAATCCCAATAATGAAAGAAATGATAGAAACTGCCAAGCATATTAGATGTGAATGAAAATGGTCTCAGAACACTAGTAACCTGTTAACAGGAACTTCTTTTTAGATATTACTGCATATGAAAATATTAAGGAAGGATTTAGGCAAGAAGAGTGAAGTGGATTCACAAGCCTAATATATATGTATTAGCTTTATGTATCAATTAATTATCTATGTCATAAGTTATTGCTTTGCTTCTTCTGTCTTCCTTGGCTAGGGAGAAAGATTGTTGTTTTGTCTACTGACTTCACCTCATAAAAGAGAAGATATGACGGGTATTTAGAGAAAATATTAACGTAGAATTGTTTTGAAGTTAGTCAGTGACTGTACTGATTCAACTAGAAGTTGCTGTTAATTTTTTCATGATATAAGCATCAAAACAAGAATGTCCTTCTGACTCTGCATCTGAATTTCTCACTGTGAAATTACAGTAAAACACTTGGATTAAAATGTGAATAGTTTATATATAACACAGTAAACTAACAGGATTAAGTTAAGCTAATAATACTGCATGTCATTAACTGGCACAAAATTCAGATGACTTTAGAACCCCTGAAGATTTCTTTAATTGTATTTTCTTTTTTTCTGAATTAATGAGGCCAGGCCATGACATGTTTCAAGAAAATGAAGTCTTTTGTTACAGGAATGCAAATGCAGTGGCATGGCATCTAAGATACCAGACAATATGGTTGGTTGTATGAATATTTTCATCACGTTACAAATGAATGTCACAATAAGTTAGGCAACCATTATCTAATTAAATTTTCTTAATATCTTCTTCTTGTTAAACACTTTCTAGGCATTAATTGATTGTGAAGATTCAATATCTATTTTCATTCATAATCCACAATGTCAATATAAAGTGGGTTTGAATTTCAGCAAATGTAGTTCTGTTAAATAAATAAATAAATAAATAAAAATTCCCTTCTTCTTTCCTTAACCGTTATTCACTAACATCATGTAAGCAAATGAGTTAGTTACATAGAATAAAAAACTAAAAATGATAGGTCGCTTGTGATCTGGAAAGTTTTCTGTGTATAAGAAGCTTTATATTCAGTTTCTGGGATTCCCTGCCCCCAGCCCACGGTTCTTGCAATGATAACCTGTGATTCCCTGTCTTCATATCTACTTAGTTCCCTTCAGCTGATCTTTCAGGAAGCCTCTTTCCTTAGAAGCGTTGCCAGAGCCTTTTATAATAAAAGAATATAGCTAAATTAACGGTTTAAACAGTGATTACAAGAATTGAAACCAAGGAATATCATGCAGCAGTATCCACTGAGTCACTGTGAATGCTGATGTTTATGCACAGTTGTGTATTGCTTGTGAGTCACATCACATACCCAGTAATTAGGGAAGAAAGATTCATCTTATGTTTTAGGGCAATGAATTCGAAGATGCCCAATAACTTTTCTATAAACTGCAAAGAAAAAGCATATCCAGCCTGTATGGCTTTTTGATTGGTATAATTATATTGGAAGAACTGTGAGAGTAAACAAGTGAACTGTGCATTGTTCAAAGCTATTTGGAGTCTATTTTCAAGTGTTTCACAGTGAGTGAGAGACAGGCAAAGCTCTGCTGGTAGATGTTTTGTTTAGCATCAGACAATTAACCAGCCAGTGCTTGCTCAACTCCAAGCTGGTTTGGAAAGGATGCCATACAGGATGGATGAATGGTAAACAGTAATATGGAGGAGGAAACCTATGGCCATAGAAAACCAGAGTTTAATTTGTTAAAACTCTGTAGAGTACTTAAAAACCCTTCTGTCACTCTTTCAAAATGTCTTCATTATCTGATTAGGGTCAAAACACGCTTGATTTTTGTTATAGGCCTCTTAATGCTAAGTTTGCCATAATTATTGCCATCTATGAAGAGAGTTTCAACTGTTTTCACAATTTTGTGCTTTCCATTGGAAAATAAAGGCAATTTCTATTTATCTAAATAAACTCATATCTTAAGGGCAGATAAATGTCTGCTTTTCTAAATTATTTTCATAATTGTAAGTTGACTCAGTTTCTCCTTGAGAGATCACTCTAGCAGTAATAAAATTAACCTTTTGTAAACATGTTAACTGGTTTGTTCCCTCTCATAGTCTTGGAGAAAGAATTTGCAGGTTAGAGTTGTCCCAAATTAAAAATAAAATTGAAATTTAAAGGTAATATACTAAAATCCCTGCTACTAGCTTTCTTTTAGCTTTTTTGCGAAGCTGTTATCTGAAGGGCACTTCAGCTAACTACTTAGTTTCATAGTAGAATCCGCTATTTAGGAACATACCAGGAATGGATGGATGGATAATTCACAGATAGCAGGGATTCAAGTCATAACTTGCATTTGAGAATTAGCCCTCAGGTCTGGAAACAGTCTGTAGATTTAATTAGGTTTTTAGTTTAAACCATTCCTGAGGATTGTTTGGTTCGTATAGAGTAAATCAGCATCTTTTGGGGAAGAGACGGTTCAAACTTGCAAGAACTGCATCTGAAATGCATTGCTCAACCAAAAAAATACGAATATGTTCCTTCACTCCTCACTATTGACTGACTGGTGTCAAGAAGCATTTGAGAGAATTCCAAAAGATTCCTGGTCTAAATTTTTCATAGCTGGCAAGCAAATCCGCAAGAAGAAGGAGATAAAGCTTTCAGTCTTTTCTATTGCAGTTGACATCTTATCTCTGGCTGTTAGCTAGAGTTCATTAATACTGTACTATGCTGGTTACAAAGTGCCATTTCCTGATCAACACTGGTAAGGTTATTTATCTAAGGAAGGTAAAATTATTCTGTGTATTCTTACTAGTCACTTCAGCTATCGAAATTTAGTTTCCTTTATTCTTTAAGATTAAAAGAGATCCTTATGAAGCTATATTAATAAAATTTCTTAATCCAATTCAGGTACCTTGGATAGTTGTATGGTCAGTTGACTTATTTTGCTTTGTTTTTGCTTTTTGCTGCAACATAAAATGAAATTTTGTGGCCAAAACTTTTTTGTGGAGTATGAAAACTTTAACAGCATTCATGGCAACTACAAAATAAATTAACCTTGAAAATTTTCTAGTTACTTCTCAGTTTTAGGAGTAGGAGATTTATTTAACATAAACTGTAATCATAGAAATAGAATTAGGGTTTATTTCCATATTTTCCTATTAATGTCTAAAAATTGTAATTCATCACTGTAGGTATGTAGTATCCTCTTCCATATATATGCGCAGTGTTTGAATCTTGCAACAGTAAAAATTCAGCTACAATTAATGGTTTAGAATTTACAGAAGAATTCAGTCAAAGGTTTTCTTCTTTGTAATGTTTCTAATATTGGCCATTATATTCTGGTTCTTATTTTAAGCAGGTGATACAGTATCTAATACAATCAAAATTCCATTTGCAAAATCAATATCCATGACCATAACCCAATAATTATGTAATAAACTAACTAAGGTCATTGCAGAATAAGAAAATGAGTTCAACACTTAAAGGACTTTTAAAAATCTATATATTGGCATATTTAAGCCCTCTAACTGCTAGATATTTGAAGTACAGTCGGGTCATTTACTGATATTAGTACATTTACTGTTTTTGATTAAGGAACTCTCAACTGCATGGACATATCAATTGGATTTTTTCTTAATAAAAGAGTGAAATGGTTTTGATCTCTGATAAGATCACAAACGCCTTACCTGGAACATTTCCCTTTGCAGCAGAGGAGTGGGAAAAAATTGCTACTCCCGACTCTTTCCAGAATGCTCCAACCATCCTGTCACTTTCTAGGAGTCGCAGGATCCTTTCTGCTTTCACAATAAAGAAAGAAGCATCACATTTCTTCCTGTGACGAGTGTGACTGACTTCATGCGTACTATGGAATGATTTATTTTTCTTCTCACAAACTTCTGTTTTTGAGAAAATACAAGGTTTCCTACCAAGTTAGTGTTTTCTGCTTCCACTATTAGACTATTTAAAACAAGTTGTTTTTTTTTTTTTTTTAACTTTAAAAATTAATTTTACAGAATACTTAGTGATACTGTCCAAGGGCTACTATCTTCACTTTGTTATGTAGATGGGTGGTGATCATGGCTTGTTCATGGTTATCCAAGGCAGCTGATAAATCTAACATATTTGATGTTCAATAGCTGCATATCACACTACCTCATACAGGAGTCTGGCAGGAAATGTGCTACAGAAGCATTTAGGAGCAGTTAACACTCCAATGTGGCAGTGTTGCCCGTGTGAAGAAAATGTTAAATTTAGCTTTTTTATTTTAAAAAGCTGCTTATGTTGCTCTGCAGATATACAAAGATGTGAAAAAGTAGAAGAAGTGAAAGTAACATCTGTTTAGGAAGCTTCCCTCACTAACAGAGTACTATGTTGGTTAGTAATGGACACAGAAAGCAAGATTTCAAGAGGAAAGATTTATGAAATTGCTCTAAAATTCTCTTGTTTCTCAAGGTCTGTCTGGTCTTTCTTTAAAGGTCTGTCTTTGGGCTTTCCTTTCCTTTTTTGCTTCAAGTGCAGGGATAGAATAACTGAGACTTAAGTATATAAAATCTGAAGCACAGGGATTTTTATTATTAAAAAAAAAAATGCTTTGGAGGACACAAAGAAAAATTGTACTGTAAAATTTCAGGAGGAATGGGTAAATCCAGTTGTAATCTGATCTGGACGTTTACCTAAGCACTAGGGTTAATGCTAAAGATTCCAATATGTCAACTTTACACCTTACCTCAAATGCCTGATTTCAGAAGGTTATTAAGCATGATGGCAAAGCATCTGTTCTTACAGCAATGCCGAGGGAAGCCTGCCACATCACGGATTACCAGAATAACCCCAGAATTCCAAGTTTTATTTAAGAACAGATTTACCTCAACCTGGTTGTTTCAGTTCACTGAGTCCTTGGCTAAGTGAGACTTGAGACATTGTGGATGAAGATGAGTTGCATGTACTGAAAATTACGCATTCCAGATGCTGTACTGCTTACCATAATGTATTTGAAATGAAATACATCTGCATAGTCTTACAAAAAAATCGCATATTTCGTAGTTGTGCTGGTTTCAGCTGGGACAGAGTTAATTTTCTTCATCCTAGCTGGTGTGGGGCTGTGTTTTGGATTTGTGCTGAGAACAGTGTTGATAACACGGGGATGTTTTCGTGATGTTNCCCTTCCAATTCTCTCACCCATCCCACTGTGGGGTCAGCAGCTGTGTGGCTCTTAGCTGCCAGCTGGGGCTAAACCACAATAATAGTGTTTAAAAAAGCAACATTGCTTAGTTGTAGGAATACACCTGAAGTCCTACAGACTTTAAGGATTTCCTGAGCCAACAACACAGGCGAGGAGGGGAATCTTGCTATTGTGTTTTCCATGGAAAAGTTAGAAGCTTGTTAAACATTTACCACAGAACAGTGCTAGTTCTCAAAGATGACCAATATTTACCTTCATACTGCAACATTGCTCATGCCATTACTTCTCCTATTTCCATATTTTTCTGATCAATACTGTCTGTGTCCTGTAAATTTATAGTATTTTCATCTTTCAGAAAATTAGTGCTCTATGCATGCAGGAAATATTGGCAATGGCCAGTGTTGAAGTGAAAAGAAAAACTTGGGTATGTTACTTCACAGCAGGAGAGGCTTCGACCTCTTTCCTTACACAGCACTTAGGTCCACTCACCTTGCGTTAGTTAACATTACCAACTGTTTTGCAGTTTGAATGACAACTCTTCCAGTTCAATCAGTGTATCCAACATAATGCCATGTTGGTGCCAAACAACATGTTATCGTGTGTCATACCTTGCGCTTTCTTTGGATCAGTTGCTGCTGTTCTGAAACATTTCAGTGAAGTGGAGTAGTTGTTTTGGAGGGTATGATTTGACAATACACTTGATGCTGGATGTAAGTGCTCAAGATGTGGCTGACACAGGTCAAGGGGGCACTTAACACTGCATCACATTTTTATAGTTCATGGAGGATTTAAGGGGAAATACAAACTGTTTCACATGAAGTTTTCCAGTGCAGGTGCTAACCTATGATCAGCGTAACACCACACAATCAGCTGAGGCTGTTTTTCCAGGCATTATGCTGCAATCCCAGTTTCCTCTCCTAGTAACTTGGAAGCTGTTGCCAGCAAAATCACGGTGTCTTACAGTGAGTAAAAAGGTGTTTTAAAATGTTCACAGCAGTGGTATATGGTGTTTTGACTGACTGAAGATGTCAACGTGTAAAATCCCTAGAGTCTAATGAAATTGTTCTTTTTAGCTTGCAGCAGTCTATTCCTTGGTCACATTACTATCCAAAGACTAATTTCAGTAATAGCTTTATTAATTTTTCTTGTATTAGAGATGTGGTCCCAGAATTTTTTCTCGAGTGGCTATATAGTAAGGTGTGCTGCATTTAGTTTCCAAGATAAGTTTCACAAGTCACCCAATAGTCATCCACACTCTTGTAATCTATAAAGTGTTTTGAAACTTATCATATATTTGTCCTATTACATTACTGCAAAATTTTTGGTTGTCTGACTGATTTAATTTTTCAGCTGCTTTGCATGTATGACTTGCTCATAAACAATGTTTTCATAGTGATAGGTGTTGATTAGCTCTTAAGCCCATGAAAATTCCTGTTGCCATTTGCAAAATAAACCAGCAACTTGCTTAAGCACACTGTAGTAAAGCTTCTACGAACAAAACACAGCAGCCCAGATGCACCATTTATCACAATGTCATTTGTATTTACGTAGATTTTTGTTGCATTACTGAAGGGTCAAACAATGTTTGCTAGTTTTCTCATCTTCGGCCCTGAGATACTCATACTCATTGGCTTGCAATTTAAATCTGAGCTCGAATTTCCTGTTAATCTCATGATTCTGATCACACACATGTCCATTGGCTTTAGCTGATAATGATAATGATGTTAACTAGGCTCCAACTGGTTTGTTTAACTCTTTATAAGCCACATATACACATTTGGTAGAATTAACAGGATTGATTAGATGTTGATAGTATTTTAGAATGATAGCTCTTGCATTCCCCAACAGGGGAAAAATGGCCAGGAAATGAGCTCAATGGTGGTGCACACCTGGCAACAGGGAATAGTCGAAGTAACTGCCAGCTGATTGCTATATCTGACCTCAGTCAACTTAATTTACTGTGGTTTTTCTGCATTTCCCATGGGACAGGGACTCTTGTATGGGTGTGCAGCAGCTGAAAGTATTTCAGGTTCTGATGACCTCAAAGGTTACTGCAAGCTGAGTTTATGCCTCTTGGCTGACTCTGAGTCAAAAACCTGCGAGTTAGCTGGCTGTTGATATCTTGATGCAAAAAGCAGAGCTTTGGAGTCAGTTTGCAGCTTAACATTCAGACTCCAATCCTCAACATGCTGGGAATGGTGCTGTTTATCCTCAAAGTGCTCCCCTTGAAATAAGAGCAAAATGTGTGAATCTACATGCTTAGCTTTCTGCTTGTGCACAGCCTGATCTCTCCTTCCCTTTACACACTTAAATGTAGGCTTTATGCACAAGGAGTGCATAAATAAATCACACAAACTGTGTGGATGTAACGTGCACAGCGTGTAGAAAGCTGGTCCTGAAAACAGGGATTTCCTCCACCATCCCCAACCCACCAAAGTTTCTGGGGAGAAAGCAAAATTTGAGGCCAGAATGAAGTTCTACAACGTAGTCCTTGGCAAATGGCAGCCTCCAGCTACCTAACAGGAAACACCGAACGCTGGGCTATGTTTCAAATCCAGTTGTCTTTCTTGACATCCCTGTCAGCTTAGGATTAACGGCCTGAAATCCTTCTTTGAAAATAGGTGCCTATAGACTTTGTTTTCAGGACTGAGCAAAAATCTTTACTAAAAGACAGTCATGAATGATGGTTTAAATCTATTTCCTGCTTATGTTTCCAGAGAGTGTGACTTCCACCAGTTGTACACCATTTTTGGAGGGATGTGCATGATTTTCCTCTTGTCCTGTGATGCAGACAAGAAAAAAGGAAACATTAGGACTCTTTTTTGCAGGGAGTAGGCTATGAAAATCTTTAGTCTTTTTCTGGGCCTAAACTAAATTTTCCATAAGCATCATATGAATTAGGAGATTTTCAGTGTCAAAATACTAAATTCCAATTTCCAAAATATATCTAAGTGGTAATCTGGCTCATCATATTTGTTCATATAGAGATATTTGTCTAGGGTTGGACTCACATCTCTACAGACCCTGTTTTATGCCCTAATCAAGCATTCAAATTAGATTTCTTTCTTCGAAGTATCAGATGTAGAATACCCATCCCTATTGTTATGTTGTTAAAGCTATGTCCTGCTGTTTCCAGCTAGGAGACGTACCTCTCGTTAGGATCACGCTGTAACAGACGTTACACTGTCTATGCTAGATTTGCCTTTACCGATCCCACAGCAGGGGCTGATGTCACCGTGATAATAATCCTGGAATCACTGCCTTCAGCAGAAAATCACTTTCATGACCAGTAGTTTAAAATTTATTTACTGGTATTTGGGGTTGTTGGTTTTGTTGTTTTGTTTTTTCCTTTCGTCTTCAAAACAGACCCTTGGGAGGTCTTTGAGTGCCCGTTGTGGGTTGCTTTAACTGGCCAGAGATGAGAGGGACAAGGTCAACAGAGGGATGGGGTAAGGACGAGTGTGGATCTGGGGAAAATTAGTGAAAACAGGGATGGCAGTTCTTTAACACTGAATTCTTTAAGAAATACCAAGGCAGTAATTAGTGTGTTTGAGAATTGGTTGTGTTAGAAGTCAAAAGGTAGGCTTGAACCTTTCAGACAAGTGTCAGCTAACTACCAGCACAGTCAGGTGAAGCTTTGTGCCCTTGTAAGGCAAACTGAGAGAGTCTCCTATTTAAAAGATTTCTGGCATAACTGAAACAATATTAAAATGCCTCCAGTCAAATTAGTCAATAAGATATAATTAACACTGGAATGCTCCCACTTTCTGACGACCCAATTACTAATTCAGTTTTGCAATAATAGAGGAAGAGCATAATACAAAGTTTTGCAGTAAACAACATGGTAAATTACAGGAACAAGAAGGTGTTCCTAAGGACATTATATTATGAGAACTGCAATTGTTCTGCAAATCTCCTCGTCCAGAAAGGTCTCTAAGTGCAACACACAACACCTATAACTATTCTGTAATTTTAAAGTTAATGTTTATCCTAGTTTGGCTGTACCTTTACTTCATCCCAATAAAAGTTAGAATAGCTCATAGAAAGTGGCTATGAGGGCTTTTGTAATTTTTAGAGGATTATTTTTTATTCTATTGCAAATGTCAGGACTGATTTTAAACGTCTGTTATTTAAAACTTCTGAGCCCTATAGTCAAGTGTTTCTACTGTGATAAGCCATCTCTAGGTAAGTATTGTAACAGCACTATCTACAGCAATGGGTTTTTATTCTGAGGAATTATCTTCTGATGCCAATGACTCTACTACCTCTACTTTGCCTGCACCCCAGCAGTTAAAAAAATAACTTGAGGTTTTTTTTGAAAATTACATCTTTCTTCATTAGTCTGATTCAGCTGCTGCTTTCTCAGCCTGTGGTTTTGTCTTTACAGGTAAGCATACGGGTAAGTATTTTTCCAATCTAGCAGTGAGTTTTCTCCTTTGTCTGTAACAACAGGTCTAAAGTTGTGTCAGCAGGATCAGAGTTTAGAAGCATTTTATGGACTCACTTTCGAAAACAACACGTCAAACAAAAAAAATTACTCCAAGAGGCATGCCTTTCACAGAGGAAAATATTTCTGAATACGCTTGATGGTACAGTTCAGCAGGCAGGAGTGGGGCAGGAAGGTGCAATGTGCCAGCTGTGGGGTTCTGCAACTAGAATTGGTCTCAACTGAGTCATGAGGTGCGTATAGATACCCAAAACCTGAAAGCAGCAGCAAAAAATCATTAGAGTCCAAACAAGGAAGACAGCAGTCCCAGTTAGGGAATGAATCCTCCTCATAAGGCATAAATGGCAAGGTTTCTGGTTTGGTTCATTTAGAAGATTCATCCAGGAAATATCATAGAGCTTCTGCAAGAACCTGTTCCATGGTGAGTTTGGGCTTTTTTTGGCAGGGGTAAGGAGAGGAGAGGGAAGGACATTTAGCATTACACCTTCTCTTCCACATCTTGGCAAAATAGTCCCTCTAAAGAGAAGGCATCCCTGTGGTAGACTGATGGAAGAGGATTCCTTTCCCTTCACCTGAATTATTCAGTCCACCCAGGTGTGGTGCATGTTTACTGGATTTCAGAAGAAAAGTTGGATTTTTTTTTACTTTCTGGCAGTGTAGCTTTGACTCTAACAGAGTGCAAGAGATTGTTTTTTTTCAGATAAGATTGTATATACTTCTTGGGGGTTATTCATATTTGACTTTAGCACCTAGTTTAGTTAGCTAAATTATCTGACCTCATAAAATTCTAGTGTTAATGGAGAGAGTGGCCCTTAATGTGATTTTCAAAATACCAGGCAAACTAAGACTCTGTGAATAGCTTCCTGAGGTGCCTTATGGTCTACCCATGGATAGAGATTGAACTTGAAATACTGACACAAATGCCTCCTCATCCTTCATTACTACAGTAGCACTGTCAATATTTTCTTAAGAAGTAAAGTTTGCAACATACCTTTTTTTCTGTATGCACAAATTAAAATGCCTGTGACTGTTGATGAAGCAAATCTCAGCAGTCAATTAAAACATTTCCTTCACTGTGAGCATGTCCATATTCTTAATAATCTTAAAACTGTTGCTTCATAAAATTAATACTTTGCTGCAATGAAATAGATCAGTAACAAAGTCCAATCTCATGCTAAGGGTCTGTTCCTAATTTGTATGTCTAAGAGGGATACACCAGTGTGGAAAACTTTGAATTCTGACCCTTGAACAGTCAACCTAAATATTGTATTAGTGTACAATGCACTTTATGCAAATTTATCTTTTTCTAAACTGATCCAATATAAATTTGCCCAAGCCCACTTTCTAATCTTGATGGATATATTCTAATTAGGAAAATTGACTTGTATCCCAAGTGACATAAATTAAAAACTTAAGGATAAATACACACCTAATTGACTGGTGGCATGCTGAGGATATTTGGTTTGCAGATGAGAATGTTCTTGAAGATTATTTGGCAGAAAGCTATATGAAAATATATTATTGTGATGTGGATTGTATTTTGCCCTGTAAATGTATAGTTTTTTAAGATTAGTGGTAGCCAAGTTGATTGAAGCATTAGTGAATAGGTGATTTTTCCTATATGCTGTTTGTGATGAAACTACCTCTGACATACATCACATAATGTTTCCTGTTGATTGATCTAATTATATACGCATAGTTTTATCAGAGCTTTGTGAGCCTGGAGATACCCATGTTTGCTTAATGTTCGACAAGCACAATTCAAAACCCTCTAGGCTCCCCAGGCCTGTTTCCATAATCCTTAATTGGGAAAAGTAAGCCTTGAGAATTTTGAAATACCATGCTGAAATTGAGCTCAGGGGCTGGTAACACTAACCATCAAAACTCCCTATGTAAACGGGCGAGTAATAATACATAACCCCCTCCACACGTCACCCCCTCCAGATATTTGACTGCTGGTCTAAAAATATGCAGCTACAACAACAATTAGATCTTTAAAGTTTATTTTGAATAGTAAAAGTACAAAACTCTGGGTTCATTTTCCTTCAGAAAACATAAGAATAAAGTCTTAATTATTTATAATATTTCTGAAGATAAATATTGTTTTGCTATTTCCTCTCAAATAATGGTCTATGCTAATTGTTTCTTAACTATCTGAGGGGAACTGTTGTGGAAAACAACAGGCTGATTAATATACAAAGGTATTTGTGTTTTATCAGATTACACAGCAGGAATAAGGTTATGATCGGTGATTCATCATCTTCCCCTTCATCCATTTCAGCTGCTTTTCTGAATTCTGCCCATTACTGAGGGGTCATATGGCTGGCTTTAAGTAATAATAATGAGTTGTGTTACAAGAAACAGATTTCCATATACCTCCATGCTTTTCTGCATATTTGTCTTTTCCAGCTTTCTGGAAGCCCTGACCAGGGCTTTCTACTTATCCTGCCACTAATTTGCAGGATGGATCTCTTAGTATCTAAGGACTTGATCATGATTTAAAAGATAAAAACCAGAGAATTTGTTAATGGAAGGCAGGCAGAGCATGAAACCGTTTATACCAGTTTTGCACTCTTTTGCATCTTCTGTTGATTTAGATTTATCTCAGAAAAGTGATGGCATATGTTGAATAAGTGGGAGAGGAGCTCAGGAAGATATATATTAAAAAGTGCTTTCTTCAAGGCACTGATAATTCAATTTGTTCTGAGGAAGGAAAGAAATATTGTTTATCTTCTGAACCTCAGCTGGGCGAATACATCCTGAGCAGTGTGAGCTAAAACAGTGTAGAAAGAGACATTTAAATAGTAAACTCCAAGCTGGGAAAGCTGCTGGCAAAGCTTAAGTTTGGAGGACTCAAGGTTGTTCTTGGAAACACTCCCCAAAAATTTATTATTTAGTGTGTTACAGTAAATGTTATGTGAAATGATAAAGCTGTTGTCCTAAGCACTGAGCAAAACATAAAGCTGAAGTACTAACATAAGAATTCAAGGTGTTCCTAAATATAAATTTAATCTTGTTAGGATGACAACATTCTAATTATGTTTTGAATATTTTTTTTAAAGTAACTTTTGGTCAATCTCTCTTAAAATTTGTTGTAATATTCTACTTTTCATTTAGTGATATTCTTATAATTTCCTTTTATTTGCACCCATAGACCGTGGCTATGTTAAACTAGTTTTGTTATGCTAGCAATAGTGCCACGTCATTTTTAAATGTATTTTGAACTTGCATTGAAATTTCTTGAGCAGCTGAAACAAGATGTTTAGATGTAGAAATGTGACTTTACTAGTTATGGAATGTGTAATAGAGATGATAAAATAGGTAAGAAGCATAAAAAACTTTGTAGTCCTGATGAAAGGAAGGCAGATGAGAAAGATGGTTTTAAATTTTTTCCACTAGATCTAAGTTAAGAATATTACCCACAACACTACATAATTGAATTAGTATATTAAAATCTTGGTATTAAGTCCAAAGTCTGAGTGAGAGGCTTAGTGGTAAAAGGCGCTAAAACTTAATTTATCGTAAGTGGGATTTGAAGGAAAGAACTGTGGGCTCATAGCTATGGGAAAATGAAAGATTTGTTCAAAGTGTGAGAACGGAAGATGAAGTCTGGTACACTGAGAATGTTTTCTGGGTATTTTTGTTTGGGTTGTTTTCTTTCCTTTGGTTGTTTGGGGTTGTTTTGTTGAGTTTTTTTAAATTTATTTGTAATTGCGAAGCTGGACAAACCTCTAGCAACCACCCTAACAACATCTGTGCTTTTGCTAGAGTGATTCACCAAATCTGAGCTGGACTTGTGAGCAGCTGAGAGACAGAACAAGATCAAAGAAACACTAAGGTCGGATGCTGACTGTGTCGGCTACAGTTCTCAAATTTATTTTCGGTGTGTCCCTTTTCTGACTGATTGGGCGTAAGTCACTCTAGCAAGAAGTTATAACTAAAGTTCAGATTGACTCCCTCAAGGTAGTGCGGATTTCCCAGCAGAAGCAGCGGTGGGGAGGGATGACATTTTGGGGAGATGCACGGAGGATGTGACTGTGGGGCTGCTGGCAGAATCTGTAGACATGTGGCGCGGCCACATGAAGCACCTGGGCTGTGCATGAGCGCACGGTTCGTTTATTGTCCACATCCTGCTCAGTCTCGCTGGTGTCATGAAGTTAACGCTGTCTGGGTGCCCAACTCTTGTTTAAGATTTGCAAGCTAGCCAACAAATCACAGATGTTTCGCTTAATAATCATCTACTATCTAGTGATCACTTGTAGGGGATGGAGTCTCTTGAAGTGTGTAAAAGTATATGACATCAGCTACAGCTCTTGATGCTCTAGGCCTTATCTAACTTCCTCAGACCCAATAAATGTGGTTTTCTTTTCTGGAGGATTGATATTTTTGATTAATACTTCTGCCATCTGTGATTCTAAAGACTTTCCTAAATACTAATGAAATGTCTCCCTCCAGATAGCTGTGGATAGCTCTGCCACTACAACAAGCTATAAATTGTTGCTAAAAAAAAAAAAAA
>VXBL01008172.1:202652-210152 GCA_013400195.1 Aramus guarauna
AAAATATTGGAAAAGCAGGTGCTATACAATGTGTATGATACCTTCTCTCTAGATGCATCTGGGTTTTGTACATTGATATTTGCATACATTTCTCGTCACATGCCTATTTATTTGTTTTATGTGTCTAACAGTACACAGAGAATTTGGCCTAATGCATTACATATTTTTGTGGGTGATGTTTGTAATTTTATTTAAAAGTTGCTGCAGTGGAACTAGTATGATATGTGGGGTGAAATAAGGAATTAAAACAGCGTAAGAGCTGGCTGACAAAAATGGATATTTAGAAGTGTTGCAACAACTTTTGCTCAAGGCTAATCCACAGAGTGCATTTCTTCAGTTGTAACAACTATTTTACTTATTTACTTATGCTTTAGTAAGCATATTTTAACAGATTTTAATATGGGAGAGGGAGAACCAACATTTACAAGTTTATATTGATATATTGCATACTGAATGTACTCCAGTCATAATGACTGACTTTAGCAGAACTCGTTTTCAGAAATCCCAGTAATTGCATGAGGCTTCAACATCCTTAAATGATACAGTGACAAGTCTTAGCTGAAAATTCTCCTCAAACTTTTAAAAGGGAGATTCTGGAATATAACCCAGAAATTATGATAGTGAGTATGGCGCCGTTTGACTTGTTGCCTGGAGTTTATTATGCGGTTAATGATGCTAAGAGAATAGAATAGAATAGAATAGAATAGAATAGAATAGAATAGAATAGAATAATAGAATAGACAAAAAAAAATAAAAGAAAATACTTATTTTTAATATAGCACCTGTGTTGTATGGTGGGCTGGTTTTGGACAGGTTTGTAGATGTGCAAAAATGGGACAGCCTCAACCTACCAGCCAAACATAAAATGGGAGCAAATGAGATAAATAATGTGACCTAGGGATTGTCATTAATCTAATCTAAGAAACCTGGCCTTTCTGGTAATTCCTTCCAGGCATAATAATCTTAGATGTCACTTTGAGTATTGTTGCATAAACAATATATGGATTGGACAGAACTGCACTGCTTTTTTCCCAACACCCACACACCATGGACCTGTTACCTGGATGAACAGGAGCTGCTGTGCTATTAGAAGATTCTCTTCAACTTGAGTTTTCCCCTCCATCTCAGTAATCTCACTGCATCCCACCTTTTGCTGCTTAAAGTGTTCCTTTTGCAGTTCATGAACAAGCCTTTAATTTTTACTTTATTTGTAATATTAACTGCTTCTCTGCAGAGACACAATACGGTCATAAGAAAATGAAGTTTTACCAAAAACACTGGAGGAATCCATGATTTTCAGAGAGACCATGAACAACTAATTAGGGATTAAATGCTGAAAATCTGTCAAGCCACAGCTATCAGTCAAACCTCACGTGACATCAGCTCAGGGGTCACAACTTTTCATAACACATGCTGCAGCCGATTGGTCCATATAGACAAATGAACCCATGTGAACCCATGACATAAAATGTTGTTACTGGTTTTTTTAACTTAGTATAGCAAGGATTTTTATCAAGGTGATTTTTAGCTCTTTTTCTTTTTCCTTATAGTAACATTAGTGATTTCCTAGCCAACAGTAACTAGAAAACGTGGAACAATTAGTGTGCAGTGATTTTAGGACTTTTGGAGAATTTTATGTGAAAAATCAGTCAAATATTTAAATCACTTTGATGCTTCTCTCACTATATTCTTTTTATGTACTTAAGCTGATAGTGTTTATTGGTGAATATGTTTATAAAAACCTGCTTTTGTGGTACATACACATGAACATGCATATCAACTGAAATCAAATTTCCATCCCTGTGCTATCAGACCGTTGCACATTTCTTGAGTCAAATAACAAAAACAGTGCTATGTGATGTCTGACCAATTACTGTATTTTTTGAAAGTTAAATATGAAAGCTTAATACTTACAGCACACTAATATTAATAGACTATAAACTTTTTGAGAGATCTACTCAAACAGCTAAAATGTTCACGCATAGCATGAACTCATTGGGGTGTGCGCAAACATAACAGGAGTCAGAATTAGTTGCTTGAAGTAATTACAGGGAATTATTCAGTTTGCTGTAGTGTCTATGTGAACTCACAGGACATGGAAAGGGTTAATGACGATGATGATCACCTCATTTACTGTCGATAACTTCCTAAACTCCTGCCTATTTCACAACGAAGAGATGTGCCAGTGCTGTACAGCAAGACCTAAATCCTCTTCCTGACGTGTGCCTTTCTCGTGGACGAAGGAGGAAGCGAGCTTCTGACACCCAGAGGTTTTACTGTTTCTGGGTTTTTTTACACAGTTAAAGGCTGATGTCCACGTAGCCAAGAGGAATCAGCTGAAATGTGGAATTGTTACTTGGCCTCTGTCACTGTCTTTTATTAGGCATTATCCAAAAGCTAGCTTAGATGAATGGCTTTTTCCTTTTATGAGAATTAATAAAACTGGGCTGGGCTTACTGAAATTAGTTTCATAAAGGTCACATAGATATTCCAAAATACCTATCCTGATTTGTGCAGAAGGTGCTGACCATTTATTTGTAAGAAAACAATGCAAATATTCAATTGCTGTATTTTAAAAGCACGTGATACCTAATTAATAAATTACATATTACAGATGTTCGGAAGAAAATCCTGAAAAGCAGTAATACTGGCAGCAGTATTTCATTATAATAGCGGTAACAGTTATCACTCTCTACTATTCAGCATTGTTTTATTTAAAATCTGTGCATTAAATGTGGCCGTGGGAATTATGCATTAATAGGTCACTTTATGTGAGGGGATTCTTAAATTATCCTATGTCTTCTTTCTGGTCTTGAAATTTTGTCATAGGTTCTTAGTAATATATTTTTATTTTGGAAACAATACTTCAAAATGTGGTTTTTACATATATATATATGTACATATAATTTTTTTTTTAAATCTGTGGGTGTCATTGAGTCCACTCTTACTTCAGGACTAATTATATACTGACTGTGTATTTGCAGTTAATAAGCTTAGATACTAGGGGAAAAATCAGTGGAAAAGATTACACCACAGATAATTAATAAAAATCAATTAGTTTGTTAATGAGTACTCTGCCATTACCCAAGGTGTCAGAAACCAGCTAGGGGAAAAAAGCAGCATCCCTGAATAGGACATTTTAGATGCCTGAGTTCTGCTGAGAATTTCGAAGGAAATAACTGTAAGAGGCAGCACTACTTGGGTTAAAACTGACTAAATTTCCTCTTGAGATTGCAGTTCCTCTAGCTAATAAATCTAGTAAAAAAGTGATTCACCTTTAGTGTATGCTATAAACCATTTTCTGATGCCTTAAGTACATTGCTCACTGCCCTGTATTAAAAACAAAACCCATAGTTGTAAATGTCAATGACTAGGATTGTTAGAGCTCTTGCATCTCCTCGTTTTAGTGTAAAAGCTGGAAACACCCATTCTCTCTTACATGACTTTAGGATAACATTTTGCATTGAGATATATAAATGACATAAAGTCAAACATGATCTGACAGAGAAATGCAAAATGCCTTCAAATAGTCCTTGGAACAAAATGGAAAAGTTCAATGGCAATGCTTACCCATTTGCAAGTATGCTTTTGTGGTACAAAATATACAGCATGTTTCCATCACCTTCCTTTTATTTTGTCTTTTATTTACTGTTAAGCTGCTGTTAATTTAATGAAAGTCTATGCTGAACTGAAAAAAAAAAATGAAAAAAAAATATTTATAATCCATACACACATTGTCAGACACATAATTTATTTTTGATACGTTGGGTGGATATATCCAGAAAGAAATAGATATTTCCATGGCAAGGGAGGGAAAGGAGCTTGGATTTGGAATCATTATATATAATTCCAATTTTATTATTATTGTCAGGAAGCAATGGAAAATAATTTTACGTAGAAAGTTAAAGTAACGATGCCAGTAAAAGTCAAACTGTCTGTATTGGCCAAGACAGATGAATACCACAGCAAGAGAATCCCTGGGTTTTTAAATACTGCAAATGGTTATAAACCATTTCTTGAAGGAATATTTTCTATGTGAAAGGAGAGCTATTGTTATGTACAGTACAGACATGAACTGGATAAATATAGTATTTTTATGTAAACATAGTACTACAGTAAATATAGTGTTGCTTATTTAAAATCATTCCAGACACGCAGCTGTCATCCTGTTTTGGGGAACTTGCCATGGAGTTCACTGTGAGCACGTTGTGTGTTCAGGTGCACGCCAGGTCATCAGAACGACTTAAAGTCCTAACGAATTACTTGTGAAACCAAGTTTTCTGCAATAAACATTGTGATTTTAAAGTTTTCAGATGATATAATGGAGAGACAAACATCTTTTCCTGCTTTTGAACCATTGGAAAGACACTGAAATATTTAAATTCTGGGTTGGGACTCAATAATAATCCTGTATGCTGCTGACTTTCCACTTTTCGTTATTTCTGTGTATGCTGGTTTTCCTTCTGTAATAGGAGGATTACAATAGTTTTCTTTGAAAATCTACTTTTAGACAATATGAACTCTTTTATCTAATTGAATTGTATTTCAAAGAATTTTTTATTCTCTGTTCTTTGTCTCGACTGTGTTATCTGAAATCTGATGAGTTCTTAAACAATATAGGATAGATTATGTTGTTTTATATGACCATGAATTGTCTGAATGACCTTTTAAAAATTACTGTCTATTTAAAAACATAAGCCTAACAGATAAAATACCATGGGCATAGCTTCCTCATTATACTGCTTGCCATCACAAGTATTTTCTCATTAAGCTGTGTACCTATGGCAGGTAAAAGCTGTCAGAGTGTAATCTTTGTGTCAAGTTAGAGGTTCAGACAAGGTGCATACTTTTATAAATATGGAGTAGAAAAGTTCCATATTTACATAATTATCTCCATTTCCATATAAAACATCTCCATTTTGAAGAACCTGTGTCAAGCTTATTACTTTTCTTGTATAACACATTGTGGAAGCAGCAGAGTTGTGAATGATGGTGATCTTGGAAACACACTGTACCTTTAACATTTTTAGTGGTAGAGTTAAATTTTCCATTTTTAACCTTTGGTAATCTAACAAGCAATGGACTACTTTAATGTGATTCTTGGCACTCATTAACCCTTGATTACCTTTTCCATCAACCAGCAGGAGCAGGTCCTTGGCATTTATTAGCTATTGATAACCGTCTGAGGCCAGTGAGGTACAGCACCTCATGTTATTAGATGTTGCCTGTTGAAGCCTCAAGAGGTATCAAGCTGAGAGTGTGCAACAACATGCACACAGCATAGGTAATTTCAAAACTGAGACTACAGTTTGCCTTACAATGTGTAGTTTCAGATTTATCCAGAATGCTCAATGGAATATTTGTGAATGGTTATCATCATTTTGTGATATTTCCACGCATCATATAATGTGCTACAAACTCTTTAAAGATTATAAGGTAACAGTAAGGTTATATGGAGAATATTATTCTTCATGTTCATAGCTCTTGCTTGATAGTTTGTATAAATATCCTAATAAACAACTTCACTTAACAGTATGGGTAGTTGAAATGAAGGGTTTTGAGAAAACACCCTGCTACCAACACTGCTGGTAACATTCTGCCACTCTGACTATAGAATACAGTTTTACGAGATGTCTCGATTGTACATTATTCTCCATGTGTACAACTGAGTGCACTACAGAACTATTAACAAAAGCATCCTGGCCTGTAGGTTGTAAATGATGAAAGTTTGATAAAATGAACACTATTACCTTTTACTGAAAAAAATCGTAACACCATTTTTGTAGCTATAATGGTGTCTGGAGGGAAAAAGGGGGAAGTTTTTTCGTAAGAACTAACATCCTTATGTCTCTGTCTTACTTAACCAACTGACACAGTTAGACAAATGAATACCTTGGAATGTTTGTTCTCTTTCGCCTCCACCCCTAAAAATATCATTCTACCCTACAAAAAGTGTTACCTCTTCTTATAAATCTTACAAAACTGGAATACATTATTCATGGAAAATTATTTCCTCAGTTTATGATCAACATCTGAAAAGAGGTGACTGCTATTTCTGACAACTCTTTCCTATTCAGTATGAACTTTAATTTACTGTATGATTTTGTGTTTCTCACTCCATATTAAGGGTTTTTTAGACTCAAGTATTTCCTAGAACTCGGGAAAAGTGCATATCTAACTGAAAAAAGCATTCTTAAACCTTACTGAACTGAAGCCTGATGGCTAGCACTGCTTTGCTCCACTTTGTCCCTTTCTGGAAGAAAATTGGCAGCTAAAATACTGAACTCTTGGACAACTTGCACCCAATGCAATCACATTAATTTCAAGGTATGGTTTCATGTAGAAGTTTCATCTCATCTGATTTTGGTAAATGGCAATGAATGCCATGTTTGGTTTTGTGTTTGGTTTTGTTTTTGGTTTGGGGTTTTGGGGATTTTTTTGTTTGGTTTTTTTTTTTTTTTATTTCTTTGGGAGTTTTAATGCTCCTACCATCCATCATTGATGGGAAGCACTGTTCCAGGTACAAGCAAAGTATTAAAGTCAGCTGATCATTTTGAAGGAGGATGTTTGAGAGTTGACGAGCAGGGAGGTGTGGGAGTTACAGGGAGAGAAGCAATGAGCTGCCAGCACGGTTTCTAGCAGCTCTCTCCATGGAGGTGCCCAAATATCGTCCTTTATTCAATCATATCCCATTTCACTGGCTGGGCTGCAGTAAGTTGGGTGGGGAGTATTGCGTTCTGGTGGGGAGGATCCAGATTTGTGTCTCTGGAGACGTGCTGGCAACCTTTCATGCATCTCTGGTAGAGCTGGTGTTGGGGAAGAGGTGGGATGCATGGCCCAAAATTTGCTTCTGGTGATGTGTTGAGAGTTCAGCCAGAAAGGCTGCAAGGTGAATTGTAGGGAAACTTGTTCTAAATTATGTTTTAAAAAATTCATGCTCTTCAATCTTTAAACTGCAAAAACTGTACACAAAACATCACACAACTAGTTTTTATATATTGCTGTGTACGTAGAGTCTTTTTTATTCCATGTGCTTTTCATTCCATTTAGCCCACATTTTGTGAAAGAGGCAACACCAACTTTGAACTCTTTTGGAGAACTGTGGATTGATATTTCAAAGGATAAATCAAGACAGAGCTTTTAGATGTTAAAACAAAATAAGCCTGTGCAGCATTTTAATGATGGTATGTGGAAGATGAAAGTTTGGGGCCCTTGTCTTAATCAAGCAGTGCTAGAATTCACTTGAATTCAGGTATTTTTTACATCAGGTATTTTTTACATCAGCTGTCTGCTGTATGTGTCTATTGGACCGGGAGCTTGGGGCATTAGTGGCAAACATACCATTCACAGGAATCCTGGTCATTTTGTAGTGCATTTTGCAACTCAGAAATCCTATCCTGTGCCTAAGGAAAGACTGATCAAAATTTGCACAGTATACGCTCAGAAATTAGTTTTGACATCTGAGAAAAGCTGTGCTGAATATGTTCCCAATTCTTCTCC